>JAGPOW010002791.1:34757854-34828375 GCA_030014935.1 Caiman crocodilus
ACCCTCCAATCCTCCGGCACTTGTCCAGAGCTCCAAGAGAGCTCGTATAACCGAGCCAAGGGCTCAGCAATCACCCCCGCCAGCTCCCTCAGCACCCTCAGGTGTAGGCCATCTGGGCCTGCCGACTTAAAGACATCCAGCCCTTTTAGAAGCCCTTCCTCTAGGTCAACCCTCACCCTCGGCCTAGCAGCGATTTCCGAGGGGGAATACATGTGGCCTTTGCCCCTTCCCAGCTCCCTGCCTAATGCACAGCCTGTGGTCTCCAGTGCTGCCTGGTTGTCATGTACATGTGCCCACACACTTGCACGTGACACCCTCTGCCTAATCACCCTCTTGCTCCAAGCAGCCTCTTGCAGGCTGGAACTTCATCAGCTTGCAAGGGAACCTGCTGTTTCCCACATTTCTCTCCTGTAAGGGGGAAAATCCATGATTTTCTCCTTCAAAGGGGAAATTTGGATCCCTGGTAATAATAATCCCTGGTAATAATAATAATTAATAGTCTTAAGCTTTGCAAATGTTCTCTGTCCATACCTCACACAGTGCTTTACAGTGGAGGTCAGTATTTCCCATTTACATATGGGGAAATCAAGGCACATCCAGTGATTTGTCCAGGGTCACATGGTAAAATCGGGAATAAAACAGGTTTCCTGGAACCACTGTGCTGCTCTAGCCCCTAGGTAATACTGTCTTGCCACGAGCAAGCCCACTGTGGCAGGCAGAGAAAGCCTGGGCAGGTCCTGTTATTTTGGGAGCTAACAGATGGCCAGAGGGAGAGGCCAGGAGAATGCTTCTGTTCTAACCCCTCTTGGGATAAAAGTTGCTGAGACCAGGAGGCTGGGAGTTGAGACTTCCATTCCGTGCTTCACTGCTGCCTCACGCTGGGCCTTCAGTGAGTCTCTCCCAGTATGTGATTCTCCCTTTCCGGTCAATGGAGATGGTGGTGGCCTTCCCCTCAAAGGTGACTGTGGTTGTTCAGAAGGAAACATCTATGAGGTGCTGCAAGAGGGAATTGAGATGGATAAAGGGTCAACCCCCCTCTGATCTTGACCTGTGGTAACAAGCTCGTGACTGATGAGACAGCTGCAGAGAGACCCCCCCACATGGAGTAGGCAGCATCACAGTGCCTTCCTTTTGGCTGGGGGTGTTTCTACAGTGCTGATGCCCCTACTCACCTCCTCTTTGCTTGCAGGTAAGCGGTGTTGTCTTCTTTTCATCGGAGACTGCAGAGCAGCTCCTGGCCACCCATGTCATTCCCCCGCTCGATGCCTGCACATACATGGGTCTAGATTCAGGGGCTCAGCCCATCCAGGTGATGCCTTCAGCCATGGGTTGGCCATGGTGGTGGGAGGGATCCCCTCGCTGTGCTGCATGGGGCCACAGCCAGAGAGGGGTTGCATCACCTCTTTGCTGCTGAGGAGAGGGCAAAACTGCCTGAGGGCTGTGCCTGGGCATTGAGCCAGTTTCAGAGCAGGAGTGGGATTCCTTGGTATGAGGATGGTGGGAGAGCATAGAAACCTGACCATAAAAGGTTAATTTGCCTACTTGGGCATAAGGTGCCTAGAAATGGGATGAGCCCTTGCTGAGCTCACCCTTGTCAGGTCCCATGGGACAGACTTCTCTGCACTTCTAGCAGGGAAGGTGAATGCTTTTGTCTTGGATTTAGGCCTGCTACCAAAGAGACCCAGGTCTGACTCCAGTGATCAGGAGTTCTGGAAAGACAGTGCCCTCAGTCCTGGGATAGGGCCAGTGTCCCTTGTATTGCCCCACCCTGAGCTTTTGGAGAGCAACCCCCATGGCAGCATGGTGGACTATTGGCATGTGCTGAGACATTCTCATTGTCTGTCCCTCCTCAGCTGTCCCTGTTCTTTGACATCATGCTGTGCATGGCTGAGGGCATGACCGAGGAGGACTTTGTGAATGGCAGGGCCCATGGAGCAGGCAGCAGCCATACAAAGGGGGCAGTGGGCATGAAGAGCGCCCGATCTGTGCTGTGGAAGGCACTTCACGCCTTCCCTCTCAGCATGGGTAAGTACGACACCCTGCCCCGGGACCTCCCCGTCCTTCCTCATACCACTCCAGCCCACTCCAAGACAATTTGCTGTGGTCTCTTGGTCTCTGAGCAGCGAAGATGCTTTCACAGTTGCCCCTTGGTTAGTGTCTCTGAGCAGCAGGTGACAACCACTTCCAGTCACCTCTGATTTCCCAGCTGCCACTTTCTCCTCAACTGCTCACTTGGGCTGTGAGCTTGTTAAAGCTTACAATCTCAGCTGGTCAAGTCTGACCCAGGCCTGGGTGGGATACCTCCAAAGGCAACACTGTAGTGCTGCAGAGTGGGGGAAGATGGCCACTATTATTGCTGTTACATATGTAACAGTTCCATCAGGAGTCCAAAATGTTCTTCTGACTGTGGGGCGATGGCTTCTAGGGTTTCTTTCTAATCTATAAAGGGCTGTTGGCACTGTTCACCCCTGAAGTCTGGGGATGCTGCTGGGAGAGATAGCAAGACCTCCTCCCACAGCTTGGCTTGCTACCTCCTCCCACAGGAGGTAGCAAGACCTCCTCCCCCTAGGGAGGTTTTTGGCTTGTGCACTCATGATGCTGCTCCTTCCTGTTTCCTTGCAGCCTGCATCCCAGATGGCTCCTATGGCTACATGACCATGGCTGCCAGCGACCACATCCACAACCTGACACTATGCACTGGCTCCATCAGCCACCTCTCCTTCTGTAAAGTGGCGCACTCCCATGTGGCAGTAGGTACCCTCCTTTCCAGCCCCTCTGCTATCTCTCTCTCTTCCTTTCCTTCTCTCCAACCCTGGCTTTGCCCACATAGAGGAGTCTCTGAGAACTCTCACTGTTTCAGGTGCCTGGTGGCAGCTCTGGCCCACACTGGCATTTGTGCCACACCACATGACACTGTTCAGAGCAGGCCTATACAGCACGGCAGGAATGATGCCAGCCCCTTTCCTGTAGTACTGCCCCACCCCTTGCAGGCAGTGCAGTGTAGTCTATTAAGCAGAGCATAGAACTGGGAGTTGAGAGCCCTGAGTCTTGTTCCCAAATCTACCATTGACCTGCTGTGTGGCCTTGGCCAAGTCACTTCTCATGGGCCTTCAGCTTCCCCTCCTGTCAGGCACCAGTCTCATTTAGTGTAAGGTATTTGGGGCAGGGACTATGTTTTATATGTATGCTTAGCACCTAGCACAGTGGGGTCCTGGTCTCCCAGTGGGGTAATACGGTGCCACCCCCTAGGGAGAACTGCTTGGGTACTCAGCACAGACACCCTCCTTCACATTCACTCTCCTCCTCCCTTGTCTCTCCTCTCTCTCTCTCTCTCTTTTTCCCCTCCCTCTCCCTTCCTTGACAGGTTTATTTCCACTTGTTCCCTGCAGCAGCCCCAGCTCCTGGAGGATGGTTCTTCCATCACCAACAGCCTGCTGGAAGGAGCTGTGCAGCTGGGGCCTTGGAGTGTGATCCAACACTGTCACCTGCAGGTACACTGCTCCCCACTTCCCTAGGTCTCACAGGAACTTTCCTGTATGTGTGTCTCCTCCCCCTGCAGCTTTTAAGAGCAACACAGAGATGTAAGATTCCAGTTTGATAGAATGTAAGGCTGGAGCTGACTTAGAGTGGCAAGATTACAAAACCTGGAACTTGAGGCCCCTGGCTGGCTGCTGGGCCCCAAGAGAAGCCTCTTGTCCCTGCTGGTCAGGAACTCTCAGCCTGCAGGATCCTTCTTGCTTCTCCCTTGCCACTTTATAGGCTCAGGGGCCAGGACTGTTCCCTGTTCCCCTCCACAGGACATTTGGGCCTTCAGCCACTTCCCTTGAGAGGCTCTTCCACAGCAGTGTGCTTTGCAGTGGTGGCCCATTTTCTTCCTAGATTTTACCCAGGTCCTCCTAGCTTTGGTGCAAACACCTGGTGAGTCACTCCCACTGCCTGGCATTTACACTGCCACACACTCTTTTTTGTAATTCTGCCCCTCTGAGTCAACAGAAGAGGCCCTTCATCATATCAGCTCTGCTTCCCACCCCCTGGAATTTAGAGAGCCATTCTCAATTCTGGATGATAGTGGCACCCAAAGGCCCCTGGAGCCTGGTTATAAACATTTATGATGAAGAAGAGACTCTGTGAGTCTGCTGGTGGCTAGGTGGGCCCTAGTGCTGCCTCTTATTTCTGAAGCACTCCAGGAGGAGGAGGCTAGAAGCCTGATTTTTTTTTTTCCCACCTTCCCAGGGACCCTTGAAGATTGGATCAGGCTGTCTCCTCACCGGGCTGGACGTGGCTTCCTCACTTGCTCTCCAGAGCTGTCAGTTGCAAAACATTGTCATCCAGGGGCACTGCATCAGGCTTCAGGACATGCCCTGCAGAATGTTCACACTGACTGGGCACCGTGATGACTGGCAGGTACTTTGGGTACCAAGAATGAGCCATTCTGTTAGAGAAGCATAAGAATAGACACTAAGAGTTAGGTGACCTCCTTGACTATAATCAAACCTGTAGGTTCCTTGTTATACTGATTTTCTTAGATGTGGCTCTTAGCTGTGCTCTGGACTGGGAAGCACCAGTGGGCTGGTGATGGTGCCCCACTGAGGACCATTCCCCTAGGCTGGCATTGGGTTCTTGAGGGTACTCTGTCAGGGCTCAGGTATGTGAAGTTGCACCTCAGGGCTTCATGGCATTTTAGTCACCTCTGCAGACCATGGCCTGAGACCAAAACAGTTGTGACCTGTGTGAAAGCAGTGGTAGACAGCTGTTTGGAGGCATGAGACAACAGCCTCCATGGGGACAGTTTGAGAAAACCTGGCAGTGCTCAGCTAAGGCTGCATCCTTCTGGCCTGACACAAGGGAGAAGAGAGTAAAGAAGCCTGGAAATGGACAGCAGCAGTGAGTGCCGTGACTCATTGGAATGGGCTGTCCTCACAAGGTGGCTCAAAGCGCCCTGGGTGCCAGCCGCAGCTGGTGCTTGCATCAGGACTGGGACTTCCCCTCACCAATCTGCTGTCCTCCCCCACACCCCTTTACAGCCAGTGTGAGGTTCATAAACTGCACCTGCCCCAAGGAATGGACAAATATCGGCCTGCAAGGTCCTAATGTCTAATGGGAAGTGCCTCCAGAACCCTACACTGATCTTGTTGCTGTCTTTTCCCCTCAGAGCCCTGCTGGGGATGGAGGCACCTACCTGAATGTACCCTGGGCTGAATTCTTCCACAGGACAGGGATACGGTAAGTGCTAGGGGGTGTCCAGCCACAGCAGGGGTCACAACCTATGGAGGCCTGGGCCTGCAGTGGACTATCTCTTCCCTTGCTGCCATGGTCTTAGGCTTCAGGCCACATAGCCAGTTGAGAGGACAAGAGAGCTCTGGCAGCTGCCAAGGAGATTGGGGAGCAGAGGTCAGGAGGTCCTTGAATTCACCTGGTCTATTCACCTGGTCATGGGGAGATGAACCCCCCTCTCAGCTTTGTGAACCCACCAGCTCCCAGAGCAGATGAGAGGAGTCATGTGCAGAGGTTAGGGGAGTATGACCCTGGCACCCAACCCTTCTGGCATTCCTGTTTACAACTGTGTGGCTCCCTCTTTTACTGGGCTCTTGCTTTGGCAGGGAGGGGGATATTTGGGGCCCGGACACCCCACAGGGAAGCCGCTGCCTGCTGAACGCCCACCTGTTCCCTGTGCTGCATGCCTGTGAGCCCCTGAGGGTCTGGGACGTGCTGTGGTTCCTGGGCTCCCAGACAAGAGGACAGCTCCAGCGGTGGCGAGCCTCATGGCGGATGTCCTGGGAGGAGTTGCGGACCTGCCTTGACCAGGCAGCAGAACTGGAGTCCCGCCGTGCACTCTTCTTCCTGCAGGCCAAATACAAGCTCCGAAGTGTGCTGCTGGAGCACCAGGACTGCAGCCTCCTCCCACTTATCCATAGTGGTGTCCATGAGGGCTACCAAGAGGCCATGCTGAGTACACTGGACCAGGGTGAGAGCCAGCTGGGGCAGCTGCCTCTGTGTCCTGCAGCAGAACTGAACCCATTGGTGTCATGTTTTCCCCACATGTGCTTCTCCATGGCATCATATCATGATTCCAGTCCTTGGCTGTGTGAGGCTCTGTTGTGATTTACCAGCATGGGTGGAGGCAGGGTAGACCCATGAGCCCAGAGGCAGTAATAGATGGGGGAGACTGCAGCATGGGGATAGAGAGAATAAGGCATGTGGCCTGTCAGGTAAGGAGGTCTGTGTCTCACTTTCAAAGGACACAGCAACAGCCCAACCTCGACTCCTATTGCAGTAGATGTCAGACTTGCGGTATGCTAAGAGAGTAGCCATGAGCTGGTAGAGCAAAGAAGCAGCACCAAGCAGCTCCCTCCTGCTCTTAGAACTGCTAGGCCATTGCTGCCAGGAGCACCTCAGAGTCATTCCCTCGGTCTGTGGAGGTAGGCACAGCACTGGCATTGGCAGCACCATTTTCTTTATGCCGTTCCCCACTGTATGAGGTGTATTTAGAATGATATGGAGAATATGCTGTATGGCTCATTCTGTCCTCCGCTCTTCCAAGTTGGGTTCATTATGATGAGCCATATGAAGTGGGCATCTGGGCACTGAGGTTCAGCAAGCTTGTTTCAGGGCACCCCATAGCACAAACTCCTCTTGGGAACACTTGGGCTTGTTCTTGTTCAGGCTGGAGGAGTTTTGCAAGCAGAATATGAGGTGGTCTCCACATGGGAGAAGGAAAGATTAATTCCTCCTGGGCCAGTGACCCTTCAGGCTTTCAGCCTGCTGGTCCATGACTTGCTGGTTCTTGCTATTTACCCATGACTTCTCTACTTCACAGTTGCATCTACTGCCAGTGATGCTGGAGTGGCAGCCCGGGCCCTTGCCTGCATTGCTGATGTCCTGGGCTGCATGGCTAAAGGAGAAGGGGGCTTACGGAGTGGTCCAGCTGCCAACAGGGAGTGGCTGCCAGCCTTCCAGTGCTTAGAGAGTGGGGACATTGCTGGGGGAGTGAAGGCGCTTGCCAAGGAGAGGAACAAGTGGCTGGGCAGGTATGGCTAGGTAGGCTGGACTGACAAGGCCATGGCTTCTAGGAGCTAGTGAGAGGGAGACTGGAGATGGCCTTTGTTCTCCTCAGTGTCTGCCTGAGGTAGGATGGAGTTGCTGAGGTCCTCAGGGCTGGCTGTAGGCACTGGCAGCACAAACAACAACTTGCAGCTGATGGACAGGCCTCACACCCTACTGGGAGCCAGTGACTCCTAACCTAAGGCACAGCTGTGTGATCTGCTTAGCTCAGCTTCCCCTCTCTGTGGGGCCCCTCCACTGCAGTGGGTGAAACTCCAGCCTCCCCTCCCCCATCTGCACAATACCTAGATTGTGGGCCCTAGCCCAGTGGCTGGGAGCTGGCTAAGTGTGGAAAGTAACCATGGCAACTTGTGCCAGAGGCCTGCATTGGCACCTGGTTGCCTTCCTGCAGCCAGCTCAGTGTGCTTTCAGACAGTGGCTGGCCCCCTCACTGACTGCCACTGGCTTGGCTGGACCTTCCCTTCCCAAGCTTTCACCTGTGCCCCCACACAGTGCATTGGCCCCTGGCCCTTTAAAATCCATGAGGTTGGGAACAACCCTGTGGACAGTAGAGGAATTAGCTCCCATGTCCACTGATGCTAACAGAGCCAGGCACCTTCGTGCCTCAGAGCCCATGCCCTGGGAAGGTAGCTGTGGGTTTGCTCCCTGCCTACTGGCCACCAATATCCATCTCCTCTTGTCACCGCAGGCCAGCTCTGCTGGTGAGAGCCGCCCGGCACTACGAGAGTGCTGAGCAAATCCTGATCCGCCGGGCTGTCATGTCATCCTGCCAGTTCGTAAGTGTTGGCCAGGCAGAGCTCCTTCCAATCGGCCACTGGGTGCTGGTGGAGTGTCCTGCTCGGATAGACCTCTCTGGTGAGCAACTCTGTGCACAGCAGCTTCAAGAGGCTTTCTCCAGTCCTGATTTCAAAGGGGTTTTCTTCCTGTCCTTAGCACTGGGCGTGACCCTGGTCTCTTCTCTCTACCCAGCCTGGGTGGGGGGTACAAGCTGTCTTTTCTCCAAGGGACTATATAACGGCCCTCCTTTTACCTCAGCTCAGGAAAGCCTGAATGCTGGAGTTGTCCGAGACCATAGATATGGCTTATAAAAGGTGGAGGAGAAAGTGCACCAGGCCTCAATGCAAGAGACACCACTTCTGAAGAGGCCTGTTCCTCTTCAATAGCAAGCAGCAGCCATCATACTGATATTCACTTAAGCACCAGCAGTGTGCTTGTCCCCCTCTACAGAAGCTGTGATAGTTTAGGAGCAGGTGGAGGAGTATGAGGAATGGGGCAGCTGTCCTGGGTTCAGGGGCATGTTGATGGAGAAGGGGTTTGTGGGTGGGAGCTTGTGGCACTGCCTTCTGGAAGGACTTGAATGAAGAGAGGGTGGGGCCTGGCATATTGGGATCCATAGGCCCATGACTATGTGGAGCAGATTCAGAGAAAGAGGGGAGGGCACCATGGAGACTAGGAGGGGAGGCCAGCAAGCAGGTAGAGGGCTGTGGCTTGAGTACACATATACCAGCTGCTTCCTTTGCAGGAGGCTGGAGCGACACTCCTCCAATCACATATGAGCATGGGGGAGCTGTGGTGGACGTCGCCATCCTGGTGGATGGGTGCAGGCCCATCGGTGCCCAGGCCCGGCGTATCACAGAGCCAGAACTGCGGCTGGTCAGTACCAGTGGGACACTGGAGGGTAAGGTGCTGCTAGAGCTTGTGTGCCAGGACCTGGAGGACCTGCAGGATTACTGCCAACCTCATGCACCAGGTAGGACCCCAACTATCTGGCCTGAAGCAGCAGTGGATGCAGAGCCACATCCCAAGAGACCAGAGATGGGGCTTTCATGCAGTACCCCAGGGATGGCAGAGTGCATTCAAGCTGAAGACTTGCATTCTTCAAGGATACTTATGGGTTGGATCCCAGAGGCACTGAGCAGGGAGCCACATGTTACCCCTTGGGTTGGGAACTGGTGTTTCATGGACAGTAGCACCAAGTGTCTGGCTCCCCTGATCCAGGGCATGCTCCTACCTAGCTTTGCACAACTGTGGAGTCTCTTCAAACACCCGCCTATTTGTTGGGGGATATAGCCTGGTCCAGCAGACTGTGCTGTCTGACATGGCACCTCGGTCTGGCCACAGACATGATTACATGCTCTTTATTCACTGGCTTCTGCTGTCCACATGGGTTGTTTGCTGGGAGTGAAGGGCAACTTTTGTCTGCATTGGTGTCCTCTGGGGGATTTTTTCCTTTTTCTTTTTAGGGGCCTTGCTGAAGGCAGCTTTCATATGCACCCAAATTGTGACCTTCCCTTCCCAGAAGCCTTTGCAGGTGCAGCTGCTGGAGAACTTTGGAGGAGGGTTTGAACTGCACACCTGGTCCCTTCTGCCACATGGGTCAGGCCTGGGTATGTCTCTGTTCTGTCTCTCTGGACTGCACAGCATAGTCTGAGCAGGGAGGTGGGGTTAACCCCAACCATGACTCTGTGGGGACTTTGCTTTAGTACCCTATGCTGTCTAACGGCAAGAGCCTCGGCCCATTGCAGTCTTGCTTGGAGCCCAGCCTGGGGCCAGTTTGCCAGGGGCTTGGCTATTCACTCTGAGCACAGAATGAGGAGCTCTGGGCTGTGGTTACTCCTTGAGCTCATGTTCACCAAGCAAAGGCTCCCTAGGATGGGGCTTCTTGGTAGTGCTCACTTGAAGTCATTGCTTCAAGGATAAAGAAACTCAGTCTCCCTCTGAGCTTTGGGGGACACCCTAATCTCAACAACAGCCCTCGTGACCAAGCTAGAGGGCTCACTGGTAAGCTTTGTGGTTCAGCCTGTCCAGTAGTCCCCAGTCAGCTGAGGAACACAGCTTCAGTGCAGAGCATTAAGGAGAGAAAAAGATGCCTAGAATAGAACTGGCTTTGTCCTCTTACTTCTCTATTCCCCTCCCCATAAGGGCCAGTGAGGGTGCCTGCACTGCCTGGCTTCTGCTTATTTGCAGAGCAGTGCTGGAGCAGTTGTTGGGAGCAGAGCTGGGTACCCATCCCTATGTACTCTCTTCCTTACTCCTCTGCTCCTGCCTTTGGCTCCCCCAGGCACAAGCAGCATCCTGGCTGGTGCAGCGATGGCATCTCTATACCAAGCAGCTGGGAAGTCCACCAGCACAGAGTCCCTCATCCATGCTGTGCTGCATCTGGAGCAGGTGCTCACCACAGGTAGAGGCTGGGAGGAGAGTTGAGGAGAGGGGCAGAGGAGGCTCCTGGGCTTAGTTAGAATAATAGAAGATTAGGGCTGGAAGGGGCCTCAGCAGGTCATGTAGTCTAGCCTCCTGCTCAAAGCAGGACCATCCCCAACTATCAGCCAGCCAAGGCTTTGTCTAGTCAGGTCTTAAAAACCTTGAAAGATGGGAGACTCAAAAAACCTTTGTGGATAACCTGTTCCTGTGCTTTACTATCCCCCTCATGAGAGAGGTTTTTCCTAATATCTAACCTAAACTTCCCTTGCTACAACTTGAGACCATTGCTCCTTGGTCTGTCATCACTGAAAACAGTTTAGCTCTATCTTCTTTGGAACCACCCTTCAGGCTGCTATTAAATCTCCTCTCAGTCTTCTCTTCCCCAAACTAAATAAGCCCTGTTCCTTCAGCCTCTCCTCAGAAGTCATGTGCCCCAATCCATGCAAGGGCTGGCAGAAAGCACTGGTAACTGGCTTTTCCTGGTCCCACTGCCAGCTCTTTTCCCAGCCTCAGCAAAGACTGACTCATTGACATTAGGAGCTCTGACTAGGAGAGTGAGAGATAGTGATCATGGAGCTCAGCTACCCCACCACCCCTCTCCCCAGCAACCAGACCACTGCCATCCTGGGCTGTGAGTGGGACTGCAATTGGGAAGGGGCCTTTTCCTGAAGTCAAGGCCCAGTGTTGTTTGAAGGGCCTTGTTGCCTGCAGGAGGGGGCTGGCAGGACCAGGTGGGCGGGCTTGTGCCAGGCATCAAGATTGGACGGTCGAAGGCCCGGCTGCCCCTGAAGGTGGAGGTGGAGCAGATCCCCATGCCGGACAGATTCATCCAGACACTGAACCAGCACCTGTTTCTAGTGTACACAGGAAAAACTCGGCTGGCCCGCAACCTGCTCCAGGTAAAGTATATGACCCTTCCACTGCTCCTCATGCACTCTGGCCAGCTCTCCCAAAGTAGGGCTGTGACAGACTTGGTGAAGAGAACAGGCCCCTTGGGGCCTTTTTGATCATTTCCTGCTATAAACCTCATTACACTTTGCCAGGAAGGGGCTGTGGGGGTCAGTGAAGGGAAACGTCCTGCCCAGTGTTGCAGCCTAGAAGCCCGTTTCTTGCCTCTGCTCTTTTCACCAGGCCACAGTTGTTGCCACTGTCACGCATCACAACACCAAGGTGACATGGTGAAAAGTCAGGTGCCTCCCTTGCTTGGCTCTGCCCCTACTGCAGAAAGATTCCCCTTAGCAGCAAAACCCACACAGCTGTCCCTGAGTATCAGCTTTTGGCTGTTATCTAGAGGCCCAATCATCAAGCCATGCCCTGTTAAAGGAAATGTCATGTGCACCTGGCTTAGATGGGGAGGCAATGTGCAGTCACTCCTTGCCATTTTAATTATTGTGGTGCTGCAGTAACACTGCTTAACCTTGCTCCCAAGAGCCAGTCTCTGTTAGCTCCTCCTGCTGTCACAGCTGGGCTTGCTTCAAAATGACTTCACTGTCTCTGACTACAGGCCATGCTGGAAATTGTTCCTCCAATAACACTTCAAGGCCCTTGTCAGGATGGGAGCTGGCCACTGGGCGCAAATGCTGTCCCACCCAGCCTACAAAGTTGCTTTCCTCCCACAGCTCTCCACTGTCTTCATAGAATCATAGAAGTAGGGTTGGAAGGGACCTTGTAGATCTTCAAGTCCAACCCCCTGCCTGGGCAGGAGGGAAACCTGGAAGTCTTCCCTCCCTTTCATTTTAAAAACTGTTCCAGGCTGCCAGCTGCTAGTCAGATGTAGAACTAGCGGCCAGTGTTGAGAGAGCACAGAGGATTCAAAAGAGCGAGCACAGCCTGGGCCCCTATTTCTTAACCTCCAGGGATCCTATTGCTTTGCATGAGCCCAGAGGAGTTCAGCCACACAGAGCAAGGAGGATCACTTCTCGGCCTCTTGAAGGCTCAGATCAAACGTGTATTAACATCTGCAGGCAGAGCTTTGCCCTGGAGCTCACTAGAGAGCTCAGAATTTGCCTGGGGGAGAGAGTTATAGCCTATAGGGCAGCTGAAATAACTGAGCTGCTTCAGTTCTTAACAGGCGAGGCCTGAAAGTGGGGCTCTGTGGAGAGAGAGAGAGAGTGAGTGTGTGTGTGTATGTGTGTGTGTGAGCAATACCTCCCATTACTGGCTTTTTCTTGCAGGACGTCCTCAGGAACTGGTATGCCAGGCTGCCAACCATTGTGCAGAACACTGATGCTCTAGTGAGCAATGCAGAGGAGTGTGCCCAGGCCTTCCGGCAAGGTAACAGAAATCATGGTCTGTACACATTCCTCAGCTAGATATGACACAGGCTCAGTGGGGCTTGTAATGAAGGGCAGTTACCCATCTATCAGAGAGGTGCGGGCATGTGAGACTCCAACTCCCTACAGACCTTGCCTCCACATATTACTTTGTGGGAAGGCTGCATTGCATGCTGGGAGTTGAATTTGGCAGGGAGCAAACCTTCACAATAAGGGGAGCTGCCATCTGCTCCATTTCAAGCCCTTTCCAGGGAAGCCTTAGCTTTCTAGCATGCCAGCCCTGCGCCAAAGCCTTTTGTGCAGTTCCAGGTGACAATGGGGAAATCAAACTGGCAGAGCAGGGTAGGGCAAGAGCAGCAGGACAACATGGAATGTGGAGCAGTGTGTCAGATCCAGACCCCCAGAGCTGTTTGAGCCTGTGGGCAGCTCCTGCTGTGGCATTCTGCTTATGGAACGGATGAACTATTTGCTTGGCCTGGCATTTCAAATGCAGGCAGATCTGTACAGCTCATCAGTTGACCAGCTAGCTGCCCCAGTCCATTCCCCAACACCTTTAAACTGGGTGCTTGGGCCAGTCCCACACCAACCACAGAACACTGATTCCAGGTCCTGCTGTGGGGGCAGTAAGATTCCCACAGGGGTGACACCTGCCAGAGGACCTGACCACTCACATGTGGTTGAGTTTTACTACTAAATTAAGAGGTCCAGCTTCTGAAGAGTGAATGAGTTGGAGGGAATTTACACAAGCAAAATGCTTGGAAGCTGCACATGAAACTTGAGCAAGCCATCTGCCTTTGGTCAAGCGTAGCAGCGCCTCACAGCATCTGTGCTAAAATTCAAACCATGCCTGTGCCAAAGAACTCTGAAACCAGCCTGTCCTCCCCTCCTAGAGACACTAAAGGGCTGATAAAGTTCTATAGAGAAGTGAATTGATGCCTGTGCTACTTGTGCCTGAGCATATATACATTCATGCATGCACATACTTTCTCAGACCCTAACTGAGATATGGCTATTTAAGTGGAGGTGATTAACCACTGATCAGCTTTCTAAGAGACTCCATCCCTTGGGATCTACCTGTCAAGACTGGTTGGAAGGTAGGGCAGGGTGGCACTTAGACTAATTGGTTCAGAGAGTGTGAGCTTTCACAGGTAGCAAGATTGTATATAAAAAGGAAAGAGACAGGGGATGGGGACACTGGTAAGAGAGATGCAAAGTGGATTGACTAGATTAGTTAAGATGAACAAGGTGATTAACATGTGGAGTAAATAGCTTGCTCAGAGAATGGGATATGAATCTAGATTTCCTGTTGAGACCATGGTTGATGCAGTGCAGCCTGTGGAGGATTTCCTGTTCCCCAGTGTCATGTTTCAGGGCAGTCCCTACATATGGCTACATGGAGATCAGTGATGGAAGGTCCTAGGAGGTTGAAATGTTTCATTACAGGGCTTCATGTGTTTCTTAGGTTGATGCTGAACCAGCATCCATTCGTTCTTGTGCTTCACCAAAGCAGATAGCAGAGGCATACTATAAGGACTCTTTCTGCTAGTCCTTTCCTAACATCTGCTGACATAGGTTGTTGCCTACAGAAGCTTATGCCTCTGTGAGCTAGTTGGTTTCTAAGCTGCAACCCTACCCTGTCTTCAGACAAACATGGCTTACCACCTCTGCACTCAAGGTCAGGATTATTCTGTAAACAGACACGCTTGCCACCCCATACACACACACATACCGTAGCTTCTAGTAATGACTACTAAAGTTATCGAAAGTTTTTCAGCTATTCAAATGTAGACTGCATGATAAAATCAGTGCCTAACAATGCTTCACAGCACTACAGTTACTAATGCAGCTACCATGCACAGGTTCCTGTCTGTTATAATCATAGTGTTATGTGCAGATTTCCTAATTACTTTACCCCAGGTCTAATGGAGACTGCACAACTAACTAAATAAGATTGCTTTGAAACCCCACAACTATGTGGCTACCATGCAGGGGGTCTGTTTGTCTTGTACAATGTGAAGATTTTAATTTTAACATAAAATGTTTAAATGTGCTGTAGCTTGGTCATGAACTCTAGACACGAGGCACAAAACCCTGGGGAAGTTTCTGTGCTCCTTTTATGCAGGTCAGAGTAGATAATCATCTTGGGCCCTTCTGGATATCACTGGGAGTGCCAGGTTACTGACTGCAGAAGCGGTTTTGCTGATGGCCATAATAGCAGAGCCCAGACTCTAGCTTTTCAAATTACAGAGCAATTTGGCAAGTCAGCAGCTGCCTCTTTTCAGAAACATGGCTCTGGAGTCAGACAGCACAAGGGAACCGCACAGATTTTTTTCAGTGTATATATATTTTTTAACTACAGATGTACTGCAACATTAAAGGAGATGCAATATTTTTCCATTTCCCATTGGAGGGTTATAAATATACAGGCATGATTAAGAGAGGCTCTGGCACAGAAGCAGTGATGCATTTCTGCACTGTAGAACAATGAAGAATCAGGATAACAGAGTAGAATAATTCATAACTGATAGAAGCAGCACAATAGACCCAGACTTCGTTCTCTGTAAGTTCAGAGTGGTATAACGGGCATAAAATTGTTGCTTTGTCTTGACTGACTTGGAGTTCTTGCTCTCTTCTCTAGGTAACCTGCCTTACCTTGGTGACTGTCTGAACCGCTACTGGCAGCAGAAGAAGTGCATGGCCCCTGGTTGTGAGCCTCTAGCAGTCAAACGCATGATGGAGGCTCTTCAGCCTTATGTCCATGGGCAGAGCTTGGCTGGAGCAGGAGGTGGTGGGTTCCTCTGTGTCTTAACCAAAGAGCCCAGGCAGAAAGAAGCCTTGCAACACATTTTAGCCAAAACAGAGGTGAGACATGCCTATCTCTTTGCTTCTATCCACCCTTGAGGAACTTGAGATGTGGATGGCTCTGCATGGTCTTTATATTAGCATAGGACCCAAGCACAGCAACAGAGTACAGATTATAGAACCCTTCCCTGTGAAGCCTGACAGGAAATGAAGATGGGTAGAACTAAGTTTGCAACTCATCCTCAGCACATATGTGCTGCTGTAGCACCTGACAGTCATTAGCTATTCAGAGGGGCTAGATAAGGGATGAAGGAAATGCTCAAGCCAGTGGTGTTCAGCCTCCTGGCCCTGCAAGCCAGGCATATAATGCAAGGCCAGGCCACAGGCTGGATCTGGCTCACAGGTTTGGCCTGTGGATACAATCTGGTGTGCAGACCCAGCCCTGTGTGTTGGATCTGGCTGCCTGCCAGCATGGTCCTAGCTGCATGCCAGATTTGATGCTGCCCACTAATTGATCTAGCCCTACATACTAGCCCCAGCTGGCACAATCTAGCATAGAAAGCCATGTCATCTAGCCCACAGGGCTCCCTATGGCTCTAGAAATTTGATAGCAGGGAAAACTGAAATTAACACTGCCACTGCTTCCCACTGCCAAACTTCTGGACCTGTAGGGAGACCTACTTGCTTGAATGATGTAGCCTCACAAGCCAGAGTTTGAGCACCCCTGCCCAAAGCCATTACTGCATTACATCAAATTCCCTGTTGAGACTTTGTTAAACTAACCCTTTGTTCTAGGGCCTGGGGAATTTCAGCATCCACACGGTTGAAGTGGACACAGCCGGTTTCTGCATGCAGCTTGTGGGGAGCGACCTGAAATCAAGAGTCCATGGAGGAGGTGAAATGGCTCACAGGGCCCTGTGATTGCCCGCAGCCCTGCCCTGATCTTTACCTGCTCCCAGTGAATATTCAGAATGCAACCCTTCCATGACATGGAAAACCTGCACTGGGATTTACCCCCCACTGTAGCCACTGCCTTTCAACACATCAACTTCCTGTTTTGATACCAGCAGCCAAATGCATCTTGTGGCTGTTGAAGTGTAAGCATTGTTGCTACTGGCTCAGCCAGGAAGCCCCCTTCTGTTAAGACATGCTAGATTAATACTACAAGAGTTAGCCAGTCATGGTCAGTTGTGCTCAAGAAACTCTTCATTTCCCCCTACACTAGGCTGCACCTACTGCAGTAGGGGCCAACCTTTTTGGCAGGAGTGCTGCAAGTTAGCCCCTGTACCTCCCCAAACTCCTGTTCCCTTTGCCTGCCCAATCAGCTGCTCCATGCTATATCTGCCACTATGTTCCCTGCACACTCTTGCCACATGCCACACGGACTGGCATGTCACTTGTGGCACCTGTGCTGTTAGACACCCCTGATCAATGTAGCAAAATGAAGGCATGAATAGAGCTTGGGGTATACCCATCAAGCTTGTTTGGGTACTAGCAAAGAACAAGAGTCACAAGCCAGCAACCAGTGTTTAGGATCCCAAAACACATGCATACTGGTTGGTAGCTCATGCTGGGACCTCTTTACTGCTGTCATGCCTTACTTTGCTGCATGGATGCGTCCCAACCACATCACATGCCATGCTGAAGCAGCCATCTGACAAAGCTGTGTCCTCTGTATGCTGCTTGGGAACGGACCTACCCACTGGAACTTGAGTCAGAGAGAACAGGACTAGCCTTTGCCATGAGGGTTACTTTTTACCAAGCCATCCCTTTAGAACAGGGCAGAAGAGCAGCTTTTCCTGTGGCCCATAGGATTAAACTAGTAGGAAAGAAGACAGCTTAATGGGGCTAATAAATGTGTTAAATTGGTATGAATGGTACAGTATGTTCTGACACGGGTTCTCATGACCCTCAAGGTGAGAAAACAGCAGCTAAGCCCAGCTGTGTGGCTGTTTTCTGCTGGACACTCCCATCCTACCAGCTGTAACAGCCTAAATCTATGCCCACAATGAAGGCATGGAGCTCCTTCCTGTTTTGACAGGTTCAACCTCACTTGCTGATTTTTTCTTGGAAGGAAACTGGAATTGCCAAGTGCCTTAGAAAGGGAGTATGCAAACCATTTTATTTATGTAATGAGATGTGACTCTGTCTCCATTTCTTCGACTAAAAAGATATCTTGTGTCCCCCCTGTGTGGGTTCCCACACAGCAGTGTCACTCTCCTCCTCCCTATCCCTGCACGAGACAGCCTGCATTCTTCTGAGTAATCAGTAAACTTGAGTCAGGCCCAGCCTTCCATGCTGGAGTACAAGGCATTGCAGGAAGGCAGAGACAGTAAAGATACAGCTAGTCCTCTCCTTCCCCAACCATAACCATTTGCAAGCTGTGCAGCTACCTGACTACTAGTTTAATAAAAAGTTAATTCAGGCTCCCTTGAATGAGTGCAGTGCCATCTGCAGAGGCAGTGGTGGTAGAAGGCACTTTCCTCACTGGAACACAGTAAAGATGCAAGACATAAAATAAAGCACATACAAGAACACAGAAGGAACAAGCTGTTCCCCTCTTTACCATCTGACTGCCCTGTAGACCAACTCTCCGGATTCTTCCAGCCCTCTACTGTTACACATTACACCCAAATGAATGCTGCCCATCTCTGCCTTTATTTACTAATTTATTTCACAGGGCACAAACAGGAGCAACACAACCCTGCTCCTTTTGTCAACTTTACCATCAGCATAAATGTGTTTTTCAAACAAGGCCCAAGGAAGCTTCACCCACTGGGACCATTGTTAAGAATGAAGCCTCCATCCATCAGTCCTTTGGGCTAGGGAATGAGCTCACAACTATAGTAACCGAGTTCTAAACTACCAGCACAGAAAGGGGAAGGGGACAACACTGATTACACCCCCTAGAAGGAGCAGGGCAGCACCAGATGGGCATATGGCCTTCAAGACATTCTTCCAGTGGTCCCACAGAGTTAGAAGACATTGAGTACTGCTTGAGACTCCTCACAGCAGCGGCAGCATATAGCACTGCAGTGTTGTGGCCTGTGGAATTTGCTACATTGGGACAGGCAACGTTTTTTGGCCACAGTGCTGAAAAGCCACAATACATGCCTTGGAAGGTGCCAGAGTGCCGGCATACCAGAAAAACAAAATGAGGGTTGTGGGGTATGTGGCAGGATGCACTGCATATTAGTATAGTTAATAATCATAAATGTTGCCTTTTTTTCTTTAAGTAAATATCAGATCTTCTAAAAATTCTAAACCTGGCAACAATAAATAAAACTTCATATGCTACCTTTGCTTATGTGTATTTCTTAAGCATATTGTGATGAGAGTGAGAAAAAGAGGAAGAAAGAGAGAAAGAAGACAAAGAAGAGGGGAGAAAGAAAAAAACAAAAAAGAAAAGCGAAAATAAAGAGGGTGTTGAGAGGGAGAGCCTAGCCAGGGCTCAGGCAGCACCAGGGCTGAGCACCCAGGGCAGGGGCTGGACAGCATGGGGAAGCATCGCAGGAAGGCTGGCCCAGTGGGGCCCTTGGCAAGGTGGCAGCCAAAGAAGAGTGGGTCTAGGTGGGAAGCAGGGGCTGCTCTGGGGTTCTGCAGACTCAGGGTGCAGTGGGGCACCCAGAGGACTCAGCCAAGTGCACACAGCTCTGCAGGAATAGGGAGCAGAGGGTCCCCTGTCTGCAAGGGGACTCTGCCTGGCTGAGGCAGGACACCGAGCTTGGTGGTCTCCTGGTTCGACCTCTGTGCGTGCTGGGTACAGCATGAGCGAGACAGAGCCTCTGAAGCTGCAGGAACTCCCCAGGATCTGGAAAGTTGTTGGAGGCAGTGCTTGGTGCCAGGCCAGCCGGGAGCCTGCAGCCAACACAGCCCTGGGCCTGACCCAACCCAGCCCACTGAGGGGAACTGTGGCTGGACAAGGCCAGGGCCTAAGCAGGCTCGGGGGCAGCTCCACTCTGCTCACACTGCACCCAAAGCCCCAAGCCCAGCAGCCTGCCGCAGCCATGCAGCACCTCCTCACAGGCAGGGCAGCTGTGCCCCATCCCTGTTGATCTGTGTAGGCTGGGCCTCACTTTGGGTGCTGCTGCGTGCCCCTGCCCACTGCAGCCTGAGCCTACAGAGCCCCAAGGCAACCTCACTTCCCACCCAGCCCTCATCTTCCCCAAAGCTCCCCCGCAGTGCCTCATCCCACACCTGCTTCTCCCTGAGCATCCAGCCCCAGTGCTCAGCACCCTGGTGGGATAGGGCATCCATCTGCCTGAGCCCTGGGCTTGTCCACCCACTGGGAGCTTTCAGGGACTGGGCCAAAGGGCACAGCCTAGGGAGAGGGGTGGGGTCAGAAAAAACACATACTGCATCCCTGCATGTGTTCTTGACTCTGCCCCTGCTGAGACTTGTGGCTGCTCTGGATAGACCAGAGCAGCAATTAAAAAAAAAAAAAAAAATTAAACAAGTTCTTTGTACACTTCCTGGCATGCTGGGGAAAATGTCTTTGCACGTTACTAACGGCATGTGTGCTGGGGTTTGCGGATCCCTGTGCAACATGAAAGAAGGAGAGCAGGGAAGGAGCGAGCCAGGTGCTAAGCAGTCCATAAGAGCAGACTAATTCTGTGGTATTAATGTCATGGTTCTTCAATAAGGAGTTCCACTTGTATTCTTCTGTTCTTGAGGTCTCACTGCAGCCACAGTGGACAAAGGTAACCACACAGCTCTTCAGCATCCAGTTCTTCCCATCCCCAGGAAAGCCCTTTTGTAACTGCAAAATGGAGCATGAAAACAGACACCCAAGGCGAGCATGTGACAGAACTAGCATTTCCTTTGGCTTGTGAATAGGCAGGGTAGCATGCCTAGAGGCCCCATAGGCTGCTAGTGTGCAGGCCATGTTGTATGTCCAAGAGGATCACTACAAGCGCAGCCTTTTAATGTCTTCACTACGGAAATCGATTCGGAGGGCTAACACCTGTCGGACCTCTGCTGGAGTGAGGCGCCATGTCAGTGGGCCTGAGTTTGGACCCCAGTAATCCAGGATCTCCGTTACCTAGAGAAAGAGGACAATTGTGGAGCTATGTTAAGCAACACAACAAAAGCATCCCCTGTACCCAAGACCTACCTATATCTATGATCACAGATAATTCAGTAAATTATGTGGGATAATGACTGTCAGCAGCTCCTGTGATCTACCTCAGCTAGTGGGCAGATGTGGGAAGCTCCTAGCCTCTCCCAGTTCATGCGCTACAAAACCTGGCTGTGCTGAAGAAGTCTCCTTGGGAGCCAGCTGGCCATTCTAGCCCCACTACTGCAGGCAGAGAAGGCAGCTCACCCTTTCCAGATTGAGGATAGTTGCCATCTGGGAAAGACGAGCAAACTTGTCTCGGATAGTCCAGGTGGTCACTGTGGTGAGATATGCTATAAGAGATCTCAGCTCCTTGTCAAACTGCAGGCCACCAAGCTGAGGAAACAAAGCACACTGCATTACTCCTCTTCAACAGGCACATGGTTTTGTGATGCCAGACGCACATGCACAGAAGTCACCCTTCAGAGGGGGAGGATTTCAACTATGCCCCTGTCTCAGGGGCTGAAAAGTCGGCACACACTTGTAATCAAAACTCCTTAGGTGGAGCTGAATGCTCTTTATCTGGAAGACAGACACTCCCAAATGCTTCCTTCTGAAGCTTATGCGTCAATGAAGGCTCTTTTGAGCTGCCTTAGCCTGGTCACAAATACTGTGGTCATGGAGATGGGGAGGAAATCTGACATTGGCTCGAACAGCCATACAGCAGCAGGATCCTTGATGCCAGGGCCCAGTACCATTAACAGTGAGTGAGCAGATGCATGCCTGAGTTCCAGATATGCATGTCTCCCCTCATCCTCATACCTCTCACAGGAACCAGAGTTTGAGACCAGACTCTCCTGGGATAGCAGCATCCTGTCTTCACTGCTATTTAAGAAAGGAAAAACACCATTGTTTGCTTACCCTGCTAAAGGTGGATTTGAGAACCACTTTCTCCAGTTCAATGGCCACAAGGCTGGTCATCAGGCTAGTGAGGCTATCATAGATCACAGGTGATAGACCAGCCTAGAAACAGAGAACTAGGTCACTATCAGAGTAACAACCAGAGATTAATGGGGACAAACACCAATGAAAAAGTTTTGGGGTTATTTTTTTTGGTGAGGGGAAGGAGGGTGGGGAGACCCTGCCCATTCATGGGCCAAGGGAGTTGCTAGCTCTGTCATTTCTATACTGACTGAGAACAGCTACATTCATGGTACTGACAAGCTACTGGAGTCATATGACATCAGAACTGCACAGCACAGCCGGAGTCTGGACTTCGGAAAAGCTGGAGGATAATACTGATCTCTTGGGCTTTCAATACTTGCTTTCAGAGCTGACTTTGGGATGTCTGAGATGAGGAACTGGGGGACATCTCTCTCCTTTCACCAGAACCAGGGCCATGACATCTTGGTTTGTCATTTTCTGAGTATGACTGAACCAAAACCTGATACTGCCAGAGCTTACCTTGAACTCTGCCATTTGCTGTTCAAGGTTGACAATGAACTGCTGGACCCAAGGGTCATTAGCTTCATAGTCGTTGAATTCCTCCTAATATTGAAGAACATAACAGAAGGTTGTTAACTCACCCCACAGCTATCACCCACCACTGCCCAAAAACACTTTCATTTGTAGCTTCCTTGGATGCTAGAGATGTACTATTGGTACCGGCTGGCTCACCAACTATCCCCAGTATCCGCACTGCATTGTGATGTGTCATCTCCTCCACAAGCCATGACAATACAAGCTGGCTCCAACCTTGGCATGGATTTATGTAGCTAGCACCCCTATTAACAACATATGTAGCTATAAAAACCAAGGATGGTCGTGCTTCAGAGTATAAGATGATTACTTGCAGGGTATAGGACTCCCAACCTTCCTTTGCCATGTACAATACAACAAAACTGAACAGGCATCTTCCAGGGAGGAACTTAGGAAAATACAGGAAACAAAGGGCTGGAAGAGTCTTTCTGGACCATTTAAACTCAGTCCCCTGAATTTAGAAACAGTCACCAACCAAAGGAATCTGAAAGCCACTATTTCAAACCCCCATAAGGGAAAATATCCAAATGCCACAAATGCCCTATAACATTCCACATCTAAAATCTAGAGTGATGAGGGCAATGCATCATATACAAGGCAGGCCTACTTGGTTCAATCTAATCCAGTGCAGCTACTTAAGCAATTAACCACAGGGCAAACCCCTAAGACACTGGCACAGAGAATTATCTGGGACAGGCAAGGGGTATGGAGTAGATAGTCCTTTAATGCATATACTGGCCCATCCCATGCAGACCTGGTATTATTATGCTTTTCATTACGGGATTTTGCTGGCATCAGAACTCTTGAACTGTAACACCTCAAAGAAGAAATGTCCCTGCTGGGGCAGCATTCCATTCCCTGCGTTTTTCCTACATCCCTCAGTCCGGGGGGAGCAATTTCCATGCAACTTCTCTTCTTGCCTGCATGAAACTAAAAGCAGGCAAGAACACCAGGATGTGAAATGCATCAGGTTCTTCTGACCCTTCCCACCACTAAATCAAAGCCTTATAAAACTAAACATTCCAGGAGTATTCATAGCAACAGGAAGGTGAGACTTACCTCCTCGATATTATGGGAGACTGAGAGGAACAGGTTGATCCAGGGCTTCACCTGGGGTTTGATGGCTGAACTGTTCAACTCATTCAGACCTTCCTGAGGAAGGAGAGGAGAAGCACATGTCAAACAAATGAGCACAACTACACATGGCAGCTAGCAGACAGCAGCCTTCACTCATAGCCGTGAGCCTGCTGCACTGTTATGTTGACATGAGAAAGCAAATGGAGAAGGGCAGCGACCTGCAGAGTCAAGTGACATGTTTGGGGCAGAGAAGAATGGAAATGAGGAGTTCTGATGCCAGGTCCCATGACCTTGCGGCCCAGGGGCAGAATGGCCTCAAGATGGGTGGGAGAGGGTTACTAGCTAAACTTGCCAGTTTCCTGACTCACACATAAACTTTAGAGGCTCACCCATCTATCATTTTCTGTTCCCAGGATGGTGATTTTCTGCCAACAGGAGAGAGGTGTCATGCATGCTCTCCACAACAGCATGACTATAGAATACTGTTGGGGCCAGGGCAAGACAGAAGGAGAAGGCCAAGACCAAATGACAGTGGATGCTTCACCTCCAGCAAAGCTTTGATCAACAAAAAATGTTTAGAGCAAAGGATGAAAGAGTAGTTACCCTTCACTCTCACACAGGCTCCCCCAAGAGCACCGTTCTGGAAATTAGATGAACCTCATGTCACTGCAGTGCTACACAACTCACTAAAAATCTCCGCTGCCAAGAAGCCCCCAGCTTGGGGGATTTCAGGCATACTCACCAAGTGAGAAGTGCTTCTTGTCAGGTATGGACTGTGGCTGGCATTTAACAAAAGCTTTTAATTAAAATTTTAGTGGCTCTGCTGGCAGCCACCTTTTACTATTGAAGAGGGATATTTGTAATTCAGGCAATGTGGGAGGCCACTGACAAGGGACTCAGTTGCTTTCCATCCAGCTTTAACTAGACTAGTTTAGCATCAGAAAAAGAAGTTTTATTATTTAAACAGGGACCGTTTTGTTTTATTATTAGCCCTGAGCCTCAAGAGAGCCTGGCTGCTGAAGGCAACTGATTACGATAACTGCAAAACAAGATAAAAACATGTTTGCCCTTTACTACTTCTCTGTGAAGAACAGAACTCTCTTCAAGGGCTGTTCATATAAAGTTCTCTTCTGTTTGGTTACCTTACGGTGGAACTATCAGGCCTCTATTTCTCTTTCCTGTCAGGGATCTCAGAGATCTCTGGAGGACCTGATCAGAGATACCATATGAGACTGTAATCTTAGCTACAACTCTCCCTGCCCCCAGGTGAGGGAAGGGGATGCAGAATATCTTAATAAGGAAGCAGAGATGCTAGTTATCAAGTGACATCTGGGGGATACTGAGGAACAAGAATAGCTGCTGCTCTGATTATACACCTTATGCCAACATCATTGCTCAAGCCCTTAAACCATCTGCCATGGTACCTTCTGAAGCAGCAGCTACAAATGCTGTTATTAAAAATACTGCTACTCTAGCAGCCAAGATAGCCTTTCTTCAACTCACAGCAGTAGCAGAGGGAGCCATATTCTTCCTGGCTCTGCACTTGGCATATATTATTCCTCAGCAACCAGAATATATCCCTCGTATTCAGACCAGGGTGTATGCTCCTATGTCAAGAAGACACGAAAGTTCCCCTCAGCATCACCTTCCACTAGAGTGACTGAATTCAAGGTAAGAGCTAGCACAGGCCTGGTGCTGAACTAAATTCATCCTCTTTTGATGACATCTGAAAAGCAAGCCTGGTTTCCTCTACTTAAAGTCACCACACAGACATACTTACAGCCTGGCTCTAACAAAGCAAGCAGCTCACCTGCAGGAGGTCTCTGAACTTGTTGGATACTGCAGCCATGTCAGAGAGGCAGCTGTCAATCTTGGCCTGGGCTTGCTCACCCCCAAAGCCTTGACTAAGCAGCTTGGAGCAATCACTCTGCAGGACAAACACAGCCATAAGCAGACTACAGTTTATAAATAAAGAACATTTGGAGCTCACTGCATTCTGCTTTGAGAATGCAGACTCTTTGGGATGGAGACTTTTTTTTGTTGGTTTGTTTTCTGCTTGCCTGGTGCCCAGTGCCATGGGACCCTGTTCTATGACTGGAGCTACTCCCATAATAGATCCTGCAGTAGCACCTCATGACCTCCCCTCTCCCCGCTAAGGATATGGATAGTAATCTCTAAGAGAGGGATAAACAGAGTAGAGGTGAAGCTAAACAGAGTAGAGGTGAAGCAATTTGCCTAAAACCATATAGCAGATCAGTGGCAAGGCCTATAAATCAAACCTTCCTCCTCTTCTTGGTTTTTTTTGTTGTTGTTTAGAATTCTTCTATAATTTTAAAAAAACTTAGAACTTCAACAAGATCATCTCTGGCCTGGATGTAGGCTTCAGCCAATCAATATTTTTTTTTTCCCCGGAAAGCTAAAAGCCCAAGTCTCCTCTCCTAGGCCTAATACATCAACAGCACAAAGCTCTCTTACACTGGGATAATTACTTTAGTAGCACCTCAGAGCTACAGTCATAGACCAGGATCTAGCTGTGCTAGATGCTGTACAAACAAAAGGCCTTTCTGCTTTGGAAAGGTCAATGGAGCTTTCCCCAGCATGTAGTCTGACTGTTGATATCAGCCTCATGTTTGGGGTGGGCACAATTTTGTGTGCATTTTTATGCTAAGTACTTAACTGAATCTGCAGATGAGTTGCCTCATCATTCAAGCTTCCCTTATCCCATTTCTGTTTTCACAGTCTCTGACTTTCATCACATTTCTCTCCCTATATTCAACCCAATGACCTATCCCTAAACAAAAAATGCTGACTAGCACAAACACATCTATGGAGAACACACCCTTCACAGGTCACTTAGGCCCATATTTAACATTAATCAACCACATGGCCTTTATGAAACATTCTTCTGTCTTTCTATGAGCCCACACATTGTCTTTCTTGCATCTGTTAATTGCATCATCTCTTTAAAGGATAAGTATCCTCCCCTCTGCCCCCAAACTAAGCCTTTTATAAGCTCCGTACAGCATGTACTGTATTTTACATGCTAAATATTAATTCCTCACCCTTCAGAGGATGGAGTGAATTAAAAAACAAAACAAAACAGGCTCACCACAGGTTTTATAGTCAGATTTTTCTTTGCGATTGGCCCACTGGGCTACCACAGGTGGGGGGAATCCTTTAAGAGGAAGCAAGTTTGTATACACAAACCATTTTGTTAAAAAGCAGGTGATCTACACAGCACAAAGGTAAACAACAGAAGTGATACTAGAAAGTGAAAAGTAAAGAAAGATTGATGTGACAATGCATTCAGCCTAGAAGAGAGAAAACAGACCTGGAGCTAAACAACAATAATTCTTTTAAACTTAAGAGCAGAACAAGCACCAACAGCCCAGAGCAGGGATTTAAGTTAACCACTGGGAGTGGGGGGAAGACATTAGAAACTGATGAAGCAAAAATTACAATCGTTGTAGATAATGACAGCTAACTACTGACATGCTTTAGGGAAAAATCGCAACTAATTTGTTGGCATGCTGTGGGGGGAGGTAGCAGTTCCATCCAGATCCCATTATTCTATGAATTGATTCACCTGATGATAGAGTTAAACCAGCAGAACAGGTCACCCCAAGCCAAGACCGTGGGTAAAAGGCTAAATTCACTCAGTAGAAACCCTGAATGCTTGCCCAGCTGCATAGGCAAGGAGATTTGAAGCCTGATTATGGGAAGCCAACAAAGACTCCAGAAAATACCTCCAAAGTCTTCTTTAGGGTCATGATGTTTTCACTGCAGACTTCTACATTGTTCAGGGTCACCTGGGGGTAAGAAAGCAGCAAAATCCACTAGAAATTCAGTATGTAAAATTACATATACATGCATGATAGATTTCCCATGATGTCCAATATACCCTCCCTACACCGCAGTTTGAGTATTAGCACATTCCCTCATTGCAGTTTGTCACACTGCAGGACAAATCAGCTGTATGTTTGAGGGAAGAAGCTACATTGACATATGGTCACTGGATCACAGCAAACAGAGCTGTGAACATCCAGATCTTAGGGTTCAACACATGAAATACTGGATAACAAATAAGAGTCCATAAAAGCAAAGATGAAAAGCAATTCCTTCATATCTAGGTAGGAGAGGTCAGCAATTCTCCTGAGCTTAGAAAATCCTGATTAGAGCATCAGATCAAGTGACATTCTGCTCTTCACCTGTTGACGTTAAGCTAAATGTCAGTGTAATGCCAGGATTTCATGTAGACAGGAAAATGAGATAGGTTGACAGGTGAATAAGGAGCTCCAGTGAGAGTACTGACATTTTAAGCACTTTGCTAGAGGAAAGCCAGAGACCTGCCGCTGTGAGTTTAATGAAATAAAGCACCAGGTGCCTCAACCTCTCTTCACAGGTGTCTTTGATTTTTTTTATCCTGCACTGAAATTCATGGAAGCTAGATGTTGCCAAATGAAGCAGATCAACTGTGCCAGGTTGTGTCCAACACAACCAATCCACTTCATTGGACAAAACACATATCTCCCTGCCTGTTGATACTGTGGGACAATGGATGACATTTTCTCTTGAGGGTTGAGGGCACACAGTGTGCAGGACCAGGCAATTCCTATGCAGGATGAGGCCCTTCAAGCCATGGGAGCACCTATCCAGTTTTCCCTACTCCCCAAGATATGCACCCAGGATCTGGGACCTTCAAGCCTCAAGAAACACCTGCCCAGTCAGCCAGAGAGCATGGACAGCTCTGAGCTGCGGGTGTTAGTCCACCATAAAATAAACATGCCCACCACTAAGCAGTGGCACAAGTTGATATCAACTTTGGCATGACCACTATTTGTGGCACAATAAGGGGTTGGGATAGTTGCTGGGCCTTTGAACCCATAGCAATTTTTATGGTGGCACAAAGGTGATGAGCAACAGCTATTTCCACCCTAAAGGGGAATCACTGAAAGAAGCAGCATTCTCTTTACAGAGTCTCTTTATTCACAGTGCTGCAATGTACTGAGGAGTATGCCTGCCACTCAACAGCTCCTAACCAGCCCCATTATTTAGAAGTTGGCAGAGGCCTTCCCATGTAATTCTGCTCAACACCAATTCAAAGCAGTGTTGCCCATCAGTGGAAACCCCTTTCAGAGCTAGATGAGGATTGGATCAGCTGCAAGGATAGTCATTCTGTCAGCAAGGTCTCCCATGACCATATGAGGTTTGTCTCAGAAGCTCAGCAGTGCTTATCCAAAGGGAAGGAGGCACAGGAGTACATGGAAAAGAGAGGGGATCACTATTGAGCAATCTCTCAGGGCTCATACAATTGTTGCCTGCAGAGGTTACTACCAGGCTGACACACACACACGCAGGTGGCTGCAGGGCTACTGTAAACAGGACACCTGAGAGACTTCATAGGCCTAGCGAGGTGCAGTTGCCACCTTTAAAGAAGGGTCTTATCAAAGCAGATATTGGAGCTAGTTTTTCTGTTCAGTTAAATCAAAGAAAACCCTCCAGAAGCTTCCCATTCCAAACTGTAAGCTCTCAAAATACCTCTCTGCAGAGCAATTTGAAGAAAGGCATCAGTAGCAATCCTGGAGCAGAGCAGAGTCACCTTCCTAGTCCAGGGAAAAGCTCTGGACCAACAGCTTGTTTGGTAGCTTCTTCCCTGGACTGGTATGATCTGGGAGACTTTCTAACAAGAAGTGAGGCTCCAACTAGGAATTAAAGATCAGCATACCCCAATCCCAGCTCTCCATCCCCCCACCATCACTCAAGCCCATGAGGCAGACCCTCAGATTGCAGGAACTCTTGATATTCAAAGCCCTTGCCTCATATCATCCAGGACTCTGGCCTTCCCTCTACCCGCCTCAATATTACACCAACAAGGGGGGTAAACCCACCAGAAAGGATTGCTTGGCCTCATCGGTGCTTTCAATGCCTTTGGTATCAAATTTGCCCTGTTGCAAGCTGCTGTGCATGATGTTCACTGCACTGGTCACACCTCGCTGGAAGTCCTGGAAGGTGGTGGCTGGAAAACCCAGCTTCAGCTTGTTGTACAGAACCTCCCTGAGGGTAGAGAGAGTATCGTGTATTTTAGTAAAACTAATTAGTCAGGCGGATGGTGCAATGCTGAGAAGTGGCCAAGCTAGCAATTGTACAAGCACTCTTCTCTGCTCAACGCTATCGAAGTAGCATGACCCAGCTCCCTTCTGTTCCCTTCATGAGCCACGATCTATGCACAGCAACAGGAATCCTATGTCAAACAGAAGAGACTTGAAAAAAAACATCCAGAAGCATCCCAGGCTCTCATCTAGATATCTCATCCCTCCTCCCAACAACCCGGTGGGAGTTATCACATGCTTGCATTTGCTGTCTATTCTCCCATTAGGATGAAGAACAGGAGCAGGCCAACCTCTGAACACCTCCCCCTCTGTCCCAGTTCAAGAGCCCCAGACAGCCACTAGAGTCCTGTGGAACAGCAGTCCCAAGAAATGTCATGGGTAACACGGAGGTTACCTGGATGTAACCAAGCAGGGGCTGCATGAAGACAAGCTACATGATTTATTTTCAGCCCTTGTGCCCATTTGCCCCTTCTAGCCCATTACTACTACAGAAACCATGCTAGAGCCTGCTAGAGGAGGACTGATCAAATTAGGCACCACCTAGCTTCATGCCTGTTTTCCACCAGCATGTTCCATGAAAGAAGCAAGATGGCTGTTAGAAAGCACCCAAGGTCCTCTCTGCAGCAAACAGAAAACAGTGGTAAATGCTATCTATGTTCGCCAAGTATCCAAAAACAGCTCAGCATTAGGGTGAAGTGAGTTATGGCCATTTGTGACAAGTCTTGTAAAAAGATGACTAGCTAAGATGAGCTACACATTTCCTGCAGGGACTTGAAGCAGCGCTTGGCTGCCAGGGCTGTGTGCCAGCAGCCTACCTCGTTACCTGAAATCGGACTCCAACTCTGTGGTGGAATGGTTGATCATGGCACAAAGGCAGTCTATGCTGGAGCTGGATAGGGCACGCCCAATGCATTTCTTCACTATGTAAAATACATCATCCACCATGCTGGAGATCAGCTGACCTTTCTCGTATGTGTCCATGGCAACAGCCTGATAGAAAAGTAAACATGTGGCAGTGAGCTCAGTAGGTAAAGAACCAGCTGGTTCAGAAGTCATCTAGTAGCTCAGACTCCCATTCACAGCTCAGTTCCAAGCACAGGTTCCCTCCTGACATATCCAATGCATCTGGCTAGGGTGGTTAGGGCAGGTGGCCACTATCTTGCACCACTTTTCCCCTCTGAAGCCATTAACCTCTCCTGTAAGCATCAAGCAAGAAGAGAGGGGTTGGCTTACACAGTCCACCTAGCCCAGCACCCTCAAGTCATACTGCCAACTCTCCACAAGGCAACCTAATATATTGGTGATAAAGATTAGGGTGAGATTGGTGGTCTAGTAACATATGAACTGTCATGAGGATCAGTTACATGCCCTCCCGAGAAGCCAGGATGTGCCTTTTTTCAGACATGCCTGGCATTATGCAAACAGATGAACTGTTTGAGTTGAACAGTAGTCAGGAGAAGGAACACTGAACTCAATTGCTGTTATGTGAGCAGGGCTGTCCAACTTCTGAACAGCGGAGGCCACATGCCATGCAGGCTGTAGACCCTGGAGCAGCATTCTGTATGGGCTGGGGTCCCATGCAGTCATGGCAACCTGACTTCCGTGTAGGCCATGCAAACAGCACAACTCTTTCCCCTGCTTGCAACAGTGTGAGCAACCTGGGTGTTCTTGCTGCATCCACAACATGAGCAATACAGTCTGTTTTGGCCACACATGCAGCCTGGGCAACCTGACCCTTCTCTTGCCACCCAGCAGCCAGGCTCTCCTGCTGCACACAGTGCCCTCCCAATGGACCCACCCCCAAGGAGAAAAGAGAAGGATGCCAGAAGAGAGAGGGGAAGCCTGGAGACCCTGGTTACTGCAGCAGCAGGAACCATGGGTGTGCACTTGCTGGGCAGGAACCCAAGGGGTGCATGGTAATCTCATAGCCAACAGGCCTCCAGCTGGCCAGGCTTGCTATGTAAGCAACAATGTTAATCACTGTTCCCAAATAAGGGCTCCTTGACATACCACTCTCCACACAGGAAGGTAACCTGGGGAATGACACCTTCTACCTCTAGTGTCTTCTATCCCAAGGAATACAATTGCAAATTTTACAAGCTATGCATGGAAGAGTCACTTCATTCCCTAGTGACCTATATTCTGCAGTATAACAGTGCAAGAAAAGAGCTTAGTATAGAATCTGACAATGGCCACAAGTGTTTAGAACCATTGTTTCACATCCCATCACCACAGCAAGTCCTACAGCAACACTGATTGGGAACTGGGACCATGACAATCTCAAAACAGAGTGTGTTCATGCCAGCAACTGCTGAAGCACCTCAGCTTTTCCTGTGAAGACTAAGTACCAACAAAGCAGAGCCTTGCTAAGCTACAGGATCTGGCCATACCACTCATTAAGTAGGGCCTGCCTACAGGCCATAACCAGCTAAGCATCCATTATTCCACATTACTACTGTGGGGAACATTTGGAAGTGAAGTATGGAAAGAAGTTTTTCCAATTACTTATGTATATTTCCCATGTGATATTATTCCTAATGAGTGGATTGCTCACTTCTGGGGGCCACAGGCTGAAGGGGATCCTTAAGCACATGCCATACACAATTGATGACTGTGGGTCTTTCCTTGAATGTCAGGACAAGATTGGAGAGCAGGTGAACAAATGCAAAAAGCTCCCCTTTGGACTAGAAAATGCCTTTTCTATGCTGGGCTGCCCCAAGAGGCAGTGCTACAGGCCCTACCTTATTGACCGTCTCTCTCATGAAGTACTCCTCCATGGTGATGTAATAGCCAATCAACTCTTGCATAGTGCGACTCAGTAGGCAGTTATTGAGGAGCTTGTCCAAGTACTTCTGATGTTCTGAAGAATGCGAGTCAGAGTTACCACCACTCGGTAAGAGCTAGAAAGTGCTTCCACATTCTCACCTCTGTGCCTGTAAAGAGGCAACTGCCACCCACCTGAACAAAACCCAGCAGGTGTCCCCATGCAGAAACCCTACTGTCTTTGTACTCTAAACAGCTAAGAGCCACGATTAAAAGACAGGCATAAAGAACCACCAAGCTGCTCTGGATGTAACCTGTTTTGCTAGAAAAACTCTTTGGAGCATTTGCGCTCTCGCATTATTTCTCTGCTCCTTACATAAGTATTCTTATCTCCAGTTAAGACAACATCTCTTTTAGGGCCTTCTCTACAATGCTCTGTAAGTGTCTGTGGAAGTTGTTTTTTCCCGCTTAGCTAATAAGTTCAAAGCAATATTTTTTGGAACATTGATATAAATCATGGTGTTACAGTCCTTTCTGCAAGGATCATTCATTCTGTACAGCTTTGAGAAACCCTCTCTGATAGTATCAACTCCAGTCCAACATTATATAACCCCATTTATTACCTTTCCACTAGGGGTGCACTGATAAAGATTTGAAAGGGTCGATACCAATGACCGATTATTATTGAACTATACTGGCTCATATCAATCCGATTGCTGATATGCAGCCAGGCAGCTTTGAGAACAGCATCCAGATGGTAAGTCTGTTGTGAGGGAAGAGGCGGGAGAAGGGAAGAAGCGGGGGGCAGACCGAGGCCTCTGCAGCGAGGGAGGAAATGGGACTGGGCCCGGGACAAAGCCACGAGCAGCTTGTCCAGGGAGCATGGGGTGAAGCTCCTCCTGCTGTATGCACCTCCGGGGGAGCCTGAGGGACATGTGCCCCACTGCGCACACACGGTGAGGGCAGGCTGCTGCTGTGGGCAAGGGCCGGGCTCTTCCCAGGAATGGGGCTGGGCTGGGGCTTCACTCGGGGAGGACAGTAACTGCACCCAGCCCAAGCCCCACTCTCTCTACATGGACCTCAAATTGTGTTCCCGCTTCCCTCTCCATGTCCCTCTTCCTCCCTCTCCCCCACCCAACAGACTTACCAGCCAGACTCTGTTGCGGGGCTGGCTGTGTACACACTGCCGTTGCATATGCACACAGCATTTAATCGGTGACATTATTAGCCACATAAGCTAAAAAAGTCCAATTGCCAATAATGTCAATTTTCCTTTTATTGGTGCTGATACGATATGAATCAACGTATCTACTTTCCACACAAACAATTGCTGGAGAGCCCATGAGGGACACTACACAGGCAGAAATGGGAAGAGAGGTGACCCAGGCAGTCCTAACTGAAAGTAATAGTGCCCAGTAGAGGTGCCCTGATATATCAGTTGAGTATTAGATTGACACCGGTAAAAGGAAAATTAACATTATTGGCTACTGGGTTTTTTTTGGCCATTGTAACAGATAATGTTCTCTGATAATTAATTATCCTGTGGCCTCTGGACACACCCCCACCCCCTCACCAGTGGGCTGGGCTAGAGTGGAGCAGCTGCCACTGTATCTTAGGCACTGATGCAGTGCGGTGTGGACTGAGGGCTGAGACTGAGGCGGGCGCTGTAAAAGGCACATCTCTGGCTTTCAGTGACTCAGGCTCAGGCAGCTGCCCACCTCCTCAGGTTGAAGGGCAGGGGCTGCAACTAGCATGGCGCACTTTTCCATGTCCTCTGGAAGTGTGTGTATGGGGGGGAGGGGTGTGTGCTTTAATTACAATGGCTCCAAGAGCTATTCTAAAGTACTGCCATGTCTCCTGTATCAGCGTTCCTAATCTTAGAAATGGTGGTGGGAGCACTAGAACTACAGCTTGTTCAACAAGCTTTATTACTAAATAAGTCATCAGATTGGTCAATATGGCTGGTTAATAATCAGCTATCCGTATCGGCCAAGAAAAGCTTTATCAATGCACCTCAAGTGCCCAAATGGCACTCCCCTCCCTCACCATTAAAATGTTGCCCAAAAAGTTTGTGAATCCTTGCTTTCAAGGATTAAAGCAGGACATGATACCAGATGTTTGCCAGAGGTAAACAGAGAAGACTTGGGGATCTCCCCATCTACATGGTTAAGGGCAACAGCACCATGCCAGGGCCTGGGCACCATCCCTGAACACTGCTTTTGACACTAGTGACAAGAGTCCATCTCTTGCATTTAAGTGTGAAATGCAATCCCTCCAGCTGCTGGAGATGACAGCAAGTAACTGGTAAAAACTGAGCTCTAAAGCATTTATGAGACGAGCCTGACTATATCTACTAGTCAGATTTTCTATTTTCAGTGTCATTTAGCCCTCTAGCCAATGAAAGACGAGGCCTGTCCCAAGAGATGGGTCACTGAGGGATCATACTATGCAGGCAGGCACTTGCCTGCATAGCATGCAGTCTGCAGCATACTACAGCATACTCTACTCCTACCAAAAAACAGACAAATCTAACCAATGGGAAGCTACAGGGGAGTAAAGAGCTAGGCAAGCACTGGCATTTGAAGCATTACCTTGCTTTACCTCCTCCGAGGCCATGGAGTCTCCCACCTCAAAGTCAGAGATGATTCGTCTCTTGATGAATCTGAAGTACAGCTCACTGCGGGCATTCATCAAGGTGACTTCAGTTAAAATGGGGTCAAGTTCCCTGCAAGGGGCACAGTGAAAATCTATGTATCAAGTCCATGTATCAAAACAAAGTGTGTGGATTTTCCTCAAGCAAGCAATGCACACACGGTTGTTTTGCTATAGGAACATTAATATCTACTTCCACCAGAGCTGTGAATGCCAAAGGTCAGCATGATGACAGCCATCTGTAAGAGGCTCCAGAGGGTCAGCCATTACTTTAACTTTTAAAGGCATTTCAAAATTTGTTCCTTCCAGATCTGCTTCTACCCTTAAAAGCTCCCCTGACTTACAAACCAAGTTAAATGGAAACACATCTCCATCATTACAAGTAGCAGCTGAACAGAGGAACTGCCCCAGAGATCAATCTGAGTTCAATATTTCATCTCCAAAACTGGCCAGCAGAAGAAGTTTTAGAGGGGTGTGCAAGATGACAGTAGCGGACAATTACAGAATTACCTAACCAGAGCAGAAGCTTCTTCCTAACCAAGTCTTTTAGTATCTAGCTTATGTACTGAAGCAGGAGTGAAACTCAACTCTCTTAGGGATTGTTACAAGTTACTATATTCAGAATCACAAGACAGCTCCTTGCCCAAGCAATTTGCAAAGACAAGCACCACAGATGTACAGAACACATGCCATGGGGAAGACTACATTCATCAAAAAGTTCTCCAAAAATAATTACAGAACAACCCCCATTTTGCTGGTAGTTGTGATAAACATCAACAGGTTGGATGAGAGAAACCATACTAAAACTATAGTAGCAATAATTACGATCCCAGCCTGGCCAGGTTTCAAAACTCTTGGTCACTATTAACTCCTTGGGTGAGTTTAGTGTTTGTATCTGTGAATAATAGATCTGGTTCATTTCAATTCAGGAAATGCACAACTGGACCTGAACATAAAAAAGCAGAACACTGACAGGGCAAACAAAAGGCAACTTTTCATTTAAATGAAAAATGGGTCTTGTTACTTCTAGAGCCTTTTTGCCAGCGTAGGCAAAAGGGTTTAAAAAACAAGATATAAATAAAACTTTCGAGGCACCCTGGAGCACTACTGGGAAGCACTACTGTCTTCATTTTACTTAACAGCAAAAGCCCAAAGAGAGTGACTTCCTTAAAAAAAGGCTACCCACAAGTCAATGCACTAAATGATCAAGAACAATCACAAAAAACTCTTAAAAGTCAACCTATAAACTGGCATTTTTCTTCTAACACATTTCCAGAGCACATGCTGCTGTGAATTCTTGGCATGCTTTAAATCATCTTTCAAACATTTTAAACAAAAAAGAACAATGAAACAAAGAACTGTGGTCTGTTAGAGAGAATTGCACAATGCAGATACAGTTGTTGGTTGTAGCCCTGTTGGTCTAAGGACACAGGCAGATATCTTTTATTAGACCAATTAAATAGTTGGAAAAATTGTTCTTAGCAAGCTTTTGGGCACAAACACCCATCTTCAGGCATATGGAGGGTCTGCTCATGTTTTGTGTGGTCTCCTGGGTGGAACAGAAACCAAAACGCAGGTCTGTAAAAATGCAAATGTGTGGCAACAAGGATTGGAGGTGATGGAAGACAATAGGTGCGAGACAGGTAGGTGGGGTGGGGAGGAAGGTGGGGAATGTTGAACTGGTGATTACATTTTACCAGCTACATTCTGGCAGGTTACGTGGGGTTTTCTGATGGCAGGCAGGTTATAATGTGCCATAAATCCCAGCATCTGTTTAATCCTTGATTTTTTCGTATTTAGTACTTATGAAATGAAATTCTTAGGCTCATCTACGAAAGGTGTTTTGTAAATTCCCTTTGAGGATTAGAACTGAGAGATTAGAGAGGGAATGATTGTATTGTGAGAAGTGTGCAAAAGAATAACAAGAACTGAAGAAGGACATATGTGCCTGAAATAGTGCAAAGAATAATCTTTCCAACTACTTGGTCTAATAGAAGATACCACATTTAGCCAAAGAACCTTGTCTGACGATGCAGATATGGCACAGACCAAACACAGAGCTCAGTCCCAACCCAACTGTTGAGTGATCATGAAGGAGTCACCTTATCTCATGATGGTTCAGTTTCATCACCTGTAAAACAGGGATGATACACTAGGAGCAGTGAAACTCAGGCCTGACTGGCTTGGGAGCCACAGTCAGTGTTAACCAGGTCATAACAAGCACCCCAAAATAGCTAATGTGCCCCAATTCAAAAGACAGAAACTAGAGTGCACTAGTTAACTGCTAATAATGTACAGTGCATGTGGTGCACAAGTCATGATTGCAGGAAAAACAGGCCCAATATATCTTGTTAAACAAAACTTGGTAACATTTTCTGTGAAGAGCCACGGTCTAAATATCACTAAGAGTCACCACCTTTCCCCATTAAGAGAGGGCTGACAGAGCTGCAGGTCAGGGTTCAGCCTTCTGCACTGTCATACTTAGTTTATCAAGGAAGTCCGAATTCTGATACTGTGTAATAAAGCAGTGCTGAGGCTGCCTTGATAGATTATAAAGAGGTAGTAAAGAGGGATCTAAATAATATTTTATGTTTTGGTGACAGTAAGACAACTGGAAGATGGAAAGAGCTATCTAAATGCTAAACAACATTAACAATGGAAAGCAAAAGAACAGGTAACTTATTTGATGTACCTTGGTTCAATTTTTTCTGTAGCAGAACTTCTCATCATGCTGTTCTGAACCTGCTGGAACTGCAATTATGAAAACAAAGAGCCATCATAAAATTCTCCTTTAACTTTGTGTTAGACACCTTGCCAGGTCCTACACTGCTGAAGAGCTGCTCAGGAAAGCCCAAGCTTCTGCACTAGCCCTCCAGCAACAGAACTTAGTGCAGGGTTCTAGTCATGATAGCATCCATGGTGTCCAACAGGGAGAGGAAACTACAACATGGCTGTTGGAGAATAGTGCCAGGAGGGAGCAAATGGCACATTATAACTGAGTACACCCCATGCTATTGGTTATGTTCATACCAAATCCTGCTGTTTTGTAAACAAGAGTTAAAAGCTGCTGCTAGTGCTCTTCACTCTTCAAGGGATCATCTCCGTTTCCTCTACTATCACTTCAGACAGCCATTTTTCTTCCATGCAAAGGCACCCTCCACCCCATTCCCCCATGTAACCCATCGTTATGGTTACAGATTAATACAAGATTGTCTCCACTGACCCACAAGGCTAAACATTGCTACCTTTCCAGCATGCAAACCTTACTGGTCTGCAAAGTGAGGCATCAAGATCATGGGACCAGGCTTCCTAAGACATAGTGGCTGAGTCCTTATCACTCACTCTACTTGTACAGGATTATGAGATGTTAGAGGATCACCAAGAACGATGAACAGAGCTGGCTTTTGGCTGAAGGCTGTGTTGCCTCCACTGCAAGTCATGCTTACCTGCCGGTGATAGTCCCTCTGCTTGATAAACTTGTCTACCACCTTCTCCACTTGCCGGTCACATTCCACTTGCAGGTGTTTGATCAGGGTGTACAGTCTTCCCAACCCATAATAGGTTTCCACGATGGGCTGGTGGGTTTCCACAATGCGAGCGATTCCTGCAGAAACACACATGGTAATACTGTTTATTCATGGCAGAAAGACCAGAAAAAGCCTTGTCCCAACTTCACTAAGCCCAGAACTGTAGGATCCCAACAAAAGGCCTAAGCAAGAGAAGTCATCACTTCCCCAAAGCAGCAGCTCAGAATCTCAAATGGGATCCTCAAGGTATTACCTACCCCTTCATTTTGCAATGCTCTCTCCTGCCATACTATTATGCCTCCATCCTCACCCCCTTCACAGAACTTTCAGCTACCCTGTGGAAGCTACAATGCAATCCAAGCAACACAAGATGCAGGTGACCCATACCATAATCTGCAGGTGGAAAGCTTTTCACATGACAAACTTGCAGGTCCTAAATCATCACCTACATCCAACCAGAGATTAAACCTCTTCCAAGTCCAGTTTCAATACCCCCTCACCTATCACACTACAAGTTTACACCCTGGGAATCTCATCCCAAGGCAAATTGCACTTCTATTCTCTCTCCAGAGAGCCACAAGTCAAAGGAAGACCTCTCTAAGGCAAACACTCAGCCACAAGGAGACACATCTTCATGTTCATTTCCTTCATATCAGCCATCAGCTCCAACACCCTGTAACACATTTTCCCCTGTGCTTGCCGTGAAGATGCATCCTATGGGCTTTCAACAGGGTGAAAGTACAGGAGAGGTCCAAGCACAGGACAGCGACCTGGTAGCAGCACAGTCTGGAATGATAACAGAGGTAATGGCTGACCACTGTAGGAAGCTCTATTCCTTCCCCTGTTGCGAATTCCACACCATGCACCCTCTCTTCCTCACTTTCAGAGAACACAAGCTGTTCTGCTCCTCTCCATCTCTCCAGAGTCAGAAAGGGGAAAGAAAGCAGCTGTTTGGCCTTATGAGCAGGGATTTGTTCATATGGCCAGATGAAGCCAGGGAGCTGTATGCCTGTAGGCTTCAGGAACTAACCAATTTATCTGAAGAGAGCAGGAAGGGAAAGGGGAAGTTTCAAGTCCCTTCTAAGATCCATCAACTGCAGAGAATCATCTAAGGCAGAACTTGTGTCTCTCACAGTTATGCACTGGTTCAGTCCTTTAGGCTGAGCAAGATAGGTTGGATGAGAAGCCATGTCTCTAAGGAAAAGAAGCCAGCTGGTCCTTTACTGTCCATCTCCAGCCAGTCAAAGGTAAGTCCTAATGCTCTCCTGGCCAGAAACAAAGCAACCAAATCACTGCTTCAGATTCAATTCTAGCTGTACAAAAGGGAAACAAGGCTGTTCTCTTTTCTTGCCACTACAAATAAAAGCATGCAAGTCATCTGGCCAACTTTGAATCAGGAAAAAAGGGATGGAAGTGACCTCAGATAGTCCCCCAGTCCAATCCTATTCTCACTGTTTAAAACAAGTGTTTGTTAACATGCACTTTAAAACTTTCAAAGATGGAGATTGCACAACCTCTCTAGGTCCCTTTCTAACCCACCACCTGTTCATCTTCAGCAAGGATTACTTCCAGCCTACCAACCAGCTGAGATATTTGCCAGGCAGGGAAGGAATTACCTTCGAAGAGGAGTGTCAGTGTGTCTGCAAAGATAACTGTGGCCCGACGGTCACTCATGTCCGTCCCCATCACCAATAACAGGTTCTCTTCCGCTTTGTTGGCAACCTAAACCATGGTGGAAGCAGTCAATTGGTATTGATCTGGCACAGCTCTATCATTAACAAGGGGACAGTTGTTCTCCTGCTCTATGCAACCCTTCCCCTTTATCTATTTTCCCTCTGTACGCAACTACTGTTATATCCCTCCTGAGGAAAGGGACACTGAGTTTCCAAAGCAGATATCAGACAGCAGAGAGAACAGTTTAAATTTTAAACAAAGCCCAGTGCATTCTGCTGTGCTACACAAATGGGATGCAATTCTATAGGACCAGCTCCAGCAACTGCACATCTCATTAGTGAATGAAGCGACAGGCAACCTAGCAAATACCATCCCCCCATATGTGAGGTGAGGTCTCTTATAGCCCAAGCAGCACTGTAGAAAAAGAAATTGTTTCACAGTGTATCTCTGTTCAGCTGCTGGGAACCCAGAATTTCAGGCAAATGTAGACAGACTACATTGCCCAGGGCCTGAGGACAAGCTGCAGGGTGCTTGTGAAAGGGATCAGTGTCCAACTGAAGGAAGGACAAGTCAGAGATTGGATAGTAGGGAACGTAATCAAATGCCAAAAGCCTATACCTTGTAGCACAGGCAGGAAAAAGCTGAACAGAACTGGGCTTGTTTCAGAGATTAAACACCCTGGGGCCAAGATCTCCTTTCTCAATACTCTGTGTCAGTCAGTGGGAGGAGACCAGAGCTTGCTCTCATGAGGTACTAAGGCCACCCCAGTCACGCTGGTCCTGCCAGGCACATTACCTGTTTGCAAAGGTACTCAGAGAACTTGCTCAGCCCCTCCTCATGTAAGCCCAGCAGAGGGAAGATCTTGAAGAAACGCTCCACCTGTGGCAGATCTCCCTGCTTCATAGCTAGGTCAAATTTCTCAGTTACAATAGTCTTCAAACACTGCTCTGCCTCCTGTAGGAGCTTCAGGTTGGCATCAATTATGCTGCCTGTTCCCAAGTGAGACAAGATACAGAAATCATAGGATCATAGTACTTAGGGTCTTAAGGGACCTAAACAGACCATCAGGTCTGACCCCCTGCCTCGGGCAGGAAAGGATACCAGGGTCGTTTCACCCCAGCCAAATACCTGTCCAGCCTTCTCTTGAAGACCTCCAAAGTAGGAGAGAGTCCCACCTCACTTGGGAGCCCATTCCAGAGCCTGGCAGCCCTAACTGTAAAGTAATGTCTCCTGATATCCAGTCTGAACCTTCTCTCTAACAATTTGTGGCCATTATTCCTAGTAACCCCAGGTGGTGCCACAGGGAACATAGCCTCCCCCAATTCCCACTGGTCCCTCCTGGTGAGTTTGTACATGGCCACGAGATCACCTCTCAGCCTCCTCTTTTGGGGGCTGAATAGGTTCAGGCCCTTTAGCCTCTCTTCATAGGGCCTGTCCCATTGCCCCTTGACCACGCGAGTGGCCCTCCTCTGGACCCTCTCAATGCTACCCACATCTCTGTTGAAGTGCAGCACCCAGAACTGAATGCAGTACTCCAACTGCGGCCTGACCAGTGCTGCATAGAGGGGAAGGATCACCTCCCTGGACCTGTTTGTGATGCAACTGTAGATGCATGACAAGGTGCAGTTAGCTTTACTGACCACTTACTCGCATTGGCAGCTCATGTTCATCCTGGAGTCAACAATGACTCCAAGATCCCTTTCTGCCACCGTGTTGACAAGAAGGGTGCTCCCCAGCCTATACATGTGTTGCTGGTTCCTTCTCCCTCGATGCAGTACCTTGCACTTGTCTGCACTGAATTCCATCCTATTTTCATCCGCCCACCTCTGTAATTTGTCTAGATCTAGCTGGATGCTGTCCCTCCCCTCCAGCATGCCCACTTCGCCCGACAACTTGGTGTCATCAGTGAATTTGAACAGCGTGCTTTCCACACCCATATCAAGATCCCTGATAAAGATATTGAATAGTACAGGCCCCAGGACCAAGCCCTGGGGGACTCCACTGCCCACATCCTTCCAGGTCAAAAACAACCCGTCCACCACCACTCTCTGGGTGCAACCATCTAGCCAATTTACCACCCATCTGACTGTGTACACATCAATGCCACAGTCACCTTTTTTTTTTTTTTTAAGAGAATGTGGTGAGAAACAGTGTCAAAGGCCTTCTTAAAACCCAGGAAGACAACATTCACCCTGACACCCTCTTCCAGGGACTTTGTGACTTGATCATAAAAAGAAACCAGGTTAATCACGCAAGACCTGTCCTCAGTGAACTCATGTTGGTTGCCCCTGAGCATTACCTCCCCTGCTGGGCCCTTGCAGTTGTGCTCCTTGATAATTTTCTCAAAGGTCTTCCCTAGGACTGAGGTAAGACCGACTGGCCTGTAATTGCCAGGATTCTCCTTTTTCCCCTTCTTGTAATGAGGACCACATTGGCCCTTTTCAAATCCTCTGGTACCTGGCCATTCCCCACAAGCACTCATATTGCTGTGCCAGGGGCCCCACTATGACCCTCACCAATTCCCTCAGCACCCTCAGGTGAAGATCATCTAGACCTACTGATTTAAACACGTCCAGCCCCTCCAAAAATTCCCTAAGTCATCCCTGACCCTAGGCATGGCAGTGCCTCCCCTGGATCTGTCCACAATTCCAGGGGGGTAGATGTACTGGTCCCTGTTCAGACATATGGAGGCAAAGAATTCATTAAAGAGGTCAGCTTTTTCATTTGCCACAATCACCAGATTGCCAAGCCTATCCTGTAGAGCCTCCATGTTACCGGGTGCCTTCTTCTTACTTCCTGTGTATTTGAAAAAGGATTTTTTATCATCCTTAATTCTGGGTGATAGCCATAGCTCCAGCTGTGCCTTGGCCTTGCTAACAGCCTCCTGGCAGTCCCGAGCAATGAAGATGTAATCCTCCTTGGTGATAGCCCCTTGCTTCCACTCTTTGTACACCTCCTCTTTTGCCCTGAGGCATCCCTGGATGCCTTTGCCGAGCCATGGGGGCTTCTTAGTACTTCTGCCCCCCTTGGTGCATAGTGAGACTGATTCCCTTTGAGCTCGGAGGACCGTCTCCTTGAGGAATAACCACCTGTCTTGGACTCCCATCTCATTGAAGGTCCAAGACCCCAATACCTCTCCTACAAACCATCTTAGCTTACAGAAGATGGCCCTCCTGAAGTCGAGGACCTCTACCATGCCGCTTGCTTTCCCCACCCTGCACTGGATAGTAAATTCCAGCAAGTGATGATCACTGTTCCCCAGGTGGTCGAGTACCCGCAGACCCCTCATCACGTCACCACCTGTGGCAAGGACCAAGTCCAGCAAGGCATTTCCCCTGGTGGGACTATGCACCTCCTGGGTTAGGTGGAGGTCCTGTATCCCAACTAGGAACCTACGTGAGCAGTTGGACTTGACTGACTGCTCCTTCTAGCAGGTGTGTGGGTAATTTAGGTCACCCATGACAACCACATCCCTTTACAGCCTCCGTGTGCTAACCTGAGAATTCCAGGTACAGCTCATCCCCCTGGTGCCTGGTGAGGTGGTCTGTAGTAGATGCCCACTATCAAGTCCCTTTCCCCATGCTCCCCTTGCATTCTTACCCACAGTGCCTTGTTTTGCCCCTCCTCTGACCCCATCCTAATCATTGAGGACGTGTATTGTTCTTTGACATACAGTGCTACACCCCGACCTCTTTTCCCTGCTCTGTCTTGCCTGTACAGCCTGTATGTCTCCATGTCCACTGCCCAATCGTGGGTAGAATCCCACTAGGTTTCTGTGAGCCCCACTAGGTCTGGGTTTTTGCTAGCTAGCAGAAGAGCAAGTTCCTCCTGCTTTTTCCCCATGCTTCAAGCATTTGTGTAGAGGCATTTGAGGCCTCCTGTAGGTCCCGGGACTGAGAACACCAACTGCCCTGGTCTCATGGCAAAGTATGTACAGTTCCAAAACAGCAGTTAGGAGGTCAAAGCCTAAGAGGAGAAAGGCACTCAATTCATTTTTTTGATCCCCAAATGCCTCCCAGAAACTGAAATCTAAAGGCTATAAGGGAGTAGGCATATACATTATGTATACAAACATACTTCCAACGCAGAAGGTATTACACTAAGATTATTAGAACCCCCCCACCCAAAAGTCTTAAATCTTAAAAGAATTGCCAAGCTCTTGTGAATACATGTAATTTGTTCCTTTAGCTCTTAGCTACTGGCCCATGCTCTACTATCCACCCTGAAGGGGCATTCTGCACACTCCACTGATACTCCAATGGAACTCAGTGGTATGCCTAATCTCTGGGACGAGAAGGCTGCTGTCAACTGAAAGACCCATTATGTTTCACTGCTGGTTAAATTCATCCAGACTCTTCAGGAAGTCACTTGCTCCAATCCAGTGACCACACTATGCATCTAAAAATATGAAAAAAAGATGCCTGTCCTCCAATGCACCAACAACACTATTTAGCCAACAGAAGTTGAGGTAGTTGTATTATTAAGTTATACTCTCTGCCAACCAGAGCTCAAGCTTGGATGCTATATAGCAGAGGTTCCCAACCTTTTTAGACCATGGATGAGAAGGGACCGCAGACCAGCATACTGCAGACAGGAAGTGGTTGGCTGCTGGTCCACAATATGCCAGCCGTTTTTTATACTCATAGCTGCCGGTCCCCAGTATGCTGGTCACTTCTGGACTGGCAGCCAACCCTTAGCAGTCTGGTACTGGACCATGGCCCAGGGGTTTGGAACCTCGGCTATACAGAAACAGCCTTATTGATTTAATGCTCAATAAGAAATTTTCCCAGATGAGTAGGAAACTAACACATTCATTTCTGTCCTGTTCTAGATTCAATTTATAAACAAAATAAAAACATAAATACTGTGGAGTCTTGAGCCCTTCTGATTTGCAGTGTCACATCTGAAAGGTTTTTATTACTAAGAACTACACAGGAGAGACTCAGTATTTCTGCTGCTCAGAGCTTTCTCCAACCATCCATGTTACAAAACCAACCCTACTTTGACATATTTTACTGCTGATATTCAGAACTGTGGGAGAAGCAGGGCATCTGATGAAAATCATCTTATTCTGATGGTTCTTGGGGAAAGAACTGGCAGATGCTAAGGCTATTCACAACAAAGGGAAGTTAGGATGAAACAGAGTAGTAAAATCATGCCTCCATTCCAGGAGCCAGGTATCAGGGTGCTATAAAAGCACTGATTCACTATATTGTTCCATTTATAACTCAGCCTTTGTTTGGTTCCAAATGAACCATAAAAATCATACTACTTTAGGGTATGGAAGAACACATACTTGTCATGACTTCAAAAGTGGGGGTAGAGGGGTAGGAGTGGAAGGAAAGATTATGCTTTAATTGTATCACTACAGGCTCATGCACAAAAGTGCAGCAAAAACTCTCCAATTTTAAACTTACTTCACTCCAGGGTTAAAGCTAGGTTGGTTAGCTCCCCACAGAAGTATTCACTCAGACATTTCCACATAAAACCATAACCTGACATAGCTGCCAAACTCACTTAGTAATAATATCCTTTCTTAGCACACTCTTTGGATCCAAGTTATCCAACCCTGTTATGTGTCATAACCTCTAAAAGCAAGAGCCCTCAATTTACCTGACTAAACAGTCACACCACCAATACCAATGCAAGGATTTTACCTACCCTCCTTGCCCTGTCGACTGAGCTCAATGACTGACTTGTCCAAAGACAAGTAGCGATGGATATGAGCTGCTGCTTGCTCATAATCTTCATTTCGCAGAGCTGTTTGAACCCCATCCATGCAGAACTTCAGGTCCAAGATGTCATCAGCTCTCTGGATGGCCTGATAGAGGCGGTTCTGCAAGAATAGCAGTTGAGATTTCCTTCACCTAGCTGGACTAGAAAAGAGAGCTATACAGAAAAGACAATGTAGCCAAAGGGAAAGAAAGATGTGAGCCATGGAGTAAGGGGTTACGATCACCTTATCCCAGACAGGACTTTAAGGTCAGCAGGGTGCTGGGTGAGCAACTTGGCGTCCCTAGGTAGCTGATGACTTGAAAAAAATCACGAGAATCCCAAAAGTAGGTTGGAATTCAAAGGCACAGCAAATAGAACCAGACTATAGGTGTTGCCTTTATTAGGAAAGAATAGCCTACAGAAATCACAGGGGCTACTCCATACACTGAAATCTGAAGTCTTCAGTATTACAAAGCTCCCACTCTGTCTAGTTACCTTGGCAAGATCAAGCTGTCGGACTTTGCTGCTGACGTTCTCAGCCAGATTCCAGGTGAAAGTGATCATCCCCGCCAACTGCCTGGCATCCCCCTCAATCAGTTGCAGGTTGGGGCTGGAAACACACATGCAGATAACAGGTGACACACAAGAAAAGCAGATCTGAAGCAGCAAGGCATTATACATAATCCCCCATCTTGTGCCTTCCAGCACCAGTCTTTTAACTCCTGTCAAAGAACATTACAGTGGCATGAGTTGAAAGTCAGATCCAAGAGTCTTATCTGGAAGATAGCAGCACCAAAGGGCCAATCTACCTACCATCTCTCTTACTAGCAATAAAGAGGTGAAAGGAACTATAGTAAAAGCTGTTATCTGGCATCCCCCAGAAATGACGGGGTTAATCAAATATTCCAGTTAATCAAATGTGCACCATCTGGTGCACTCCCCGGGGTCAGTGTGCCAGGGAATGGGGTCGGGGGAGGCGCCCCACGCAGGCTGCTTTTGCCCTGGGCCAAAGAAGTGGCAAAGAAAACTCGGCTCACGGCGGTGAAATGCCAAGTCCCCTGGAAGTGGAACTTCTAGTTTCAATTTTGCCACATCCCTTGGATGCCGGTTAATAGAGTTTTTCAGCTAATAAACTGCCAGTTAACACAGCTTTTGCTGTAGATGTATAAGTTTGTTCTTTTTTAGGGCAGGAAGTGTCGTTTTATGCGCTAGAATCCAAGCTTGTATTAAATATAAAGCTCCAAGCCTTACAATTGCAGAAATAACCTATGCACTGAACTATGCAAATAGATTCATTTGTATATGTCCAAATCTAGACAACCTGAAACAACATATTTGAAGGGGTGCATTGTTCACATTCAGAGATGTTAGTGCTAAAGCCTAATACCAACAATACCCACTGGGAATGACAGCTCATTTTTGACATTGTAGGAGAGCTGCAAGTATCATTACCTTCATTTATCACAGTGACTCAAAGAAAAGATTATTCTATGGCATCTTTCATGTCAAAGCACTCTTTAAAGGGAAAGTGATTTACTCAGAAGTGAAAAGAAATACACCAGAATTTGTGGTAGAATGAAGCAGCTGTTAAACAACATAGGGTAAGAGCATACAATAATTTAAAACTAGAAGGAAAAAATACATATGCATTTGAATCTAGGCCTTTTTCCCCCCCCAAGCAAACCCCCCCAAAATACAAAACAACTGAAGAAAAATAAAAAGCAGGATATTGTCACTGAAGAAGGACTGATGTGTTTACTAACCCCATGCGATGAAGAGCAACCATCTTGTTCTCTATGGTACCCTGTTGTTCCAACAGGGCCTCCAGTTCTTCTTCCACCACTTTCTGGAAAAGAAAGTGGTCCTATGTCACTTTATGACACTTTCTGGCCAATCACCAATATCACTAGCTTAGAAGCAAACCCTCAACATCAATGTAGGAGTACACACCAAAGAGGGCTTCTGAAAACTCAGCTAATAACACAGTCTGTCAAAAACCCCAGTGTTCCATCTTAATCTGGTTACATTTACACTCTAGTCTAATTTCAATGGTCAGTTTTGAAACCTCTATCACGCAATGTTAAAAGAAATTCATTCCTACATTGCCTCTCCACACCGAAGATGTTCCTGGCTTAACTGTCTATAAGAAAAGATCAGAGTACAATAGTATGCTCCAAAGTTGAAAAAAAATGTGAATGTTGCACAGGCAGGATAGTCAGTCTGTCAAGGTTGAGGGCAGGAAGCCTGTAAACCTCTGTAGCAATCTCTTACGGCCAGCTAATGAAGCTCTAGCAGAGACATCTAACTTTTCTCGTTAGATACTTTGCCATTATGACACGGGGAAGGGAAGGAGAGGGGTGCTCCACCTTTTGACCCCCCAGGCCAGATGAGTGACCCCACCCCCATACTCCACATGCTGGGACTGGGTCCTGAGAGGCCAGTGCTGTCCCCCTTTCACCTCCTGAACACTGGGATCAAGTCTCAGGGGGCTGGCACAATCCCCTGCATACCAGGATTGGGTCCTGGGAGCCCAGCACTGTTCCCTCCCACACCCATGAGCCAGGATTGAGTCCTGTTGACCCAGCACCACCCTGTCCAAGCCCCCCACCCTGGGATTAGACCCCGGGACTGGCACACCCTCTGGCCTGCTCTGTGTGCTGGGATCAGGCACTGGATCTAGCATGCAAGGCCTGGGGCTCTTCGTGGCTTCAAAAATGTGGCTGCAGGGAAGTGGTACCAGCATTCCCCTACCACCAAGTTTCCAGACCTGTGGGGAGCCCCAGAGACCAAATGGCATAGTGCCATGGGCCAGATGTGGCCCATACTCTTTCTTTATGTTATCTCACCAAGTTATACCCAAATGCTTTTTTGAACCAGAAAATGGATGGAATTGTGGTCCTCCCTATATTCTAACACACAAGAACAGTCCTGGTAAGTTGTTTTACTTCAGTTTGTTTTCACAAGCAAAACAGAAGGTCTTGTTTTCACCAGAGGACAAAACTGGATTTGCATTGAGTGAGGCATCAGCTTGCTTGTTTATACTGAAAAACTATAAATGTGGTGTAAGACTCTTTCTGATGTCTCTTCTTTCCCCTGTATGTTGGGCTTTTTTTTTCTACCAAAATCTTCACTCCAAGAGTTGTTTGCATACAAAGCTTAATGGCAAGTAACAGCAATTAATTTAAATTAACCCTGGCTGGTCCAAGAGTGGAAACAAATGCCATCTGATTTCCCATTTGTACCACCTTCAAATTTTTTAAAGCAGTGTAAATGCAGAATAGACATCCTCCACCTAATAAGAGAATCAGTGGCATAACAAAAGGTAGTAACAGACTCTGCTGCTTCATTGCAGTGGGCACCTCTTATCTTGTAGCACTTACTTTGCTTGGGGCCAACTGGCCAGGGAAAGCCTCTTCTTTCCCCACTGCCCCAGACCTGCACTGTGGGTTTGGGGCAGCAGGGAAAAATGCTTCCCTGCATAACCAGACCCTGAGGCTAACTGAGCTGGGGAAATCCCAGCTTTCTCTGCTGCTCCAGGCCCATTCAGTGGGTCTGGGGCAGCAGGAAGTGCTTCTAGTCAGCCAACCCTGATGGGCTCTTCAGAGCTGTCTGGACAGGGGAAGACCTGGCACTGTTGCTGCTCAAGACTCACGCTGAGCAATGCAACGTGGGTTTTGCCCAATGAAGTGAATGGTGACTAAGCTGTGTGGCACAGCTGAATCACTCCCCTCTGCCACTTCTAATTCCAGCCCAAGGCAAGGTGTTCATCTGGATGCTTCGCACTGGCTGCAAGGTCTGGGGTCTGCTACAAGATGAGCTAAACCCAAACAGACCAAACCTGGCATCTATTTTTAACCAAAGGTTTAAAACAAATTCTGCCAGGACAAAGTCTTCTATCCCGGGACCCTGCAGACGAACAAGTCCACGTCCCACTGAGAGTGCCCGCAAAGCTCCAAGATCTCTCTTCTACTCCCAGGACAATTGGAGCTACATTGGCTAAAATCAGATGGCTGCTGGCTGTGTGGCGGCCTCCCGGGGCCCTAGGAACGGACCAGCTCGCTGTCCCGCACGCAGCACGGGCGCGGGATGCCACCAGACGCTTCGCTTCGCGGCTGGAACCGAGCGCGCTGAGTCCGAGTTGCCCCGCGCCCGCCGGGGGCGACCCCAGCCCGGCACCAGCTTCCAGCCCAGTTTCAGGACAAGCCCAAACGGAGCGGCACAGCCGGCCCGGCCCCACCTCCTCTGTGCACAGGCGGCCATAAGCGGCCTCCAGCTCCCGCAGGTCGGTAAGCGCCCGGATCCGCTCCATGGACAAGCACAAGCTGCCGCCGTCCACGCCCGGCGCCCTCGGGGTCCCGCCAGCAGCCGCAGCCATCTTTGCCCAGGGACGTCACTTCCGAGAAATCAAAAGCCCCAGTGGGGTCTGAGCTGTCGTTGGGCTGCTCTTCAAGGTGCCTGAGGGACGCGTGGCTCTCAGGTTTGGCTTGGCCGAGCGAGCGTCCCCAGGTAGGAGCAGGGGAGGGGAAGACGTCATGGTTGCGGCGGGGTCAGAGCCGGGCGGAAGATGCCCACAGGGTCCTTTCATCGGCGAGGTCAGGCGATCCGAAGACAGCCCCGTGTCGCTCGCGTCTGGTGAGGAAGGCCCCGGCGGGGGGCGGGGCGGCAGAGCGCGCGCACGGGGCTCATGGCGCAGCGGTTCTGCGGGCTCGCGGCCTAGGGGAGACGTGCGGCCGCCATCTGTCGACATCCTCCCGGTAGGAGCCGCCGCTTGCCGCCATCTCGCGCCAGGCTGGGCAGCGCGGGACGGGCTCGGCTTCGGTACTATTTCCTCCCGCGCCGGCGTCAGTGAAGGCTGCGGTGCGGCCTGGGCGGGAAGGGGCGGCGGGGTTGCCTTCTCCGGCCTGGCGGCCCCCGGACGCCCTAACTGCGCTCTGCTGGGGCTGCCTTGATCCCGCCGCGCCTCTGCGCCCTTCATGCGGCTCCGGGACCCCCCGCGTGCGGGTCGCAGCCTCCGCGTATCCCGGCGCCGCGTTGCCGGGGAGGAGGTGCGCGGTTTAGTAGAGACCTGTTTCGAGGCGGGCTTCTCTTCCCACGGAGGATGTTAGAGGCTCAGTTGCGTAGGCAGTTTCTGGGGGCCACTGTCAGTGTCCTACCAGCCTCTGGGTGAAGTATCTGCTTGTGGGGAAGTGGAGCTCAGGGGGAGGGGGTGGAACATGTCCAGGGCAGCCTTGAAATCTTTCTCCACTTTTTTCCATATAATCTTATTAAGGGCATTGTGTGACAGTCATAGACGATGGACCTGCAAACTGAAGTGGACCTGCTTTATTTGTTTGGTGTTGTCATCTTCATTCCTCAGCTTCCGAGCGTGTATTTCATGCAGGGTTTCCCTGATTTCATTGTTTAATTGCTAGCCACACCTTCCATTGCACTGCTTCAGGCTCTGAAGAGTAGGCAGGATGAAGTACTGCAAGCTATGGTTTGTAGTGTTGTGACACCACCCCCTCATTTTAATTAAGATCAAGCTTTACTAGTGAGCACAGCAGTTTGCCTGTTCATGGAAGAGGAGGTTGTGCTGTATTGCTGGTTCTGTCCTGGGTTGTAATCTGTAACTCATCCCTCTTGTACAGGCAAAGCTGTTAAAATTGATGACACTAAAAGTGAAACCTTGCTTTATTATTCCTTCTTGTCAGCTCTTTCAGATAAATTATTGCAAAGCAATAGCTCACTTTGTCACTAACCTTCTGGGTTAAAGCCTCACAAGTAGGGGTAAATGGAATTAAAGTGAACAGGGATCTAGGACTGATAAAGCATTATAACACTGTTTGGAAGACCATAGCAGCAGACCATAGCCTATGCAGTATGGGCTTGTTGCACACATTCATGTGCCTGCAAAACCTGATACCTTGACACTGTCATAAAAGTAAAATGAAAATTATATCTATAGAAATAAATGCTTAAAATAATTTTTTGTATGTTAAATTAGGACATTTAGCATGAACCCTTGTATATAGATGCAAGGGATGGAAATATGTAAAGCTGACATGCATTGTTCATTTACAAATTAATTAAATAACATTTTTCAGAAGCATTATAAGACATTATTCATGCAGACTTAGCAGACAAGATTAAGCTGCTGGCACTTTTCTGTTATATTGAAATAATGTGAAAGTAAGCACTAAATAGATGCAACCTATTTTGCAATTGGATGTATTCCTGATTTCTAGCTATTTTGTTTATTTGCAGTGGCCTCCATAATAAAGCTGAAACATACGCAGTGAAGTAGATTTATCGCCACCATGTTTCTTTACAACTTAACCTTGCAGCGAGCCACTGGCATCAGCTATGCCATCCATGGTAATTTTTCAGGTAATGTCTCTTGTTTTGACTGTCTTTTTGTTACAAGTTACTTAACTATAACATTAGTTTTTTTCACTGAGGTTTTGCTCTTGTGCTGTTAGCTGGGTTGACTGACAGGTGCAAATTGAGGGGAGAGATCTGTTCTTGAGAACTTCCAGGAACTTTAGTAATTCGAGGCCTTAACTAAAGCCACCCAAGTCAGTGAAGACAAGTTGCTTTGCTCTTTGTGCCTCAGTGTTCCTGTCTGTAGAATAGACAGCCAAACACTGAAATGTCTGGTCATTAATGATTCTAAGTGGCTTTGACTTTCTCCCCCATAAAGTAGTAGGTTTGTAACAGTATTAGTATTGTAACATTGCGTCTTGTCCTTGCTTGATTCTTCCACTTGCTTATGTTGATTATTGATTTTTCTCACATGGCTTTGGCTTCTTAGGAACAAAGCAACAGGAAATTGTTGTTTCACGAGGGAAGATCCTGGAGTTACTCCGCCCTGATCCTAACACAGGGAAGGTTCATACCTTGCTGACTGTGGAAGTGTTTGGAGTCATTCGTTCCCTCATGGCCTTCAGGCTGACAGGTGGAACCAAAGACTACATTGTGGTTGGCAGTGATTCAGGGCGCATTGTTATCCTAGAGTACCAACCCTCCAAGAATGTGTTTGAAAAGATTCATCAGGAAACCTTTGGCAAAAGTGGCTGTCGCAGAATTGTTCCTGGTCAATACTTGGCTGTGGATCCCAAGGGTCGTGCTGTTATGATTAGTAAGTCAATCTGGGGATCTGGTTGCAGCATTTTGAAGGATTGAATGGTGGAAACAACATCCTTGAAATTATTAACTTGTGTTGTCCTTACCTCAAGGGAGATGGCTTTTGCAGAATACTTTGTCAGCTGCAGCAGCAAGTATGCCTTGCAGGCAGTTTTCTAGATTTCCACATTTTGCCATCAAAGATCCAGATGTTTAGAATTGTTCCTGCTTGTAACCATGATTACACAAATGAATTCTAAAATTGGGCCAATAAGATTTTGAGAAGAATCTTGTTTAGTGATAAATAGTAAAACTGTTTTGAGGGTGACATTTGGAAAAAGGAAGTTGAGATTTAGGTAGCCTTGCCATAGTACAACCAACTTCAGTGGCCTGAGGTGATGATAAGAATTCATGTCTCTTCTCTGAGACTAACCATGGAGAAAATTCTGTGCCTTTCTGATCAGGCCTCCAAAGTATAAGCATTTAGATTCTTTGAAATGGCAAGATATTACATTGAGAGAGAACTTTGCTGCTTTCTTTTAATGGAAACAATTGCATACCAGAATGAAAGGAAACTGCTTGTGTTCATTTAATTAAATAGTTCAACTGCAACCCCAGTTGATGGTCCAGAGAGAACTTGCTCATTATTTCCCTGCATATACTACATATCAGTCAAGAACTGTCTATAGGTTTATGGGGTATGTATGAAATGACTCCCTTTGTTTTACATGGTACCTTTCCTCACACACCATGGTTGGCCTCCTCTGGCTGCATCTTGTCAAGAATTTGGGTTCCTCCACCTGATCCTATTGCTGGAGTAGTTTGTCCTGTGTCTGTGGGACAGATATGCCTTGAGTTATGGCTGAGGAGAGAGAGACCTGAAAAGATCATCGATTTAGTCAGCATGTGCCTCAGCTACTGATTCACGTATGAAAAACTTAAATTATGAAAAGCTAGGGAGTTTAACATAAACAAAAGTATGTCTGGACAGGACTAGAAGTGATGTTGTAGTTCAGTAAAGTTTGCTGCATCAGTGTTGGTGCTATTGTTTTTCGTCTTGCATGGGCTCTGATGCATTTTATGTACTGGTGCCTTTCACTGCAGGTGCCATTGAGAAACAGAAACTGGTGTACATTTTGAACAGAGATGCTGCTGCCCGTCTCACTATTTCTTCCCCACTGGAGGCTCACAAAGCCAACACATTGGTTTACCATGTGGTGGGAGTTGATGTAGGATTTGAAAACCCAATGTTTGCTTGTCTGGAAATGGACTATGAGGTAACTTTCCTCTGTCTGCTTCTTCTGAGCTTGTTCACCCTCCTTTCTAGCCTCCTTTTTCAGTGTGTTTTTCACAGCATCTTTCCACTCTTGTCTTTGCACTTCTACAACTGCTTCTTTTGCCTTTGTCTCTCACTTGCTTCCCCTACCCTTGATTCACGGTGCTCAGATCACATTTCCCTGCAGTTTCTTTACTTACTGATCAACTAAAAACACTTCTGATAAAATGCATTGTTTGTGAACTAGCCGAGGTGGAGCCGTGTCATCTTAAATTTTCAGAGGAAGAATGCGAACAAGCAGTCTTAAGCGAAGAAAGTTTTGTTGTAGTGATTGTCATTGATTTTGTGATGGTGTAAACTGTGTCCCAAACTATGATCCTTCTCATCCAGAAGGATGAGGTCATCCTTGACCTCACTTCAGCAGACAAGGAGGCAGCATTTTTTTCGGCATACCCAAGAGATTGTTTTGTAGGCCTTGTACTGCTGTTCTTTGCAGGTAACGGGTATTCCTAATGCGCCTACCTTTTAACAATAAACTTATCCATTTAGCTCCTGTCTCTTAATAATGCTGCTTTTGTTGAGGTGCTGATCTGCAGCTTCCATTTGATTTCAGTAGATGGGGCACGTTTTCAGTCTCTCTTAATTTGGGTCCTTTGGTGCTTTTTTAGCTTCTGCTCTGTTTGTTTAGATGCAAGTTCCCATTCCACAGATTTCACAAAACCTTCAGATTAATTTTCCTTCCAGATACTCATCCAAAGTAATTGACTTTATTTATATGCTGGGTTTTTTTCAGGAAGCGGACAATGACCCAACTGGAGAAGCAGCAGCTAACACCCAGCAGACACTGACATTTTATGAGTTAGATCTGGGTTTAAACCATGTAGTGAGGAAATACAGTGAGCCTTTGGAGGAGCATGGCAATTTCCTCATAACAGGTATTGTCTTTCTCAGACTTGAAGAGCTTTCTGTTCTAACAAAGAATGATAAGAAATACATTTGGGGTTTTAAGAAAATCTTTTGGGGGAGGGCAATATGAGAAGTTTTTATGCTCTTAGTTGGGTTTGGATTTAGGACTAGGAGTCTTCATGTGTTTGTTGGAATATAATTGAGTTTAGGAGATGGATTTGCAAACTGAAATGATTTCTTTATGTTTCTTTGAGATCTCTCACAGGAATGTCTTCATTCTGACTGGATTAGAAATAATTTTAAGTTTTTATAATAGTAAAAGGAGCATGAATTAAAAACCTGGAAAATCAATTTATTGTTGAGAGAGGGAGGGGGACGTGAAAATAAAACTGTAAATTGATTTCATTTTCCTTGAAAGAGCATGGTTACCATCTTTTAAGTTTGGTCTTAGCACAGGACTCTACGAAGTTACTTTGAAATTTTGTTATCCAGGATTTATTTGAGAAATTAATGTATTGTACAATGTGCAGTACCCAAAGTATTGTCCAAAGGTTTAATTAAATGCCACTATATTTTAATGCAGCCTCAAATCATAGGGATGATATGTTGTTTCACTTCAGTGACTTTGATGACCTTCACTTTGGTTTAATTGCCAATAAATTTAACTTTTCAGCTGTAGCTTTTTATTTGCAGAAAAGTGTACTACCAGGGAATAGTCCATGTTTTGTGCATTTCTATTGATTTATAATAATGGCTGATGGTTGTGGTAAAATGCAGCCCGTAGAGAAAATGGATTCATTGATGTTAGGAGTTGGGAGGGACCTGTCAAGATCATCAGGTCTAGCCCCCCTGCGCTTGGGCAGGAAAGACGGCTGGGGTCAGATGATCCCAGCAAAGTGATTGTCCAGGTGTTTTTTGAAAATATCCAGAGTAGGTGATTGTACCAGTTCTGGGGAGAGTCTATTCCAGACCTTGAACACTCAAGTTATAAAGTAGTTTTTCCTTGCATCCAATTTAAAGTGGTCTTCTAGCAATTTATGACTGTTAGCCCTAGTCTTACCCTGGGGAGCCCTAGTGAACAGACATTCTCCCTGTCCCTGATATGTGCCCTTTATATATTGATAGGATACCACCAAGTCCCCTCTGAATCTTCTCTTCTCCAGGCTGAACAGACCCATGGCTCTCAGCTTCTTGTTGTATGGCCTGCTTTCCATACCTCTAACCATACACATGGCTCTCCTTTGGACTCTCAAGCTTCTCTGCATCCTTCCTGAAGCATAGTGCCCAGAACTGGATGCAGTACTCCAGCTGTGGCCTCACCAAAGCCGAGTAAAGCAAAAGGGTGACATCCTTGGTCTTGTAGGGGTGAGGGAGAATGAAACTATTAGATAAGCTGGTTACGATCCCCTTCATTCCATTTGCCTCTGCCTCGTACAGATACTGAGCATCTTCTGACAAGCTTATGTCCTTTTTCCTATCAACTGAAGCAGACTATGCACTAAAAAAAGCAGACAAAGGAAATTGTCTAGCTGTTTGTCCTTTCAACAAAACTTTGGATAGATGTGTCCCAGCCAATGGCCCTATTTTTATTTGAGAAATTTTCTCTGTTTTAATGTTTCCATGTCTTCCCACAGTTCCTGGTGGTTCCGATGGCCCCAGCGGTGTGCTGATCTGTTCTGAAAACTACATCACCTACAAAAACTTTGGTGACCAGCCTGATATCAGATGTCCCATTCCCAGGAGAAGGGTAAGAATTTGGGGGCTTGGACACTACTTTAGATAAGCATTATTTTGACAAAAAGGTTCTTGTCAGTTTAGTTGAAGTTAAGGGTGTCAAGGTGGCTTTCTTTTGAGGAAGAAATGCATAGTGACTGAAAGGCTGTCCAGCTGGTACCTGCCTTCCTAGCTAATCTCAGAATCTGTATGGGGATAGTTTTTTGGAGGTTTATAGTCTGAAGTGATGAGTTGGATTCATGTCTCTTCTCTGAAGTTTACCCTGGAGATAAGTCCTTGCACTCTGATCAGCAGGGATCTTGGTTTTCTCTATTTAAAAATAGCAAATTCTCTGATTTTTAATAAAGGGGTCCCTGCATGGCAGGGAAGCTTGTTGCTGCTCCTGGAAGCTCCATGCCACTATGACGAGATACCCTCTGCCTGCCCAGCAGCAGCAAGGGCCATAACGCCATGCTGCCACCCCTGTTGCTGCCAGGCGGGCAGGGGATACCTTACTGGGGTGGCGAGGGGCTCACAGCAGCAAGGAGCTTCTCCACCCAGCCCCGGCCTGGCCTGCTGTGTGGGGAGGGTAGCAGGCAGGGAGCCCAAGTGCACAGTGGGAAACCCACTCCCACCCTGTGCACAGATCTGGGGACATGTGCCCCTATGGGCACCCCAAGAGTGCATGCAGTGGTGGGGAGCCAGCTCCCCAGACAAGTTGCCCACAGCCCCATCCTGCTCCCGGTCTGGGCCCTGCAGCTGCACATGGCCTCAGGCCCCAAGCCCTACATGCCGCCTGGGCTGGGCAGCAGTTCCAGCCTCATCCCTGCCAGACTATCTCCCTCTCTCACTGTGGGGCCTTAATCCCTCCCTCCCCAACCCTTGTAAGTCAAGAGCTGCTCTCCAGGCTGCCTGGCTGTCGTGCGCATGTGTGAGCGCACACATGCACATGGCACCCCCTGTCTGATCTGGGAATGATGCTTTAGAAAGTTGCTCCTCTTCTGAGGACTGTCTGTCAGGGAGACAAGACAGGAAATCTCTGACAGGGATATGCTATGGATAAAAGTCTTCAGTCTTTCAAGTTTACCCATTTCATAGAACTGTTGCCCACTGGAACTCTAACTTGTCCTTGCAGGAAAATAACCTCATTGAAGATGCATTTGTTTCTCTTCTGAATCTCTGATTTATCTTTCTTATGGCAGAATGACTTGGATGACCCAGAGAGAGGCATGATTTTTGTATGCTCTGCTACACACAAAACCAAGTCCATGTTCTTCTTCCTGGCCCAGACAGAGCAAGGGGACATCTTCAAAATCACCCTTGAGACTGATGAAGACATGGTAGGCAGATTGAGGAGGAGGGCATTGTTTCTATTTCACGGAAATGTGTTTGACAATTCCCCATTCTTTTATATTTCACCACTAGGATTGTATTTGTTTTACAGCTTTCTGTCTTTTAATTATCAGTTTTAAGTTTGTGTGTGTAGGTGAGTGACTGTGCATCTTCCTTGCTATTATTTCTATTATGACAGCATTTATAACATTCATTCATAGTCATTCTTACAGAAATCAGGGACAGAGCCTAATTTTGACCACAGCATGATGATCTGCCCTGGGTTTTTATCCTGTAGCAAGGGGTGAACACAGGCAGTTGTCCCAACCTGACTGCCTACATTGTGGACCTTTACAGTACCTGGCCATTAAGTAGCAGGGGAGCTGGTTTGTTTTGAGCAAAGGGGATATCACTCTTGAGCCATTTTGAGATTGGCCTCACACCTTTCATGAGAGCCATTATGGCAATATCATGTCGGTCAGAACTGCAAGGTGCTATTTTTAAGGGTTATTTATGCCTTCCTCTGGGCGATTAGATGATTTGTAGAGGTTAGTTGTAGAGGAATGCTGTTAGTTAAGAATGAATGCTGCACATCGTCATGTCTCTCTTCTTTAAATTCAGTTCAGAATCCAATTTTTTTAATAGCAAAATAATTTCCAAGGTAAAGTAAAAAGGTTTGTACTGGCATTCAGAATACCAGTTGGGTTTGAATGGTGAGCTTGAAACCAAACTTAATGAGACTGTGTGATCAGCTCTCATTTGCATCTATTACAAATACAACAACCTGCTTCCCTAAATGAGGAAATGTTGACTGGTCTCCAGAGGAGGACTGAACTCCTTCAGCTAGTGCAGATAGTCACTCCAACTTCCTTGATTCTTTCAGGTAACAGAGATCCGACTGAAGTATTTTGATACTGTTCCTGTGGCTGCTGCCATGTGTGTGTTGAAAACAGGATTTCTCTTTGTGGCATCTGAATTTGGAAACCAGTGAGTAAATCATTCCATTTGCTTCATACGCTCTGTTGAATTTGATTATTTCTTGATGTTTAATGTTACAACTGACATGGAATGTTACAGAACTTGTAAAAAGACTGAGTCTGCTGTAAGTGGGTAGAAGATCCTCTTTGAATAGCTTGAAGAGGCAACAGTTCAAGCCTGTGATTATTGGGAAGGAAGCTTGTTATTGATGGGCTTTGTGCAAATGTTCTTAGAGGGGTTTTGAGATACCATGTTTGCATAGAAAGTGAGAGCGTGCTCTGGATCAAACAGGGTTGGCCTTTGTAGAGAATAAAGTCATTGTAAACTTCTTATAACAGGTGGTTGCTTGAAACAATTAGATATTATCTGTGTGCTGATTGTGACCCTCCATTCATTATTTTGTTTAGCTAGTTAATTTTTACCTTGATTCTGTGATATTTGCAGTGATTATTTTTGTATGCATGGCAAAAAATCTAAAGCATAATACACTTGGAAATGCCTCTTGGAAATGTATAGCACAACCTCAGAAAAATATAGTGTTTCTGTGCCTACATGATTTTCTTTTTCTTCAGTAGCTACACTAAGTACTCATGCTTAATGGAAAAGTTGATGAACATTTTTTGGTTAATGATCTGACTAGTTTTCAAAACTGTTGAAAGGTGTAGAAACAAGTGCTTCCACACAACTTTAAGTGGAATGTGCAAATTCAGAATTTATATGCACTTAATTTAGTATCTGAGATTCAAAACTTGACATGTTATGCCATTGGTTTTCAACCTTTTCAGATTCTAGGTATCTCTCCAAACTTTACCATATTTGTGATATCAGGGTTGAGACTCGCTTTTGCAGTGCCTCAGCTTACCTCAGTGGTTCTTAACTGGTGTGTGGCAGCACCCCTGAGAGGGTTTCATGGCATACTAAGGTGCTGCAGTGCCATGGTTGAAAACCACTGCATTATGCTATTTTTGCAGAGCCAAGAAAGCAGTGGTTGGCCATAATAGTTTGAAGGCAGGCATCTTTATCATTTAACTAAATAAGACACTTGCATAGAGTACAAGCTTTAGTGAGCTCAAGTTGACTTCATAAGAGCCAGTCAGCAGGGGGAGATCTCATCATCTGATAAGCCTAGCTTTGGTTCTAATGCCCAAATCAAGCCATTAAAAGAGCAGCAGTATTCATTTTCATCTCAGTGAAAGCCCAAGTATCAATTTAAGCCTTTTCCTGTGGATCAGTTTCCTTTTTTGCAAGTTGATATTCAACACTGTAAAAAGGAATAGCATGTCATCCAAAAAAAAAAAAAAGAGGAAAAGTGTAGAACCCAGATCATACCTTGGTGTTTCCAAGCTCGCTGGGGGATGGGCGTACAACCACCAGAGCAAGCTCACCAAGTACCGACCACAAAACCAGCAGGATAGGGTGATCAAGGGACCCCCCCACTCCTACCTCAGCCCAGGAACAAAGCTTCTTGATGAGTACAAGGAAGCCTAGGGCCTCCAGTGGCACACTTAAGTTCCTGTACACTAATGCTAGGAGTTTAGGGAATAAACAGGAGGGAACTGGTCCTACTGCTAAACAGAAATGTCTATGATCTCATAGGGATCACAGAGTCCTGGTGGGACTTCTCCTATGACTGCAATACCAGTATAAATGGCTATACCCTGTACAGGAGAGATTGTGCTGAAAAAACAGGTGAGGGTGTAGATTTCTATGGAGAGCTACACATCCCTGCAGTCTGAGATTGGCATCCAGGGAGGACGACTGGAGATCCTTTGTGTTAGAATACAAGGGGAACATGGTGAAGGGGATACAATGGTAGGAGTCTACTACAGACCTCCAAACCAGGACAAGTGCTTGACCAAAAATTCACCAGAGAACTGGCTGAGGCTGCACACTTTCAGTGCATGGTCATCATGGGAGACTTCAACTACCTGGACATCTCATGGGATGAACACTCGGCCAAATCCAATCGGTCACAGTGCTTCCTTACATGTGTGGGTGAGTTCTACTTGTCCCAAGAAGTTTATGGGCCGACAAGAGACAAGGCGCTGCTGGACTTAGTACTGGCCAAAAGGGATTATCTAATCAGTGACCTAAGAATCAAAGGGAAGCTGGGTGACAGTGACCACGAGCTGATCACTTTCACTATCTATCGCAAAACTGACAAGTCAGCCAGCAGTGCATTAGCCTTTGACTTTAGGAAAGATGACTTTCATAAGCTCAGAAGGCTTACTCTTGAGGCCCTAAGAGGCCATGATTTCATAAGGAAGGGAGTTCATGATGAGTAGTTGCTCCTTAAGGAAGTGATCCTAGAAGCACAAAGGGAGTTCATCCTCACCCATAGGAAAGGTTAAAAGGGCTCAACAACCCCTTTGGCTCAGCAGAAAACTCTTGGACTTCCTGCATCTAAAAAGAGAGGCGTATAACGGATGGAGGACAGAAAACGCCACTAAGGAGGAGTATACTACACAGGTCTGCACCTGCAGGGAGCGAACTAGGAAAGCCAAGGCTGCAACTGAACTCCATCTGGCTACACAAATCAAGGACAATAAAAAGTCCATCTTCAGATACGTGGGGAGTCAAAAGAAAAACAAGGACAACATTGGACCCCCTGCTAAACCAGCAGGGACAACTGGCTTTTTCCTGGGTATTGGTAATCAATCTGTTGATTACTTTGCATCAGTTTTTCACCAGCCCAAAGGGACCACCCTGCTTAACATCATGCAGGATGACTGGGGTGAGGATGAATGTATGCCCACCATTGGCATGAATCTTGTGAGAGAGCATCTTGAGAGGCTGGACCTCCATAAATCAGCTGGTCCGGATAGTTTGTGCCCAAGAGTGCTAAAGGAACTAGCAGACATTATAGTACAACCACTTGCGAGAATATTCAAGAGCTTGTGCCGCTCGAGTGAAGTACCTGACAATTGGAAGAGGGCCAATGTGGTGCCCATGTTCAAGAAAGGGAGGAAAGAAGACCTAGGAAATTATAGGCCAATCAGTTTGACCTCAATCCCTGGGAAGATTTTGGAAAAAATTATCAAAGAAACCATTCTTGACAGGCTAATAAGGCAACATTCTGGGGGATAGCCAGCACAGGTTTGTTGCAGGTAGGTCATGCTTGACCAATCTCATTTCCTTCTCTGACCAGGTGATGTATCCCTGGACAAAAGGGAACAGGTTGATGTCATATATGTGGACTTTAAAAAAAGCTTTGACCTGGTGTCCTATGATGTTCTTGTGGAAAAATTGGGCCACTGCAGCCTCAACTACTCCACAATCCGATGGCTGGGGAAGTGGCTCCGAGGTCGGACCCAGAGAATGGTAGTTGATGGAACTGAAGCAACATGGCACTTTGTGACTAGTGTTGTCCCTCAAGGCTCCGTTCTTAGACCTGTACTCCTTAATGTCTTGAAATGATCAGGAGACTTGTGTCAAAAGCAGGCTGGCCAAGTTCGCTGATGACACCAAACTTTGGGGAAGTCTCCACGCTTGAGGATAGGCTGATGATCCAGGCCAACCTCGATAGGCTTGCAAGGTGGGTGAATGACAACCTGATGGCATTCAATGCAGAGAAATGCAAGATGCTCCACCTTGGGAATAAAAACCTGCATTACGTTTATAGGCTTGGTAGTGCTACGCTTGCTAGCACCAGGACTGAAAGAGAATTGAGGGTCATGATTGACCACAAGATAAATATGAGCCACCAATATGATACCGCAGCTGGCAAAGTGAACAACACTGGTAGATGCAAGCCAGAGTTTATCTGGAGCAAGACCCAGGGTATCATCCTCCCTCTGTATTCAGCCTTGGTGAGACCACAGCTGGAGTAGTGCATCCAGTTCTGGGCTCTACAATTTAGGAAGAACATGGAGAAGCTTGAAAAGAGTCCAGAAGAGAGTCACGCGCATAATTGGAGGGCAAGAGAACAGGCCTTATGAAGAGAGGCTGCGAACTATGGGATTCTTCAGTCTGGAGAAGTGCAGGCTCAGGGTTGACTTGGTGGCAGCCTAATAAATACATAAAGGTTGTGTATCAGCATCTGGGGGAACACCTGTTCACCAGAGCACTCCAGGGGATGACACAGTCCAATGGTCACAAACTCCTGCAAGACCGTTTTAGGCTGGACATAAGGAAAAACGTCTTTATTGTCCGAGCCCCCCGAAGTCCTGGAACAAACATCCCCCAGAGGTGGTTCAAGCACCTACTCTGAATACTTTCAAGAAATATTTAGATGTATATTTTGCTAGGATCCTTTGACCCCAGCTGACTTCCTGCCCCTTGGGCAGGGGGCAGGACCTGATGATCTTACAAGGTCCCTTCCAGCCCTGATGTCTATGAAGTCTGTAAACCTGCTTAATTTGCAGTGGATTGCCAAAGGAAGGGTGAACTGCTCAGCTGTTTGCTGTCTTTTCAGTTTCAGAGGGAGCTCCTGCTTCCTTCAGCTGGACTTCAACCAGCAGTCCTGTACAGATAGTCAAAAGAAGTGACCCCCTTGAAATAAAAGCCACAGCAACCAGCTGAAGCACCTCAGAGTCCCACAGTTTGCTGGGAAATCTACATTTAGAACAATTTTTTGGCTATTTTAGTGTTAACTGAAGCTGCCATCAAATGTCCAGTGTGTTGTGTCAAACTACTAAAAAATTCAGGTCAAATTTGACACGCATCACACAAGGCCTTGTCTGACAGTCTGTAAAGGTCCCTGCTCTTCAAAGATTTATCAGGGTTTTCCTGCAGTGAGAAAGCAAAATCTAGAAGGAGCCAGGGCAGCTGGGAGTAATGCAGAGTTTCTGGGTTCTCTGCCAATGATAAAGCAGGAAGTCACAGTTGGGTAAGAACTTTGAAAATAGCCCTTTCTCCTTCCTGCCTTCTTCCTGTCCCCAAGAAAACAATCTCTCCAGATCAAAGTTGAAATAGCAAAGTGTATTGAGTCTCTCACCCTTTCCATGCATTGACTTTATGGCTAAGTCTCATTTTTCTTTAACTGTCTCTGAGTCTGCTCTGACCAAACTGTTAATGTTGCTTTCTGTCTGCAGTTACCTGTACCAGATAGCCCATCTGGGCGATGATGATGAGGAGCCAGAGTTCTCTTCTGCCATGCCCCTTGAGGAAGGAGACACTTTCTTTTTCCAGCCACGGCCTCTCAAGAACCTGGTGCTGGTGGACGAGCTGGACAGTCTGTCTCCTATCTTGTGTTGTCAGGTATGTTCCTTCACCAGATTGAACCATAATGCCAGTTACAGCCTTAGCAGCTTGGAACAGAGTATATCCACCATTGTGTTGTTGTTTAGCTAGACCTCAGGAAGCCTTCCAGGCCTGGAAAGCATTTGTGAGGCATCGACTAAACATGGCAGGGGGCAGTGCACTTGCTTTAGTTTCATTGCCTTAGTTTGCCCTGCCATTGTCAGAGAAGCTATATTGTAAGCACTGATAGAAAAGTAAGTTCAATAAATCCTAAATTTTGGTTAAAGATTTACAGGATAAAGTTAAACCTTGGCATGATAAAGGGTGCTGAAAGGATTAATACTAGAAACTCCATCCTTCAAGTTCCATAGCGTTAGGGAGAGTGTGCATGCACACAGAAAAATGAGATCCAGCTGTCCAGAGCTCATCTTTTATGGCCTCTCAGGCTAGGCCCTATGTTCTGTGCAGTTAATTTAACTGGAAGTTTCTTCTCCCTGCAGGTGGTGACTAACTCTCTTTTTTTTCCTTTATGCAGATAGCTGATCTGGCCAACGAAGACACGCCCCAGTTATATGTGGCCTGTGGTCGGGGACCTCGGTCATCTCTGAGGGTTCTAAGGCATGGACTTGAGGTAAGATTCCTATTGACCACCCACAAAATCTGCAACATGAAGAATGTGGGGTGACTGATGACCCTATTTAAAATGAGCATGTTGAAATGAAATTACTTTGGCACATCTTTTCAAAAGGAATTTGCTTTTGTGCCCTTTTACAGTAAATGGATAGCTTGAAGAAGAGGTTGTGCTTATAATCAGTCCCTGTTCTATTGTAAGGGTTAAGTTCTTTAGTTGTACAAAAGTAATAGTCATAGTTTTGATGTTCACAGTCTCCACTGTAATCACCCACATGTGATCCTTTTAGAAGTTTGAATGTGTGAAATCAGTTCCTTTCCAGAAGTTCTCTGTACCGCATTCATTTCGCAGTTGCCCACTTTGATAGTATCCAAATCATTGCACCATCCTTTTGGTGGAGGGTGGATGTAGTTCAAAGCTGATCAGTCCATTCGCAGGGGTGGGCAATTATTTCAGCTGGAGGGCTGCTTAACAATTTTTGGTGAGCTGTCAAGGACTGCAAGGGTGGCCCCACCCCTTGATGGGTGCCTTGCCCCTTGTTTGCTATCTTGGGACTGGAAGTCCCACCCATTTTGCCACATGGGTTGAGGTCCCACAAACCCCACAACCCCTCTTCTATGGGCAGGAGCTCCACTCATCAGCTGTCCAGTTGTGCCCCATTGTTCTCATGTTCCCTCCACATGAGACTCCCAGCTGGAATACTGGGATCCCCACAAGAGGCAGTGGCACAGAGCTGGCCCGGTCCAATGGCATGCAACCTCTGTAAGCCCACACCTCCTGCCAGAATGGCCCTGTGAGCCTGATAGAATGCCCTGATGATCCAGATCCAGCCTGCAGGCCATATTTGGCCCACCCCTGGTCAAAGGGTTTTTTTGAAATATAAACAGCCCTGTACCTTGTGTGCTGACTGCACAACTGCCATACCATTTCATGTGCAGAGACTCAAGACTGAAAACTGAACCAGCCAGTTTAGCTGCTCTGAGCACTACCCACTGTGACTTGATCATTTGCTGTTTTTATTGGGGTAAATGTCTCTGGATCATAACTTTTCTTTTAAGAGAAATACATTTTTTTGATTCATGTTAGGTATCTGAAATGGCCGTTTCAGAGCTGCCCGGTAATCCCAATGCTGTCTGGACTGTGAGGAGACATGTTGAAGGTACTTGTTCTTTTCCAAAAGCACCAAAAATGGCAGTCTGTTGTCCACAGACATAGAAATGAGTACACGTCGGGGCTTCCCCCCCACCCCATTAGTTGTCATGATCCAGCAGCTCCTGTCTATTTCTGTATACCTTACACAGTGCAGCCTAAGATTCTCTGTGTAAAGATCTCATCCTCTGCTTCCCCACACTTGAAAGAGAGTTCCTGTTTTTTAATCTGAAAAGAAGCATCTGAAATGTGCTGTAGGCAGCAGCATCCATTACCTGTTTGCTGTATCTGTAGTGCTTTTTCAACAGAAGCTGCTGAATTCATTGCTAAGTGGGTCAGTTAAGCCAACCTTGGTTCCAAAGCTCAAGCTTCAGTCGGAGTTAAGATGCAGTATTCCTGCCCTGTGCAGAGGGGAGGTACTATTGTACAATCACTATTTTAGAAACGCTCCTTCATAACTGAAATAGGTCTCTGGGAGGCAGATTCATATAAATCCAGAACGTGGCAGATAAGTACACACCTGTGCTAGTCTGGTTTTTAATGCTTCTGCCCCAGCTAGTTTGCAAAAGAAAGATCCTATTTAACAAGGTTACTGTTTTGGAGTAGACAGCATTTCCTAATCAGCTGCTCAAAAATTTATACAAATTACCAAGCACAAGGGGATGAGGCAGCAACACAACATGTATAGCATGTATAAATCAGGGAGCATGTATAAATCAGCATATCTGTTCCCTTATCTAAAATAAGGCCCTTTTTATTAAAATATGGTGGGTTATATTTTTTGCATTGTCCCCTTGGAATAAGAATACAGTTCTTCAGAAGGATCTGGTTACTGTTGTTTCACCTGGGAGGCCCTAAAAAAAGCTGTGCCAGATACTCCCTTGCAGACCATTTCTAAGGCTCTGCCTTAGAGACCGCTTCCAGCACTGCCATGCACTGCACAGGCATCAGTATACTGTAAAGGAGACTTCAGGCTTTTACAGTGACATGGTATCTCACTGAGGCTGCCTTAGAGCAGAATTTACTTGAATTAGTTTTGGTTTCTTTTCCATGTGCTCAGGACATTTGGATACAGCCAGAGTGACTAGTAGAAAAGGAATGCTGAACAGGAAATGCCTACAAAGATTCTCAGCACCATTAGGGTCAAGGAGTTCCAGAGAAATGTTTTTATTGGGTTATCTCATCCTTCTTAAGTTCAAGTCGAGAGAGATCTGGTTTAGCAATTATAAATCCCTTCCCACAGAGGTACTGTAGAATAGTGGGGGCCAACCCTTTTTGGCAGATATGCCACAAATTAGCCCTGCACCCTCCCCAAGTACCACTCTGATCCTCTTCCTCTTTCTTTTCCCTGCTCTTTGTTCCCTGCCTGATCTCTATTCTCTTTTCTTTTTCCTGCCCTATCTGTCACTTTCTGCCTATACCTTCCCTGATGGTATTGCGTGTCACTCATAGAGGCTGCCCATGCACTTGTGGCATGCATGCTGCAAGTTGGCACCCCTCCTAGGAAATAGGACCTCTTGAATGCACAGGTGTTCCATGGATGGCTTGAGTGTATCCTCCTACACTTACTATCCAGAGGAACACATTGACAGTTTGTCGGGGATGAAGGGTCATAGCTGATTTACAGAATATGAGCCAGAACACTATTGCAGTGCCTGTTTATAGACAAGTGGAGCTGATGGAGGCTGCAAGTCCCATCATGCGATCCTCCCCCTTCAGGTGTCTACCAAGGTTGGAATATAGCTTCCATGAGCAAAACTTCTTGTAAAGGTGAAGTTGACAACATTTGGCCAGAATTCTTTGTGTAAAAGTCTTAAGACTGAGTCAGAATAGCAATTGCTTATCTTTTAAAGTTGATTTTAATGGGCTTTAACAAAAGAAAACCCAGCACACTTTATCTGTTCTTTTAACTGTTACATGTTGCTATCTTGAATGGATTTGGTTTGTCTGTAATGCCAGTGATCTGGTTCAGGCCAGATTCCAAGGCATTTCTGTCACAGCACATACATGCTGCAAGGTCTCTGAGAACATACTTTTTTGCAGCCTTCAAGGCAAATACTAATTCTGGCTGGTACGTGGTGATACACACTACCAATACCAAGCCTTTTTTTCTCTTCCACAGGTGGCTGGTGGTGGAGGTGCTGATCACAGGTGTGTACCAACTGCTAGGGGAGAGCAGTGAAAGGTCTTGAGGCAACTTTTATGCTGAATTTACTGCAAATGAATTCCAGAAGTCATTGTACAGTTGGAAATCATTGCCTTTGTACTGTGTGTCTGCCCCATACCTTTAGCGGCTGGGGCACAGAAAGCAGCTCTTTGGGTCCTCTTTCCTTCCTATGGTCCTCTGGGGAACAGTAAAGAGCTGCGTTGGAACCCTTTTCAGCTTTCACAACATCTTGGTTATATAGGTACATCCCAAGGGAACTTTAGTTCAGCATTTACATGACCAGGGTTTGCTCCAAAGCAGAACTTGCAGTGCAAGTGCGTGGTTTAAAAAAAAAAAAAAAAGCCTGAATTAATGTGGTTAGGGACTGCCCTGTCATAGGAGTTGCCTATTTATGTGGCACGTACCTGTGGGTCAAATGGAGAGGTCGATGGGATGAAAACCGAACGTTCCTTTTTTAATTTAATCGGTAGGAGGTCTACAGATTCAAAGAACAAGGAGGCTAATGTGGCTTCGGACATGTACGTAGTTTCTGTCTGGCAAGTGGGTGTTTACCTGAATTCTAATGACAGGGAAATGTGGCATCTCAGAACTTGATACCGGGGTCTTGCAGGAAATTAAGTTCTCTTGGGGTTCCGTTGCTACCACTGAACCTCTTAGAAGTGTGCATAATCCTGAGATGACATCTCTCATTTATTCACTTACTTATCCTTCCTTTTAGTAATGACTGCACTTAGGTAAACAACTCTAGCAGTAAGAAACAAGGTGTAGATTGGTTTTCTAGAAAGACATCTTAATAGATACAAACTTTTTATTAATAACACATAAGACAGAAGTGAGAAGTGCCATGTCTGAAGTATGATATGTTTTGTATCCAATTGTGAGAGATCTGTGAAGCTATAGAAAATTTGTTGGGAGGGGAGGAAGACCGAGGGGACTAGAAGAACTATATTTGGCTCTCCAGGCAGTAGCGTTTTTATATATACACTGGCCTTGTACTGACTTTAGTGGGGTTTCTGCAAGAAACTCTCTGTTCAAACCAAGTATATTTTTCAGTGTGCTTCAGGAATTTAATTCCATTAATTCTTACTTTTCTACAACAAAATTGTCACTTGGAATCCTGATGAATACATCTTCTTCATTTATTTTATTCTGCTAATTCAAACCCTTTATTTCAAGGGTTCTTATAAAGGAAAAATAACACTCAAAAGAAAATCCAAGCCACAAAGAAAAGTCTTTTAACACGTTTGACTAAGAATTAAAGGAACAGTTCAAAGTAACGTGAGATTTTAATTGTTCCATCTAAGTATAACAAGTACATCCATAAAAAGACTCCAAAGGTATTATCCGACTGCCATTCCTATGCGATTGTTTTAGACTGCTTTCAAACAGGAGTTAAAGTTTTTTTGTCTGGGTTCAGAGCACATGGCTAAGCTTTCTGCTGGGAAGCAGGGATTCATCATGAGATGAAACTCTTCATGAGAGAGTCAGCAGCACTGGACAGGATAGGGTGATAGGTCCTTAAAAATATTCCAAAAATACGTGCTTCAATTCATACTGATCTGATTACTCATTTTCTCACATACAGCCCACCAAGTGAAACAAGCATCTCATTATTTTGGAAAGCAGAATATAGGAAAAGATTTTTCCCAGAGTCAGGGCTGGCTTTGTTACATCAAGTAAGTCCGGGAACAAAGAGTATCCATTAAGTCTGGCATCCCAAGAGACAGTCGGGATAAGGCAGCTGGCAACTGGAACTTCCTGCCACAAGAAGAATTCCTGCTGCCACCTGTCTCACACAGACTGTGTACTAGTATGCCACACTTCCTGCACACTGTTTCCAGGAAGACTTACTCTGTCACATAAGTTAGGAGACCTTTGCAAGGGAAGTAGTGAGACTACTTTGCTGTAAGTAGTTCTTTGTTTAAGTTTTTGAAAATAAAATATGGTTCCATATCACAAACCTCATCAAGGTACTACCAGCAGCAGCTCACTGATTAAAAAAGGACTCCATCCCTTCAGCTTGCTGATCTAGATGTAGTCGCCATTTTGGCAGTTTCATGCTGCATACAATCTCTAGGCATGGTTTTTTCCAGTAAATAGCTTACCAGCTTATATGGCCCTAATTTGGGGGGCTGATTTTTGGGGGAAAAAGGTGTTTGTTTCATGTGAGAAAATACTGTATTTACTACATGTTTTAAGTGGTAACTTGTTACTGGTATTTCCTTGAAAGCAGTCAAGAAATTCACATAGATTTGTTGTGTTCATAGATTCATAGATGTTAGGGTTGGAAGGGACCTCAATAGATCATTGAGTCCAACCCCCTGCATAGGCAGGAGAGAGTGCTGGGTTCAGATGACCCCAGCTAGATGCCTTTCTAATCTCCTCTTGAAGACCCCCAGGATAGGGGAGAGCACCACCTCCCTTGGGAGCCCGTTCCAGAATTTGGCCACTCTAACTGTGAAGAAGTTCTTCCTAATGTCCAGTCTAAATCCGCTCTCTGCTAGCTTGTGGCCATTATTTCTTGTAACCCCCAGGGACGCCTTGGTGAATAAAGCCTCACCAATTCCCTTCTGTGCCCCCGTGATGAACTTATAGGCAGCCACAAGGTCGCCTCTCAACCTTCTCTTGCGGAGGCT
>JAGPOW010002791.1:34828475-34848506 GCA_030014935.1 Caiman crocodilus
AGACTTTGCCAAGGATGGAGATGAGACTGACTGGCCTATAGTTGCCTGGGTCCTCCTTCCTCCCCTTCTTGAAAATGGGGACCACATTGGCCCTTTTCCGGGACCTGGCCCGCGTACCATGAGTGTTCAGATATTCCCATCAGTGGCTGTGCAGTGACGTCAGCCAGTGCCTTCAGTACCCTCGGATGGAGCTCATCTGGGCCTGCCAACTTAAACGCATCCAGTTCCTCCAAGTGCCTCTGCACCATCTCAGGGTCTGCGCTTGGTAGTCTGGCACCCTGCTGCTGCCTCTCTACAGTCCCAGTGAGAGACTTGTCTTGCCCTTCGCTTAGGAACACTGAGGTAAAGAACTCATTGAGGAGTTCAGCCTTGTCCCCCCTGTCTGTTACCAATTGCTTATGCCCATTTAGTAGAGGTCCTATTCTACCCTGGGCCTTCCTCCAAAAGGTACAAGGTTGTCAGGATATGATGTTCACTTAAGTACACACGTGACCACAATATGCCAAAAGCATTTAAGCAAGTTCCACCTGCTTGTAAAGATGCAGAATTCAAATAACTGTCCTATTAGATCATTACAAAGTCAGAAAGAATATTAGTCTTCCTGATTAACTTAGTGGGAAAAATTGCAGTCCTGGGTTCTAATCATAAAATCTGATGCATTTGAGTGGGGACTTAAATACAAATAGACTTCATTGAAATCAGTGATTCTACCTACATGGATTATATTGAAGGATCTGGGCTTTAGTCACTTACTAGACTAGTAATTGGGATTACTAAACCTGTAGACCAGTTGTAATGGCTTTGATTTCATAATGCTCACTAGAGCAGTTGCATAGCCATGGTCTGCATGCCAGATGTTGGTCAGTGAAGTGTTGCTTTTACTGTTTGCATACTTTAAGTTGTATGTAAAAGAATATTCTTTCATAAGTGTGACACAACAGGCTTGGCAACACCTCCCCATCTGAACAGGGTGGGGAGAAGAACAATTAGTTCCTGAAATGTTCACTTCAGCTAACCCAGTTTGGTTTCTCAAGAAAACAAAATGTGGCCTTACTTTAGATTTACAGCAGATCCTGTACTGACCCCGTTAAGCTGGCTTCATGTCATAGTCTTTAAGGAATCTTCTCCACTCTTTTCCTTTATACGATTTGTCTTGCTACTTTTCCATCTTTGATTGACATGCTAATCATGGGAAACTATGATCAACTGACAGAAAAAATTTTCTGTATCTTCTGCATGCATCCTTGTCAGAGTTGGTTTGTGCTATGACAAAGGTCTGTCTGAGTGGGGTCAAATGGGAATTTTTCAAATGTAAAAATATGCCATTTTCAGCCAATAGTGTCAGAGGCATTGATTTGTTTATCCGGTACAAATTTCTACTTCAGGACTCCTGACTTGATTCCCAGCAGACTTGATCATTCTTCGCTTTCTTCAACTATTTTCTTTTAGGAGGTTGTTTTTACTTTTGAGAAATTCCTGTAAGTTTTCTGTCATGATAGCTGCAAAGGAAAGAAGGGAATGGGACATGTATGAGCTCCTTTGCCTCTCTGTGGCCTGTCCTGTTCACACTTTCACACCATTTAGTCTAGTGACTTCTGCTAGCAAAACTGCTGTAGCTCCTCCACTGTGCCTGCTGCTGTGCTCACTAGGAAAGGCGAGCACTGGATAACTAACCAGTAACCCTCCCTCATTCCCTCTAATGAGAGCAGAAGCATTTGTTCACCCCTACAGCTGGTAAAAACAACTATAAATGTTAGGTGGGTTTACTCTGTCTTTTACCAAAGGGCTGAGTAAGCTGTGAGGTCCTTCTATGCCAGGGGTGGGCAATTAGTTGGGCCTGGGGCCACGTAGAGAGCTTTGGGAAGTTGTTGTGGGCTGGGTAAGCACCACCCCCTCCTTCCCACCATGCGCAACAGCTCATGAAACCTCCCTATGTAGGATGGGGCTGTGGACAGGCAGGGAGCTGGCGTGGGCAGAGATGGGTAGCAGCTTCATCAGGGGCACAGCTAGGGCCGAGAGTGCCACCTCCAGGCTGCTCTTCTACTCTGAAGAGGGGCTTGAGCTGCTGCCTAGCTTCTGTGTCAGCAGCCTGGGCATGGAGGTGGCAGCAGCCTGAGCAGAAGCTGCTATTAGGTGCAGGGGAAAAATTAGGACCTGGCGGTGGGTGTGAGCATCCCTCCACCACCATTGCCAGGCCTTGCTTGCTGCTGCCACCCAGAGGTGATGCCAGGGCTGTCCTGCAGCTTCTCCCCACCACCCTGCCAGTTGCAGGGGCCCAAGATCACCCAGCACTGGTGCTGGTGGTAACAGTGGGAAGGAGCCACAGGCAGCCTTGGCTGCAGGGACCTCAACCCCTTGCATGGGCTGGTGCTGGGGCCATGTGCTTTGCCTGGGGCTCAGACACTGCCTGTGCATGCTCTGGCTGGTCTCCATGGGGCCAGGACTGCCAGGAAATGGAGTCCAGCTACTAAGCTACCCCAGCCCTGCTGCCTTTGCAGAGCCAGCAGGATGTGCCACAGGCCAGATGGTGCCTGGGTCAAATGGGGCTGAAGGACCAACCACAGGCCAGATAAAGTCCCTCCATAGGCCATATCCAGCCCTTGGGTAATATTTTGCACACCCCTGTTCTAGACAGTTCACTGCAGGTTTCTTATAAGTAGAGGCTTGCTCATGCAAATATGTATCCACAGACATTGAAGTCAACAGAACTGTTTGCATAAATAAGGTTTTGTTAGGATCAAGGTACTGAAGCTATACCTTTACGATAACTTCAATGGGAATTGAGCTAGGGTTTTATATTTTTAGCATTAATACGGGGGAAGTGTGAACTTCAGCTTTTTGGGTCTTACCTTGTGTATTAAATAGCAGCTGTAGATAAGGCTGCCTTGCTAGAACCCAGATTATTATGAACCTGAACTGTTGCCTGAGTTGACTTGATCTCACACAGTAGGGGACTTGGGATACCGTACTTGTTCTCTTGTGTTGTGTTTCCTAAAATGAATTTCTGTGTGGTGCTGCTAGTTGATAAAACTATTGCTATTGGAATATTGCTGAAGAGTAACATTTTGTGTTTTTGTCCATCTCTTAGCTCTTTGTGTAGAGATCTTACATGTATATAACCAGCCCTTTTCTTCTCTGTTTTCCCTGACCAGATGAGTTTGATGCCTACATTATTGTGTCCTTCGTAAATGCCACCCTGGTGTTGTCTATCGGAGAGACTGTAGAGGAAGTGACTGACTCTGGATTCCTTGGTACCACCCCCACTTTATCCTGCTCCTTACTCGGGGATGATGCATTGGTACAGGTAAGCACCTTTTATCCCATTCCCAAGCTGTACGCTGCCCATTTATATCTGCCTTTGTTCCTCATGTGTCCATTGTACTGTAAAGATTGCCCCATGTGGGTTGGTGTGCACACTGCTTACCTAGGCACCTCTGCTTGTACGCTCTGTCATTTAGCTTGGATGTGCTGAAAGCTAATGTCACCAGTCCCCCAGGCTGGGTCTCAGAGGCACCTGGCCCCCAGTCCTATGCCAGTAGGGACTTTCAGGGTTTTTTTGCCCAAATAGGATGCTGTCTTCCCAAGTTTTTGTTGTGTTGTGCAGATTTAGAGTATTGTATAGTCAATAGGCCAATACTGTGTGGAGTATCCAGGCGTACTGGCCTTTGGTCAAGGGAGCTGGAAAACTTGCTTTATTTCTTTTTTTTTTTTTTCCTCTCCTTTAGGTTTACCCAGACGGCATCCGGCACATCCGAGCAGATAAAAGAGTGAATGAATGGAAGACACCGGGAAAGAAAACCATTGTAAAATGTGCTGTGAACCAGAGACAAGTGGTAATTGCATTGACTGGAGGAGAACTGGTCTATTTTGAGATGGATCCGGTACGTGGATTTAAAATAAGACCTGTTTGGTGAAGGGACCAAAGGTTTTGTGACTGCCACACTGAGGACTGATATGCCTGCAGAGGATTGTGGGAAAGAAGTCTTCTAGAATGTGGCCTTTCGTGAGGACCACACGCAGTCTGTAGAATGTCACTGGATGAGTTAATAGATGTGGGCAAACCTCCAAAGTTTGGTTCAGCAACTAAATCTCTCAGCTGTAGACCTGAGGCTGGAAAGTATGTTGTGCACTAATCCTGGCTGAAACTAGGCTGTGAAGGAATAGTGAAAATAAATGTATTTTTAGATTTTTATTTGCAATCTGAAGACCTGGACAATAGGTAAAGGTTCATCTGTGGGAGGGTTATAGGCAGTTACATTGACTGGAGGGCTGCTTAACAAGTTTTGGTGAGCTGTTGAGGGCTGCAAGGGTACATCCCTTGTCAAACTCCTAAGCCCTTCCCCTTGACAGGTGCCCCACCCCCTTGTTGCCATCTTGGGACTGGAAGCCCCACCCTGACCTTTGCCACCAGGAGACCTTGCCCGGCAAGTAATAGGGCAGGGAGGGGAAGGTTGCTAGAAGTCTCTTCCCTCCCCTTCTCCCCCCAGTCCCTGATATAAGAAGGCCCACCCACTGGACACCAAACCTTGTCTTGCTTGCCACCTGTTGGTCCCAGAATCCCTTGCCACCATCACATGGTCCCTGACATCAAAAGGTCCACCCCTTGACTGGGAAACACTGCCCTTCCACAGGGCCTGCCCTTGTGATGCGTGACCTGCCCCTGGGGCCCCAGAACTTCTGCCCTCCAGGCTACAAGACACAGGTATGACCTATCGGGTAGCGAGAAGTTGTGATACCTCTAACAACCAGCCCCATCACCCACAACCAGCCAGTGGGGGTTTCAGGGGCATTGGACCTCCCCAAGAATGGTGCCAAACCAATCAAATCGAGGGCTGCACACACAATCCTTTCAGAAGAAATCATTTTAACAAAGTATAGATAAAAACCAGATCATATGCTAAAAATCAAATTTTACCTTTATTTCAAAAAAATATTTTTGTCCTAATTTTGTGTGTTTGAGTGGTTTATATTGAGGCAATTGCATAATAGCTCAAAATAAAGTCTTACTCGTATATAGTGCACGGTGGGGGGGTAGGGAGGTGGGTAGAAGGGTTGGGTGTGCACATGCGGGGGACTGCCCAAGCACTAGGTTCTGGGAGCTGGCCAGGGTTTGGTGGGGGAAGGGTGGGGCAGGGAGTGTATGCAGCAGAGCTCACCCTGGTGGTGCAGATGCAGCCCACCCACACCCAACCCTAACCCCTCCAGCTTGTAGCTGCTCCCTGGTGCTCCACATGGGGCTGAGCCCCACTTACTTCCACCCCGAGGTAGGGAGAGAAGGAGGAGCTGTTGGAAGTGGAGGTAGCCAAACAATTCCAGCAGCAGCCCTGCTAGGAAGATGTGAGCTGAGGTTGGGGCCAGGGCCTTTTGGCAGGTGAGAACAGGAGCGCAGGAGACAGGGTTCAGCCCCTTATGGAGCACAGCAGGGGCAGCCGCAGGCCAGATATAATTAATTGGTAGGTGCCTGCCCATGGGCCAGATCCAGTCATCTGGTGGGCTGTATCTTACCCACCCCTGATCTGAGGGGGTGTCTGAACCAGTTTACCTATCTCCCTTAGTAAATGAATCAACTTGTGTCTTCTGGCTCAGTCAGGACAGCTGAATGAGTACACAGAGAGGAAGGAGATGTCAGCAGATGTGGTGTGCATGAGTTTGGCCAATGTTCCCCCTGGGGAGCAGCGCTCCCGCTTCCTTGCTGTTGGGCTGGTGGACAACACTGTCAGAATCATTTCCCTTGACCCTTCGGTGAGTATCTGATATGCGTTCGCTCTTTAGGGCTGGTTTGAAGTGTTCAGACACGTGGGTTTTAGAGCTCAGTTAGCATCACACATTGTGTGCACTTGTTATACAAATGCTACTGAGTCTGATGTGATGTGTAGTGTTACTGAATTAATGGCAGCCACAGTTCCAATATTTAGGCATCCATTGCAAATAGCAATTTCATCTTGTCATACCACAGATTCAGTGGTTCCTAGACCAACATATACATAAATAAGAGATTCTTGCTGCTCTGATCTTGGCCGTCTTTAAGCCTTCCTTGAAGTTGAGTTTAAGAGATTGCAATTGCTAGATTTTAAGAAAACTGCTAACTAACAATATATAGAAGTGTTTGATTGAAACCTCCCTTGCTCATAACTGTGCCATTCAACATGGTTCCACTTTGCATCCATTGTAGCTGAGAATAAACTTGAGGCATCTTTCCAGGAGAATTCCTGACTCTGCTTTTGGGTGTGTTTGTTTAGTTGTTCTGCCCAAAGAACTCTAAAGGAAGTAACCACAGAGTGGGACCCCAGCTAGCTGTTTTTGGGCTGTGGAATTCTGTTTCTTTTCTTGGGATTATTTGGGAAAGCTGTGCTTCCATCTTGAGGCAGCCCGAAAAACTTAGATACGCAGACATTTAAGGTTAGGTTTGAATATTCTTGGCCACTGTTTCCTTCTCCACTGCTGTTGAGATTTGTTGCAGTAAATATTCTGTCTGATGTAAAAAAAAGTACCTAAAGATAAGGCAGACAAGGTTCTTTGGGTGAATCTGACATCTTTTATTAGACCAACTTAAATAGTTGGGAAAAAATTTTAAACAAGCTTTCAGATTTAAAAACCCTTCATCAGGCTAAGGACGTTTCTGCAGTTGGTGTGTACTCTTCCTGCATGGAATGAAAAGTAAAGAAGCCAGAGGCTGGGCTGATATGCATACAAGACAAGCAGTGAAGATGTAAATTGAGGAGTCACTGAGTGAAGAGACAGTCTGGGTTTGGGGGGAGAAGGGGGATGAATGTAACAGTTAAATAATGGAGAGGTAGCTGGGGAGTCAGATGTGAGGCAGGTTGTAATGTGTCATAAATCCAGTGTCTATATTTAGTCCATGATTTTGAGTATCCAGGGCATTGTTGAAGTGAAGTTCATAGACTCATCTCTGAAAAGTGTTTTGTAAGTTTCCTTTGAGGATTAGAACTGAGAGATTGGAAAGAGTGGTTTTCTTGTGAGAAACGTGCCCCTACAGGTAATTGGGTATTCTTGTCTTTGATAGATATCTGATGTGTGTTCATTCCTGTGCGCAGTTGTTCTTTGGTCTGTCCTATGTATTTTCCATCAGCGTATTTGGTGCATTGGATAAGATATATTACATTTCTGGAGGTGCAGCTGTAAGATCCAGGAATGCTGATGGCTCTGTTGTGGGGTGTAGTGATTGTGAGGGTGGTGGAGATATGTTGGCAGGTTTTGCATTTCTTGTCATGGCATGGTCTGGAACCTTTGGGTGTGTTCTGAGCCTGAAGAAGTTTGCTTTTGGTGATGAGGTTGGCTAGGATGGGTGGTTCTGGGAAAATCTCTTTAAGAATAGAGTCTCTCATATAGGTTGCACCTGTTTGAGGATCTGCTGTATGGGTTCAAGGGAGGGGTGATAGGTCTCAACCAGCAGTGTGCAATTCATGGGGGGTTTCTTCTGTAGTGCAGCAGTTCTTCATGTGGTATCCGGGTGGCTCTTTCAAATGTCTGATCTATCTCTGGAGGTAGCCTTTTTAAGTTTGGTGAGGTGACAGTCCCAGGTGTTCTCAGTGCAAATTCATTGGTATCTGGGGGCTTGACTGTATATCACAGCTTTTTTGGTGCATTTAGGGTGATCTCTGGTTCTGTGCAGATATGTATGTTGGTCTGTAGGTTAAAGATAAGGAAAGAATTTAAAAAAAAAAAAAGGTATGAAGCTAGTGTTGTAGTAATGTACTTGAGCTTGGACTGATGCTCTATAGTGATAGCTGTAAGGCAGCCAGGAGGGGAGACAAATCCAAAATGCCTGTATGCTAGGAAACCGACAGGATGCCTCTCAGAATGTTCTGTCTAAATCAAATTTCTTTAACAGATTTGTTAATTGCATGTACTGTGGATCATTGTAGTGTCCCTTCTCTGCCTCCTATAGGATTGCTTACAGCCACTGAGCATGCAGGCCCTCCCTGCACAGCCAGAATCACTGTGTATTGTGGAGATGGGAGGTACAGAAAAACAGGATGAGCTGGGTGAGAGAGGCTCTATTGGCTTCCTGTACTTGAATATCGGATTACAGGTGAGCAGTGCTAGCTAGTCTCCTACAGCGCTTCTGTGAGGAGTTTAGCATGAAAGATTTTATTAAATGTTTATCATATTGTGTAGTCTCCAGTGGGTGACCTTCCATGTGCATAGCCCTAATTTATCAAGACACATACCTGTGCAGAGCCTTGCAATGAATTCCGCTCAATACACGTGTCTGTGTGGAATTCCCCAGTTAGTGATTGAGCAAGTCCCCACACATTTCCAGCTTCAGGCCAGTATCCATGGTAATGAAAGGAAAAGAAATCTAACACAGTGCAGGACAACTCCTTTTTGAAAAGAGGTTCAGTTATAGCAACTGGGCCATTATAGGAAATGTTCACAGGCTGCTCTGGAGAGAGCATGGAGAATGGAAAGCCTCCAAGGCAGTGTGCATTGCAAAATCAGGAGCATTGGTACCAGGAGTCTCCCATGTTTTCCCATCTGCAGCGGAGTGTTCTGTGACCAAACAATATTGTCTTTGATTTGTCCTACATGTGATCGAAATAACTGGTTTCCTGGTTTCCTATAAAGAGTTTACCCTAGACCCTTTCTTCTGCTTCATGCTTGCTGTCAATAAATACTCTATAATGAGTGGAGAAGAAGGATCTGTGTGTGAGGAGATGAGGGGTTTAGTACATAAAGTTCTTGGATTGCGGCTCAGTGCCCAGCTCTGCCGTGGACCTTGAGTGACTGCATCTCATTCGTCTGTCTCTCAAAGGAGTACAGTAGTTCTATATCTCAGTGTAAATGCTGAGAGGCTAACTATATATGTGAGCTTCTTTGGGTGCAGACATTGGGGAGAGCTATCTAAATATTGACAGTAATATGAGACTCTTTAGAATTGCATATTTTCATATTCGTGTAACTGCTTTGACTAGTGTTCCTTTGAGATCATTAACCAAAGTGATTTTTTTCCTGACTAAAAGAACGGTGTACTATTACGAACAGTCTTGGATCCAGTCACTGGAGATCTTTCCGATACCAGAACTAGGTACCTTGGCTCACGCCCTGTGAAACTCTTTAGAGTCCGGATGCAAGGCCAAGAGGCGGTAAGTAAAACCAGAATTCAAGGTGTGATAGGAATCTGTCATTGTGCAGAGTTTGCCAGCTCCCCTCATTGGCAGGCAGGGTGGGAAAGCTTAATCCCGTTGCACACCCAGCAGGAGCAACAAAGTGTGAGGGGGCGGGAAGCCAAATGACTTCATGGTGGAGGCTCTTGGCACATTGCTTGTACTTATATAAACAGCCTTGTTTGTGTCAGTATCTCTTCATTGCTTAGGATATGACATGCTGCATATCTGTGTGTGGGGCAGCAGCTCTGGCTCCTCAGCTGCCGTATGTGGCCAAGCAAACAATACTTGGAAGACTTTTAGTTAAGAACCATTAAAGTTACATTTCAGCTCTTTGCAAGTGACACTGCAGAAACTGGTTCAACCTAGAAACAAATTTTTGACTGAACCTTCCCTCGTGGGTTGAAAAATATGCTTCAGATGCTCAACGTGGGGGACTCAGTCTGGGGATTTAGGTTCTACTTTCAGTTGTAGTACCTTGGACAGATCACTTCAGCTTGCTGTGTCTTGGTTTGCTCATCTGTAAATTGGGGCAGTAACACCTCCAGGATGACTTGCACGCTGATTTCAGTAATCTTGTGAAGTTCTTTGAGATCCTTGAGTGAGCAGCAATGATGCTCTGCTCTTCTACAGTCTTTTCCACCTTTTCCATGAAGCAGGAAACATCTTACTGCTTTTACATCAAGTGATGGACCCTCAATAATCTGGGAGTCAGTCCATTGTCAGTATGATTCCAGCTGTCTGTCTGCCAAGAACATAGCCAGGTTCAAGTAAAACTTTCAAGCATTATTCACATTTCCTTTCTGCACTCTTAATTTGGCTAATAATAGGCCAGTTAACTGACTAGAACTAAAAGTGAAGTTTCAGTTTAAGGATTTTATATACTAAGCACAGTGCTGCAGTACTTGAGTTGCAAGATGACAGGGAATATTTTATTTAAATACATCAGTTTCCTTTGAGGACAGAAGAACTAAAGGATTGGAAGTATTTATTTCAATCTTGGTTCTTGTTAGCTGGGGGGCATTAACAAAAACCTCAGTTTGGGATTCTAGTGTGTTTACTTCGTGCCTTTTAATCTTCTGCCTCTGTGCTATGAGAGTACTCCCCTGAGCTGCTCACAAGACTGAGTAGTTCTGAAATTAGATTTAAATCCCAGCAAAATTACACTAACAATAATCACACTTTCCAGGGGTAAATATGCATACTGTGATATAGCAGGGACCAACTTTGCCTCTCCTGATTTGTGAATTTGCTGCATGTCGTCCTTCTCCTCCAGGTATTGGCCATGTCGAGTCGGTCATGGCTGAGTTATTCCTATCAGTCTCGTTTTCATCTGACTCCCCTATCTTATGAGACACTGGAGTTTGCATCTGGCTTTGCTTCTGAGCAGTGTCCAGAGGGCATTGTTGCCATCTCAACGAATACGCTGAGGTAAGTATTTGATGTGAAATACTAATCTTTCTGGATGAGTGGTTCTGGTGGGCTGTTCAGTTAGGCAGACAGGGCCACAAAAACTCACTAGCTTTGAGATGCAATGCCGTCATGGAGAGACATAGAAAATTATGGGTGGAAGGGACCTGAGGAGATCATCTAGTTCAACATCCTGCTTAAAGCAGGATTATTCCCAATTAGATCATTCTAGCCAGGGTTTGTTGATCCAGGATTTAAAGACCTCCAAGGATGGAGATTCTGCCACCCTTTTTATGTAATCTGTTTCAGAGCTTTACTACCCTCCTAGTGAGAGTTTTTCCTAATATCCAACCTAAATCTCCCTTGCTGTAACCTGAGACCATTGCTACTTGTTCTGTCATCTGTCACTACTGAGAACAGTCTTGCTCCATCATCTTTGGAACCACACTTCAGATTGTTAAAGGCTGCTATCAAATCACCCTTCAGTCTTCTCTTCTGCAGACTAAATAGGCTGAGGGAACTGGGCTTCTTTTATAAGTCATGTGCCCCAGCCCTTTAACCATTTGTGTTGCCCTCTGCTGGATACTCTCCAATTTATACACATCCTTTCTGTGTTGGGGGGAGGGAGGGCAAAACTGGACACCACACCAGATGTGGCCTCACCAGTGCCGAATAGAAAAGAAGCATCACTTCCCTTGATCTGCTGGCAACACTTCTACCAATGTAACCCAGTATACAGTTAGCCTTCTTGGCAACAAAAGCATACTGTTGACTCGGATCCAATTTGTTGTCCACTGTAACCCCCAGGTCCATTTTTGCAGAGCTGCTGTTTCACTTGGTCCCAGGCCTGTTTGGGATTATTCCATCCTAAGTGAAGGACTTTGCACTTTTCCTTGTTGAACCTCATGAGATTTCTTTTGGCCCAATCCTCCCTATATGTCTCGGTCACTCTGAATCCTAGCCCCACCCTCCAGCATATCTGCTACACCCCCCAGTTTAGTGTCATCTATGAACTTGCTTAGGGTGCACTCCATCTCAATTTCCATATTGGTAATAAAGATATTGAACAAAATCAGCCCCAGGACCTGGGACACTCCACTTGATACCAGCTGCTAACTAGACCTCAAGCTATTGATCACTGTTCATTGAGCCCAATGATCTAGTCTGCTTTCTGTCCACCCTGCAGACCCTTCATCCAACCCATGCTTCCTCAGCTTGCTTGCAAGAATGCCATGGGAAAGTCATATCCAAGGTCTAAAGTCAAAGTATATCACATCCACTGCTTTCCCTGCATGCACAGAGCCAGTAAATCTCATCATAGAAGGCAATTAGGTTGGTTTGGCATGACTTGCCCTTGGTGAATCCATGCTAACTGTTCCTGATCACCACCTTCTCTTCTAAGTACTTAGAAATGGATTCCTTGAGGACCTGCTCCATGATTTTTCCAGAGACTGAGGTGAGGCTTACTGACCTCTAGTTCCTTCCATCCTCCTTCCCTTTTTTAAAGGTGGGCGCTATATTTGCCCTTTTCCAATCATCAGGGACCTCCCCCAATCATCACAAGTTTTCAGAGATAACAGCCAGTGGCTCTGCAATCATATGAGCCATCAACTCCCTCAGGAATCAGATCAATTCCCTCAGCACCGTTGGGTGCATTGCGTCCAGCCCCATGGACTTGTACAGGTCCAGCTTTTCGAAATAGTCCTTAACCTGTTTTTTCACCACTGAAGGCTGCTCACCTTCTCCTGAAACTGTGCTGCCCTGTTCAGTAGTCTGGGAGTTGACCATGCCTGTGAAAACTGAGGTAAAAAGGGTATTGAGTACTTCAGCTGTTTCCACATCATCTGCAACTAGTTTGCCTCCCCCCATTCAGTAAGGGACCCACACCTTCCATGACCTTTTTCTTGCTGCTTTATCGTTTGCCTTTCACCAAAACTTCCAGTGTTCATATTTACATCCAGATAACTGCAGAAGTGATTTATAGCATGCAAAATAATTTTCTGTAGAAATCTCATGTTGCTGGGAACCAAAGATCTTGAGTTTTGTTACCGTTAGGCAAGATACTCAAGTTACTGTGAAGCAGAAGCCAGTTGGATGCACTGGTTAGTCAGTATTTGATCATACAACCACTTTGAAAGCTTCCTGTCAGATGGGTCTGCAACTTGGGCTATAAATAGCATCATATGGTATACTCAGCAGAAATATTTCTGCCTCTTGGATTGTTAAGATATGACCAAAAATAATTTTGGCTCCAGATGTTCTGTTCTTTTAAACTGCCTATAGGGTTTTTTCTCCCAACCCTAGTTAGTTAACCAGATCTAATCAGTAGATCTTCCTGTTAGGGCAAGATTGGTATATATTTGAAATAGTAAGAGATTTCTAGGTTGTTGATCACTTACCATATTCTTACTGTTTTAAATGTATTGCATCAGTATCTATCTGTTAGCAATATGCAATATCTAGCACTGAGTTCATAAGATTCCAGTTGAAATTAATTTGTAAAAGAAAAAAATGTACTGTTTATATTGAGGATTACCTTGAACTTTTAAGCCATTGAGAAAAATGGCCATAATTTACCCGTTAAAACAATAATGAATTTACTAACCATATTCCTAAAGAGAAACTCTTTAGGTCAGTTTGGAAGGAATAAAAAAGCAGCAGCAGCTTCCCATTTTTTTTCTAGGAGAAGAATTAAATGGAACAACCAAATCATATTGTCTCTGTATCCTTCTTTTCTACATATCCATCATATTCAGTCAGTGTTTATCTGTTCATGTAAATCAGATCGTCAGGAGAAGACTTATACAAATTCTCTCAAATATGAGAGCACTTTCTTTGTGGTGGTGTAGTACCTTATTTAAAATGCATAGATTGAAAGGAATCACATTTGGACAACACAGTTACGGTTTCATTTTACTAAAGCAATAGCTTCCAAGCAAGCCAAAGCTTTTTTTATTTCAAAGCAGTTTTTTTTTTAAGTCCAACCCGTTCACTTGAGATGATCTGTGCTTGTATAAAATCCTCAAGCGGCACAGCCTAGTAATAAGAGGCAAGTAGTAAGAAAGTAGTTTATTTTCAGCTGCACAAGAATGCTCCATGGAACCTTTTATATTACAAGTTTATCACAATTCTGAACACGGTCAGCACTGTATTTGTGTTCCAGCACACTTAATGCAGCTGTGAGGTGGGATTTTCAATAGTTACAAATATTGTACCTTACATGAGAGGACATAATTATAACAATATTGAGAAATAAAGGCACAGAGTAAATCTGAACAGGAAAGTCCCCAATAAACTAGGAGTTGTGTGTGTTTAAATGCATCTGGCTGAACTGCATGAGGAGTGATGAAAAGGCATGTTGAATTGCTTTTTTGACATTTGATGTTGGAAAGCACCATGTGGGACAGGGAGATTGTGAAAAGGGCCAAGCTAAGGGCAACTGTGCACATTATTGAGAATAGCTGTTCTGTTTTGGTGGAAGATTAGTAAGTCTGTCAGAATTTGAGTGTACCAGCCTTGGCTGCTGCAAAATGTTGACTTTGCTTACTGTTAAGCCTAGGCTTTGGTATTGTTGGGTGGGTGTGGGATAAAGGGTTATGAATGACTGGCCTAAAAGTTTTCCATAGCACTTGTCATCACAGCATCCAGGCTAACTGCTTTCTCAGAGGGGCTCAAGTAACTAGGAATATTTTAGGCTGTCTAGGACTGTCAGTATTGAATCCCCATGAAGCTGAGATGACATACAACTATTCCTAGTGTGAGTTAAAAAACAAAAAACCTTCCAGTGATTAGAAATGCAACCATTGCTACAGGTAGATAGTATAGCATAGGGAGGCAGGTTTCTTATTTTTATCAGTACTTGTATAGAATGCCTATAAGTTACTGCTGTCTGTGTTCAATCCAAGTGCTTTTAGCACTAGCAAACACACAGCACTCTCCTGAAAGGTCTTTTTCAGTGCTCTACAGCTTGCTGTTTGAAATGCATTTGAGATCCACTAGAAAGGGCTCTGTGTACGAGTGGTAGCCTTTGAACCACAGCTGAAGGATCTTAGGCTAAAGAGGACCTGCAAAACAGAAGAGAGGATGGTTTTGCTGCTTCATGATGAAAAACCTAAAAGGAATTTGTTTTCCTGATCCTTTTTCTGTTTCCTTTTTTTTTAAAACCCTTAAGATTATTTGGAATGCCAAATCATGTCTGATTATACTGTAAGATTATAAAAATTCTCACATGAAACATGTCTTAGCATGAGAATACTCTTTCTTCCTTTTTTGTATCTGTTGGAAAGAACTAGAATGGGCTGTTTTTGTTTGATTTTTACTGTATAGATTTAGAGAAACACCCATCTGCTGATACTTAAATTTTTCTTTCCTTCATAGAAGAAGAGAAACAAAGTTGGTTCTATATGAGAATTTCTGCTGTTGGCATAGTAGAACTCTGCTGTATGTTGTACAGTAATAGGGGGAATACTAAACTCATTTCTGAAGGAGAGAAAGAAATGAGAATGGGCTTTGTAATGTGAAAGGACTACTTTGTAGAAAGTGAAACAGATTGTTCAGAAATCAACAACATAACAGTGGTGCATTTATATTTGTAACACATTTGTTTACATCTGAGCTTGGAAGGGCATATTATGAAGTGAAAATAATGAGAAATTCAGGAGTTCTGTTTTATGTAACTGAACAAGCACTCTTTATTGTCCATCTTTTTGGCATATTAAAGTGTTAAGCATTTAAAGGGATCTTTCTTACTGAAAGGACATGTGGTTTGTCAGGCTCCAGAGTGCCAGATGAGCTGGCAGTTCAGCTGGCGAGCTGCAGAAAGAAAAGCTGGCCATTCAGGCACAGACATTTTCTTGCTTAGTAACTAACACAGTTCCCATCACAGGAACTTTGTGCTACCCACAGCCTCTGAATCGCGTTCATATTCAGTTACCTTATTCTTCAGAGTCCCCGTTTCCATTTGTCTGGGTCCTCTCTGTCATATGATGTGATTGTTTTAAAAAAGCTGTCAGTCACCACTCATGCCATCATTTATGTCAGGGGTGTCCAAGCTTTTTGAATGTGGGGCTGCATCATGACCTTTTTATCACCCAATGGGCCAGCGAGACATATTCAAAGACGTCGCAGAAAGTGGTATCACATCAGGAAGTGATGTCACATGACCTTTGACACCAGTTAAGTTGCAGGAAGTGACAATGAAATGGGTCTGACCAGTTCAAAACTCTCCCTCTATAGCATCCACCTCTGCCACTGTTCAGGACAGGATACTGAGCTAGATGGACCATGGGGCTCACCAAACATGGCACTTTTTATGCTTATGTTCAGAAGCTCTTATGTTCTTTGGCTGAGCTTCCAAACTATGGCTGAGATTTGCAAAAAGGGGTAGATTGGCATGTTACAAAGTTGTCATTTGGAGCCCTCTAAATCTCATTCATTTTAATGGAAGTTGGCCTTTTGACTCAGCTTTGAAAATCTCAGCCCAAGCTGCCAACCAAATAAGTAAAAATATATTTTGCATTTCTATGCAGTGCATCTATGTGGGACTCTCCAAGCATTTTACAGACATGAAATGAACCTCAAGATGAACCCAGTCGGAGCAGCAGGGGCTCAGCTGCACTTTCCCCCTATCTGTGCTGGTCAGTCCTGAGCGGCACACGGCTCCTCCGCCGCCTCAGCTGAAGCTGGCTTCCCACATGCTACTGGGAACAGGAGGAGCCTGTCTGGGTCTGCACCGGCCAGCAGAAGTGGCGGCGGAGCCACTTGCTGCTCAGGACGGGACATAGCCGGCTGGAGCACTAGGGGCTCAGCTGCATTTTCCCCCTGCCTTCACTGGTCAGTCCCAAGTGTATGTGGTTCCGCCACTGCTTCTGCTGGCCGGTGCTGACCAGGCCAGGCTCCTCTCGTCCCCAGCAGCACATGGGAATCTGGCTTCAGCTGCGTGCTGCTCCCGATGGGACAGACCTGCCCAGGTCAGCACCAGCCAGCAGAAGCGGCCACAGAGCTGTGTGCTGCTCGGGACTGACCAGTGCAGGCAGGGGGAAAGTACAGCTGAGCACTGGCTGCTACCACTGAGCTCATCCTGTCCTGAGCGGCACACGGCTCTCCTCTTCCCACATGCACTGCATCAGCAACGTCAAGCAGACACTGTGCGTGTGGGAACCTTAATCCTTCCCGAGCCCTTCAGCAGCCATTAGGAAGCTGCTTGAGGGGCTGGCTGGGGGAGGGAGAGGGGGTGGGAACGAAAGTAAACTGTTTAGTTTCCCGTCACAGCACTGCGGGCCACAGAAAATCCCTTGGCAGGCCATATGTTAGACAAGCCTGATTTACGTGATGTAGGGATACTCTCTGATCTTGTATTTAGAGCAAGGAGGTGGGAGCCATAGAACTGGATTCAGTGTGTGACTTATGACCATGTGCAGGTTGCTACCTATCTTGGTATATGTCATCTCCCTGATCTATAGAAGAGGGTCATCAAACAGTGTTTCACAGTAATATGATATCTTTGTAAACACAAGCAGTCTTTTTCCCTTAGTTCTGTGTAGAAAGTTGCATAATTCCTCTGGTGTATTGAAGTGTAAGCATTCTTCCTTTGAGCCATTAGGTAGTGGCTTCTAACAAAAGCGGAGCTAAAAATGGTTTAGTGCTCTAACCTCATGTATCACCTGACACAGCTGAAGTTCTGCAGGAGGTGAGAGAGCTCTGCGTGTTATGTGGTGAAGAAAGGACCCTGGTCTGGCCTGCCAGGAAAATGTAGGTAGTGTTTCCAAGGGCCTGCATGTACCAGGTAGCTGAAGCCTGAGGCTCCACCTTTGCTCTCTCTGGAAAAGATTTTTTTCATGGCGTTTATTAACTGTATGTTGCTTTTCTCTGTCGCGTAGGATTTTGGCACTGGAGAAGCTGGGTGCAGTTTTCAACCAGGTTGCCTTCCCATTGCAGTATACACCCAGAAAATTCGTTATTCACCCTGAGAGCAACAACCTGATAATCATTGAGACAGACCACAATGCTTACACAGAAGCTACTAAGGCCCAAAGGAAGCAGCAAATGGCTGAGGTAATCAGGACAGTTGATACAGACGTGTGCCCTCATTCGTCGTAAGCCTACAGTGCTGATGATTCCCAGCTGCACACCTGTTAACCACAGGTTGCCATTGATTAGAATGCCTCAAACTGGGCAGTGCAAGCCCGTGGGTATATCGGTTACATTGCACTTTGGGGCCTTTGGTGACTGCTTGACCTCTTCCTCCATTTCCTCATTTGTAAAATGGGGGGTACCTAATAATATTGCACTTGACATGTGAAAATCAGTGATCCTCAAACATGGACTGTATCAGGACAAACTGGTCTTTACAGTTAGGCAATTGCTTAACTAAACCAGAAGGCTGTCACTGGAAGGGAAGCAGTGACATGAAGAAACAACTATTCAAATTTAAACAAATAAGTACTGCCCAGTGTAGCCTGTCACAGCCAGCAGTACTGTGATGCTATGTGAGGTGAAAAGGAAGGCGTAGTGCTGTTTGAGTGCAACACATTCACTGAGTTTTACTTATTGTTGAGCATACTTAGATTTGAAGTAGATTGTTTTCTTTAGAGTACCCTGCGATGTCAGTGGTTGTTTTGGGAACAACTTTCCCAGAGCAATATCCTCACAGACAGAGAGATAGCAGCAGCATGGTACTTTCTGGTTGCATTCTTTTAAAAAAGTAGAAAAAGGGAAGGGGGCCCAAGGTGGGCATGCATCCTGGCCTTGAGCTTTTGGCAAATGGAATTTCTGGTTATGGGTTAAACGTACATTCATAGCAGGCTCAGAAAGTGAGGGGAGATGCTGTTCAAGAGAGCGCTGCAATCGGAATGCTGTAATGTGTAGGTGTGTTGGACCAGGACTCAGCAATCCATCTGAGCCAAGTCATCCCAACTTGTCTGGATGAAGCAGGAGTCTGACACTGTTCTGCTACACTCATAATGCTAAAGGCCCATGCACATGTAGGCAGTAGCCAACCCCCTCTCTCTTTTTTGAAGCTGTTATAAGTGCATGGTTGTCCAGGCCATGCAGCTATGTGAAATGGAGGTTGTAATATTTCATGGCCTTTGTATCTTGGATCCTTGCTGCATCTCAGTCTTCTGGATCTCCCATAATTGCAGAATGTTTGAGTATCACTATTTTGAAATTAATCCCTTGTATTTCATTCTCTGCCCTCTGTCATGCTCCACAGGAAATGGTGGAGGCAGCTGGTGAAGATGAGAGGGAACTGGCTGCGGAGATGGCAGCCTCCTTTCTGAACGAGAACCTTCCAGAATCCATCTTTGGTGCTCCCAAGGCAGGCAATGGGCAGTGGGCTTCTGTTATCCGAGTTATGAACCCCATCCAGGGAAATACTTTGGACCTAGTCCAGCTGGAGCAAAATGAAGCTGCCTTCAGGTAAGAAACGTGGCCAAGTGCAGCCAGAAACTGGTTTCTGAATTGCAGATTATTTTGCCTACCTGCCATTTAAGTTGAAAGCCAGTCGCATGTTGCTGGGAATCTGGGTTTTAAATCGCCATAGGAACCGTTATACACTTGGAAACACCCACCTTCCGTTATCTCAACACCTTCATCATAGAGCCATTGGACATTCAAAGGGTTTTACCTGCTTTTGTTTACTGTACCTTTAATAAAAAGGAAGGAAAATACAGAAATTCCAAATGGGAAATGGGTGATGAAGGAGAAATACAGACTGACCACGAGATGATGTGCTTCTATCCTTCACTTCCACTTCCCCTTGCAAGTGTTCACTGTGTATAGATTAAACTGACAGGAAATACTAGGATCCTAGACTGTGCATAAGAAATTAAAAAAGACAGTATTGTAGCTTCCTGTGATAAGATGAGTGTAGATGATTGACATCATCTGTGGTGTGGTTTGCTTAGCCTCCTGGATCTTCTGACCTGTGCATGCTGAGCTAAGCATCAGTCAGGAAATAAAGCTGTAAGAAGAGATGATTTGTTTTTAACAGTCCAAAATTGTCACATTCTTAAAAAAAAGTAACAGCAGCAGCCCACAGCCCAGTATATTGCCTAGCTGCAGTGACTGGTCAGTACTGTTGCTGTCTGATAGCTCTAAAATGTCATGATGTCATATATCTTGACTTCAAAAAAGACTTCGATCTGGTTTCCCATGATCACCTCCTGGAGAAACTGGCCAATTGTCGCCTTGGGTCCTCCACAATCCACTGGCTGGAAAACTGGCTCCGTAGTCAGACCCAGAGGGTATTAATTGATGGAAGTCACTCATCATGGTGTCCTGTGACCAGTGGGGTCCCCCAAGGCTCTGTCTTTGGACCCATACTGTTCAACATCTTCATTAATGATGCGGACACTGGAGTCAGAAGCGGACTGGTCAAGTTCGCCGATGACACCAAACTTTGAGGCAAAGCATCCACACCAGAAGACAGGCAGGTGATCCAGGCTGACCTGGACAGGCTCAGCAAGTGGGTGGATGAGAATCTGATGGTGTT
>JAGPOW010002791.1:34848606-34903206 GCA_030014935.1 Caiman crocodilus
TCAGCCTTAGTGAGGCCACAGCTGGAGTACTGCATCCAGTTTTGGGCTCCACAATTCAAAAAGGATGTGGAGAAGCTTGAGAGAGTCCAGAGAAGAGCCGCTTGCATGATCAGAAGTCAAGGAAGCAGACCCTGTGATGACAGGCTGAGAGCCCTGGGGTGCTCTAGCCTGGAAAAGCGCAGGCTCAGGGGTGATCTGATGGCCACCTATAAGTTTATCAGGGGTGACCACTAGTATCTGGGGGAACGTTTGTTCACTAGAACACCACAAGAGATGACAAGGTCAAATGGTCATAAACTACTGCAAGACCGTTTCAGGCTGGACATAAGGAAGAATTTCTTTACTGTCCGAGCCCCCAAGCTCTGGAACAGCCTGCCACCGGAGGTGGTTCAAGTGCTATCATTGAACACCTTCAAGGGGAAACTGGATGCTTATCTTGCTGGGATCCTATGATCCCAGTTGACTTCCTGCCCTTTGGGCAGGGGGCTGGACTCGATGATCTTTCGAGGTCCCTTCCAGCCCTAATGTCTGTGAAATCTATGAAACCTATGAAAATTGTGATTTGGCACAATGATTTTGGAGAAACTGCTTTAGAAATGACTACAGGGTAGAGGTGAGCTCTCAGAGTGACATTTCAGCACTGAGGAGCCAGGTATCAAAATTCCCCACTAGGTTTACCAAGGTTAATGAGTTTCTGCACAGCCCAGGGGAGGGTGTCAGGACTCTGCTCCCACTAACCTCTTGGTGCTTGTGTGTGTTGTCTCTAGTGTGGCTGTGTGCCGATTCACCAACACGGGTGATGACTGGTATGTACTCGTAGGAGTGGCCAAGGACCTGATTCTGAACCCCCGCTCTGTTGCTGGTGGGTTTGTCTACACATACAAGCTGGTGAATAGTGGTGAGAAGCTTGAATTCCTGCACAAGGTGAGTGCTGGGTAAAGTGGATCTGTCCCTCTTTGGAACCCAGGGCCATTTCCCTGTCAAGGAGAGGAGGACTAGAGATTGGCTAATACAATTAAAATTAAAAAAAATTAAAAAAAAAATTAAAATTACAGGATGGGTTTTGAAAAGTAACCAGGCCAAACTGTATCAGGGTCTGTAAGTGAGCCTTTGCAAATCATGTGTCAGTCCTGGATTCCCTGGGAAAGCTGTTGTATTGGCTTTGATGCTAGACAGACACAGATATGAAAATTGGTCCCCCAGTTCTTTCTCACAGTCCACAGGTGGACACTCCCTAATTACCCTACTTCATTGCTAGTATCTGCAAATTTATTGTATTTTTTTTTCCATGGTACCCAACCAGTTGAAGGCCTTGGTGGATACTTGGTCAAAGACATGTCATCAGAGATGCTGTTAGCTACCTCTGATAGAATACAGGGAAAGTAACTGAAGTCAGGTGGTTTGGGAAGTCTGTAGCAAAGCTGGGAATTCAACCCAGGTCTTGAGTCCCAGTCAGGGCTTTAAATCCATAGTTATACCCATTTTGTTGCCAGACAGCATGTATGTACTCCCATGTCACAGTTGAGTAATGGAAAAGGCATCGAAAAGAAATGTTACTATTTTACACTGGCAAGCTTATTTGTGCACCTTATTTTGGTGACTTACACAAATAAAGAGACTTTCAACACTTGAACAAAGTTTGTTAGCATCATAGGCTGCTTGCAGATGTTTTAAAAAGAAAAAGGGTTCTTTACTTTAAATTCTGCATGCTCCTGCACCGAACCCAGCATATGTTTAGAGGCAGCACATTAGTTGAACCCAGCTCACCCAGCATATGTATAGATTGAGTGCTTTAGTGGGGATTGGATCAGCAAAAAGGCCCACTGAAGCACTCAACCTATACAGATGCTGCAGAGCCAGGTTGAAATAATGCATTGCTGCGTCTGGTACAGCGCAGTTTTGTGTTGTTTGTTTGTTTGTTTGTTTAATGTCTGCAAGCAGCCATTGTGTTTAACAAACTCTCTTCCCCGTTCCATGTCGCTTCTCCATTCTATGTCTTTCTGGTGTATTTGGGAAGTGGGCAGATAATGAGCTGGTGCTAAAGAATGCTGTGGATTTTTTCTGCCTGCCCACATTGCCTCATGTGATAAGAGGGCTCTGTGCTGTTTGAAGGCTTCTGAGATGCCATTTAATGCCCACCATGTATTTGGCAGGGCAGGTTGGATGGCCTGCTAGGTTCTGTTAGCCAGTGTAACCAAAACAAGAAAAAATTGTTGATTGACTATAATAGTAAAAAGTCCAGCTGAATTCATTCTCTCCAGTGTGATTGCTGATCCTTTTTGGATTAATCAAGAATATTCCATTGTGCTAAGGAAAGTTTAGTTATTTTTGCCAGCAGTAGTGTTGCAAAGAGTATGTAGAGAACTTCCAGATTAACCCCCTCTTTGCTGGCAGCTCCAGAATTCTTTCCACGAATGACTTGGGTCTCGGCTCCTTGTAGCAAAGGATTATTACTTGTTCCTAAAAATAGGACAGTCTCATGTGGATTTAGGCTAAATAGGAAAATTTGATGGATGCCAGGGAAATGTTACTGGTAGCAACAAGAATATTTCTTCTTTGCTGCATACCCAATCTGTTTGCTCCCAGAGTAACTTAATCTCTCACCTCTTGCTTAATGATGCAGCAAATATATTTGGTGGCTTGTAATATCCAGGATTGTACAAACACCAGTAGGACATGGTGTTCTAGCACACAGGGCATCATTGTTGGCTCTGATGTCTGGAATCCTTCAGGGTATTGGATGTTCATCCCTTCAGCAAAACTGATCAACCTTTGCATTGAGAAGCTCATTATCTTCACTGATGCTTTCAAGGTTCAGCAAAGCCAAGGGATGCACTCCATTCAGCTTTTTTTTTCTAGTAACAGCACTGTCAGCTGTCTTCTGGGGGGTGGGACTTTGTCACATTGGGCTTTCTAACACATCCCCTCACTTCCTTCCATAGACCCCTGTGGAGGAGGTACCTGCAGCCATTGCCCCATTCCAAGGCCGAGTCCTAATTGGAGTTGGAAAACTTTTACGTGTATACGACTTGGGCAAGAAGAAGCTGCTTCGGAAGTGTGAAAATAAGGTATTGACTTGGGTTCCAGCTGGTGCTGGTTCTTTGAGCAAGGGTAGATGAGCCATGAGTACCACCTAGAGATTCCAGTTGAAAACTAGGTTATGTGTTTGTGTGTGTCTGGATTTTGATCTCTCTCAAATGGCACAGCAGACAGCGCAGCCCTAAACATGCAGAAAACCAAAGTTCCCTGAGCAGTATACAGTCAAATTCACAGTACCTCTGCCTTTTTCCAATCCATAACCATTATTTGTTCCCCAGCCCTGTTGAACAACAAACCTCCACCCCCAGGCCCACCCCTGTCTTCCTGCTTGACATAAGTTTCGTAAGTTTGTTGCAGCCCAGTGACATCTGTTCTGTTGAGGCACGCAGTCCATGTCCATTGTGCCACATACAGACACCTTTCATCAGGATACAGAGTGGAAAGGATTGGTAACATTTACTACATGGGAAATCTTTTTGCCCCTTGTGTTGAGGCAGCAGGAACAGTGGAGCTAAACTAGGGCTGTCTACCTGGCAGCCGCAGGCCACATCTGGCTTGAGGGGTTAACATGCAGCCTACAGGCTCCCATTAACCCTGCTGCTGCAGAGACTGGGATCTCTAAGGCAGAGCAAAGTGGCTGGAGGGAGCCCCATAAGTGCTTTGCCCCCATGCCAGGAAGGGTACCCAGAGGGCTCCTGCAGCAAGCAGCCTGTGTGGAATGTGTAACCAAGGGGTCTGTGATTTGCACAGCAGGCACCCCCAGTCCATCAAAAATTAGACAGCCTTGCTCTAAACAAATTGGAGGGCTAAAGCTGATAAACTTTGGGTTGCATTTTGTTGAGAGGAGTGGTATGAGGCATACATCAGGGACCTTTATGGGTTTCATTATAACTGCCTAGACCTACAAGGGTGCAAGGGGTTTTTAAGGCTGCCCCCTGTTAACCTCTGGGTGCCTGGGGATAATATGCTCAGCAGGTCTGATATATTGAGCAATATGTAAATAGTAAAAAAAAAATATAAAAAACTGCAAGGCATTTTTCTAATGTATTAGTTGGCTGCTACTTCTCCTTCACTCTCACCTCTGCAAGTTTCTGGTCTTGGGTCAGTTCTGGGTGCCCACTGCACACAGACAAATGAGACAAACCATAGGCAGAAAGGAACATTCAATGGAGATGTACTGCCTAGATCTCGGCTCCCAGCAAAAGTTGTAGAATGTACTTCCCAAGGCTTTTGTGACCAGAACTGTGAAACAGGCATTGGGAGACCTGGAGGTGAAGGGGCAGGGTCTGTTTGTAGGCATATGTTTGGCACCTGGCTTAAGCACAGCCACACAGTAGGAATGTTCCTGTTTTAAGGGTTTTTTCCTGTGGTGGAGAATGGTGCCTGTTGGCTTTTGGGAATCTTGTTTAGTGTACACATGTATTACACTATACTCTGGAGCCCAGGAAGGGAGAAAATTGAATTCCTGTGAAACTGGGAGTTGATTCATGGAGCAAGCAAGATCACTGAAATAGGGTAGAACTGAAATGAAAGCTAGCTGCTTTCTTTAGTAGGATATTCAGTTTTTTAATTGCCTTTCTAAAAGCACATTGCCAACTACATCTGTGGCATCCAAACCATCGGACACCGAGTGATTGTTTCAGACGTCCAGGAGAGCTTCATTTGGGTGCGCTACAAAAGGAATGAGAACCAGCTCATCATTTTTGCAGATGACACCTACCCCCGCTGGGTGACTACAGCCACCCTCCTCGACTACGACACTGTGGCTGGAGCAGACAAGTTTGGCAACATCTGTGTGGTGAGTCTGTGTATTGGAGTTTGCCAGCGGCAGCAGATGCTTTCCCGCAACACCCATGTTTGTCTGAAGACTTGAGAATCTCTGTTTTGTTAGAAACAACGCCCAATTGCACTCAGGGTGTTTACTGAATGCTCCCAAGATGACTTTCTGTCAGTATGATCGCTGGCTGATTGCCATTCGTTAAAACCTCAGGAAATCAGAAAACACTGTACACCTAAGATAAGCCATAAAAACAAGCTCCTGACTGCTTGTAGCCATTAACAAGACCACAATGCTTTCATCAAGAACAGAGGTGCTAATCCTGATGTCCCAGCCAAACTCTGCCTCTAGCACTTGGCTCTGCTTCAGCCAATTCCGCTCATGGCTGGTTGTGTTACATTACTGCATGCTGAGGTTGGTTGTGATAGTTGGAGGTCAGTGGGAGGCGGAACACTGCTCCTGGCAGTATTCTGGGTGCTAAAGCATGCTGAGTTCCTTGGTTTTAAGCAGCAGTTCTACAAGGGTCAGATGTTGTTCATAAAGAATTTGGCTGAGGTACACAAACCAGTCCTCATCTGCTGTCCTGACCCTGCATCCTTTAGGCTACTCTATTAAAAGAGATCACCCTCCCATTGTAACAGTCGTTGTTTTGTCTTCATGCAGAGACAACCATAGGGGGGTGCAGGGCCCAGGGCAAATCAGCCTGTGCAGCGCCCCTTAAACACTGAGGGGTGGGGCTGCAGCCACTCTGCTCAGCTCCTGCCCAGCTCCATGGGGCCCCCCAAAGCACAAGGTCCAGGGCAGTTGCCCTGATTTCCCTTCCACCCACCCCCCTCCCAAAAAAAAAAAAAAGGATGGCCCTGCCTCTATGCATCCCATCAGGATCACTCATGCAGGCAGAGCATCCTACCCTGTAATCAGGTTCTGTTCCAGAGCCCTCCCCTCAACAGTTTTGAGTGTTACAGTGTTTGGCTCTATGCAGTGACTCTTGTTCTTCCCACTGGTGAAACTTTTGTCTTAAGCTGCAGTGTGACACACATGGTTCTTGTAACACCCTGAACTTTAAATATTGTTTTCTCATTTGGATAGTGTAAAAACTGCTCAGGCCCCAGTTACCCTGCTGCTGCGGGGGTGAAATTAGTGTAGGGTAGAGTGAACCTCTAGGGTGAACCCTGTATAAAGGGACCTATGTTATAAATGAGCATTCTGGCCTCTTCCTTTAGAGCCACATAACCATGGCTTGGAGGGGCAGGAGATGTTCATCCAAATAGTCCTGAAGACCAAGCGTGCAGCCACCATAATGGCCCATGTCCCTTCCAGACAGGCTAATTGGCATTCCACCAGATTGAATCACTTAAAGTATTTAGATCTTCATGCTTTGACTCCAAGGACTGTGTTCTCTTGCAGTGGTAAGAAGGCCTATATGATCAGCAAACTGAGTGCCCTCCTTTATCTCATTGCAGGTGAGGCTTCCTCCCAACACTAATGATGAGGTAGATGAAGATCCAACTGGGAACAAGGCACTGTGGGACCGAGGCCTTCTTAATGGAGCATCACAGAAGGTAATATTCCTCGGGAAAGTTGGGGGCAGGGAGGAAATTGAGTGGCAGTACTTCTGGGGGAGTCCTGCTGCATATGTCTCTTGACCAAAATGGGCTGTCAGATAGTTCTTGATTCCTAGATTGCAGTCAAAACTCTGTTGTAAGTTTGGCTGGGACCAGATCAAGGGCCTCCATCTTAACTTGGTTCCTCCTCACCTGTCTCCTCTGTCATCCCTGCCCATCTGTAAGGACACCCACAGTGTTTCATTTTGCCATCTGTTCTCAGGTGGAAGGTGACTTCTAACAACAGACTCAAAATCAGAAGTTTTTTGGTCTTATTCCGTTTCCTTTTCCCTGTTCTTGTGAGCCTCAGAAGAAGAGTACATTGTAGATGAACTGAATGGGATCGTGCTGACCCTAACTTGGTTTTCTGTTTGGCTTACAGGCTGAAGTGATAATGAATTACCACGTGGGGGAGACTGTGCTTTCTTTACAGAAGACCACGCTGATCCCAGGAGGCTCTGAATCTCTTGTGTATACTACCTTGTCAGGGGGCATTGGGATCCTGGTCCCCTTCACATCCCATGAGGTAAGAGAATGCCTGTTCTACTGAAGCATTGCTGGGCTGCCTACTCATCCTCAGCCTGTGTGTTAACTTGCTATATTGATTTGGGTGTGTTAGCTGTTAGCTGCAGGGGACTGGAGCATGCAAAAATCAGGCTGGGGTGCAACAAATGTCCTGCCTGTGGGATGGGATGGGATTAGCATGGATTAGAACATGTGCAAAGATGTGGGAGTATTAAGTTCTTTCTTCTGCAGAGACATGTGCAGCTTGCAAAAACTATAGATCCAGTGCTGGATGCTTCCTCCAACTGCATGCACAAGCTGCTGTAGCATTGCTTGCTGGGACCTGGCCTCTTTGAACCCATGCTACAGATACAGCAGCTGCCATCTGTTCCAGTTTGTGCAAATTTGATAAGCCCTGGCAAGCTGATAACACAGTCTCTGCAATAGATACCCATGGAATAGCAAAGGAGAAACCCACACCTGGAACCAGTGAGGGAGCTGTTCAAGACTCGGTCTTGACAGCACTGGGCAGGGCCATGGTTGAGGGAAGCTGCTGATAGCAGTGTTCCTGTGCTACAATGCAGGTATCCTGCCTCAGAGCTCAGTGTCAGGACATGAGCAACAGATTATTCTCTCTTCTTGCTCTCCTTTGTCCCTTTAGGATCATGACTTCTTCCAGCATGTGGAAATGCATCTGAGGTCAGAGCACCCTCCTCTCTGTGGACGAGACCATCTCAGTTTCCGGTCCTACTACTTTCCAGTGAAGGTAAGTCTGAGCTTTAGAAACACCAGGACATCAGTAGTTGAGGTTCAAAGGTCCACTACAGGATATGGAAACGCACACTGGCTGAGCATGTTGGGGTTGACCTCCATCCAGTGGACCTGATATTACCAAAGGTGCTTGTTGTTGGAATATAGTAATAGGATCTAGATGTTCAGTCATACATTTCATCCACAGATCTTGGACAGCTCTACGGAAGTTGGCACTTAGCCACACTTTCACAAACAGGGAAACTGAGGCATAGGGAGAAAGTGACAACCATCACTTGCCAGGAAATCAGTGGTTGGAACTGGAAATCAATCCAGTTCTCCAAAGCCCCAGTCCAGTGCATTAAACTGAGGCTGCAAACCTAGTGGATATGTCCTTACTTTTTTAATGATATCTTCTAGGTCTATCATGGGTACTGCATCCAACACAGGCACTTGTTCTCCTGCCTCTTCCACCATCTTCCATTCCCCCTGCATCCTTCACTAGAGTTGTCTCCCATTATAGCCTCCTGCCTGGTCTTATTAGCACTCCACTTTGCATTGTGGGGGGAGGGGGTTTGAATGGGGGACTTGGGTAATTAAAGCAGTATGTCCTAGATGCCTTCAAGGTTCAAGATCTAAGTTTTGCAGCTTATCACTGTTGTCCATGTAAGTAGCACTATTCAGAAGGCATATATTCCATCTTAAAAGACGCTATTCAGAGATGAAGTCACTCTTGTAACTTAGGGCTTTGGGGCAGATTTCCAGCATACGAGACCTCAAAGATCTTTGAGACCTGACTGAAGAGTTTCCCTTGCATTTATCCACCAGAACCTTCTTCAACCCCCCTTCAGCAAACCCTGTCTAAAGAAACATGCTAGCCAAGACTTGCTGGTCTGAGAAATCAGCCTTGTCTTGCTCTTGAGTGGTTCTTTAGCTGGGTCTGGGCTTTCCAAGACTTCTGTTAATCAAATTGGGCAGTAATTAGTTTGATGTGAACTGCTGCTGTTCAGCAGATGAGGTCACTGAGCATGGCCTAGTTTCCAAAATGGGATTAAGGAACTCCTGTGAAAGGATTGTTTGCTGCCATTTTCCCTTTTCAGATGTTCTAATTAAGCAGGGTTGGTGCTGAGCCCTTGTCTGTCCTGCACATTCTAAAACAGTCCTCCCTTTCCTTGCCAGAATGTGATTGATGGGGACCTCTGTGAACAGTTCAACTCCATGGAGCCCAACAAACAGAAGAACGTGGCTGAAGAACTGGACAGGACCCCACCAGAGGTATCCAAGAAGCTGGAGGATATCCGTACACGCTATGCGTTCTGAGCAGCACCCTTCAGCCTCTTGTTGGGCTTGTCAAGGACCCTTTTCCAAGAAGGGTTGGAAGGAAGGCTGTGTGCTTTTCCCTTTTTACTATTGATGTGGTCATCTGGATTTGTGCTTTTGAAATCCAAAGTAACAAGCATTTCCCATTAACTCAGTGGCAGAAGTCAGGTCTCTCTACATGCCTTGTTGCTTGTGTGGAGCCTCTGGCTTACTTGGTTTCAGTGACATTGAACCCCACTCTCAGATGGTGACTGCCTGAGAGAAGAGCAGGTCCCTAGCTTTGTGCATGCTGTGAAGAACATGGGGCTTTCAGTTCTCTGCCCTGCTGCACCCACCTCTGCCTAGGACTAGAGAGTTTGGCTATGTTTTCTGAGGCTAGACGAGCAAGCCCTGGAATGGCCTTGTAAGGTGGTCTGAGTGTCCTGTCCTTCACAGGATAAGTAAGTTTAGATGGTTGCAGGAGCTCGCCACCCCTTCTTGGGGAAATCTTGGAGCCCTAACAAAATCTTTGTTATGCAAGTAGCCTTCACCAAGCTCATGGCCAGTGTGTGGGAGTCTCAGAGCCCTGCAGGGAGGGTTCACACCATGCTTTTCTCTGGGCTTCTGTTTGAAAGGCAGCATCACACTTTTCCTTTTTAATTGTTTTCCCTGTAAATAAAGTTTTGTACAATGTTTTGACTCTTGGGGGGTGGGATAAGGGAAGAGGGGGGAGGGGGGCAAGGAGGGATCCTGGGACTTTATTTGTTTCATAATAACTTTGGCAAGAGCAGTGCCCCAGCTCCACACTGACCATGAGGAGGATGTGAAGAATAAAAGCCTTGTTTTTGATTGGTTGGACTGCTGACTTGTGCGTTCTCTAAAGTACTTTTTTTTCCAGTTTGGTGGGACAAGTCTGGGCTGGAGGAGAGGTTCACTGAGAACAGGGAAAGCTGCATGCACCCCACATGTGCACTGGTAGTGTGCTGCAGCATCATGAGTCGTGCACTGAGCTACCAGCCTGAGCTGTGCTTCTTGCCGGCACTCTTAACGCACTTCCCTGATGGTCATTGCAGCCTTGTGAGTGAGGTTAGTAAGTCTTGAAAGCACAGCTCTAGCTGTAGACTGTTCCTGAAGCCATGTGAACAAGCCTATAGTGAGTCTGCAGTTGATTGCATCAGGGATTAAGGGAATCTGCTGAATGAGTTCCTGAGAGGGTTTTTCTTCCTCTTGTCTGTCAGTGACCTAAGTGTCCAGGGTGCCTCCAGCTCTCAACTACATGGCCGTGCCTCCTTCCTCTATTCCCAGCTTTGTTTTGTACCCTGCTCTGATGCACAATACCAGGCTGCTTGTAGAAAGAGAGATGGCCCAGGATTTCTGAAATAAAGTTAACATTATTTAAGGCAAACAGGGCCATTGTTCCCTGGCTTTATAGTAGGAAAACACAGGCCAATTCTCTCTGCACTGCCGCAGTCCTGTTCAGCACCATCAGCTCTGCATCTTTGGTATCAATTCCATCTGTGACCAACGGTGTTGGCTGCTCCACTTCAGCAGAGGTCTTTCAGGAACCTCAGGCCATCTCCAGGACTAAGAGTTAGGGTTGGAAGTTTTTAATCTGGAGCATCAAATGGTGGAGTAGAACTTTGGGCAGGGCACCGGTGGCCCCTTGGCAAGTCTCGTAATTGGTCTTGTGGTTCAGTTCTCTGGGAGGGTAAAGTCTGCTTGTGCTGAGGAGGCATCCATTTGTCTTGGTGATAAGTACCTATATCGAGAATCCCTTACTGCCTCTTGAGTTTCCTTCCTCCCCCAAGATTTCATCCATTGGCAGGCTGGAGGTGATGGGGAATCTACCCAGATAGGAGATGAGTCTTGAGAGATGAAGTGCTTTGGAACCAAGCCCACTTCTCTCCCAACATACTTAGATTTGACCCTGAAATTGTTACAATGTTCTCTTGGCCCGGACCCATGGGCTTTGCTGTGTGATTATATGTGCTTTTTTAAAGTTAGAAAAATCCCCTCCCACTCTTGACATGGTGAAAGGGAAAAAAAATTGTCCCTAGACTGAAAAAGGAGGTCATGGTTTCTGCTGTGGAGTTGAGCCACAGAGTCTAGGGACTCCAGTACTTCCATCCCTCCTGAATCTGCTACACCAACCTCTGGACCTGTTGGCTTGCATATCAGTCACAGTAAGACCTGGAGTGGCCTCAGACCACAGGCTACAGCACTGAATGATTTTGGTCACTTCCTATAACCTCCTACCCCACAAGTCTTCTCCCACAAGGATTGACATGGCCTCCTGTTGGAGCTCATTCATTGTTTATTCACCATCTTGGGGATAGGCAGGTGTTGATTCTGGAACCGAGAGCACTCCTTGATACTGCTCCTGGCCAGATATGTTTCCTAGGCACCTAACCCCCAGGGTACCCAACATGCTATGTATGCTAGGCATTCACCACTGCCATAGTTCAGGCTCAGCTGGGTGAGGACAGCACTTGCCCAGCATTGGGGAAGAGAGGCATGGGCAAGTCTCCTGGGACAAACTTTTAAGCACTGATGCCTCCATCTGCCTAAATACCTGCCCCAAGATAAATCAAGGTGTAGGCAGTAACAACAGTGATATGGTTGCCATTTGGGGCTGGGAAGGGTGGAGAGGTACCTTTAACAGACTACATGCCTCAAGCACAAACCTTTGACCTTGCCTAAATTAATTTGCTTCCATAGCACTGGGCATATGGTGTAAACAGTGTAGTTTCCCCCTGAGGAGGGGGTGGGAGACTGAAGGAATTGTACATACCTAAGATGATAGTCATGTTGCTGAGAGACAAACATGCTTAGAGAACTGATAAGGGGGAGCCTAGTATATGAGCATCAGAGACATCTTTAATCTTGAGTCCAGGGGAGTGTGTCTGCAGTTCATCACTGCAAAGCTGTAGCACTAACATCATCTTGATAAGTCATCTATCTCTTCCTATCTCCCATTTCTACCTGGGCCTCTAACATGATCCCCATCTGCACAAAGACCCTTCCCTAGCCATTCATAATTTTGTTGCCTCATCCAGTCAAGCTGCAAAGGTCTCTGAGGCTGGACTCTTCCACTCTTAATATACATGGAAGTCTCAACACTGACTGTTACTACATTAGCAATACACTGGGATAAAAGTGGGGAGAGCTGAGGAAAGACTGATGAGTAAATGCATTTGCAGTGCAGGATACAACGGGAGAACAGCCCCCTCCCAAACTTGAAGCCAGCATCTGTGTTCTACCACTGCAGTTCTCTTCAGTGGAATGGTTTCTTGGCAGCCACCATCTTAGGCATGGCAGAAGGTAATTTAGAAAACGCAGGGCTGGTGTGCAGTAAACTTCACATCCCAACTCTTAGGGAACCAGTAAAACCAACCAGTCTGAACAGTCGTCTATTTTTGTCAGTCTTTTGGAGAAAATGTGAGGGAAGGGATAGGCTCTCTTGGTTGATGGTGTTTGCCCTGTGAATTACATCCACATCAGAAACAAGGGAGAACATCTTTGATCCCTTGTGATAGGAGTGAGACCTTGAAAACTTAAGGGCTGAGGTTACATGCTATAGTTATAAGGAATGGTTAGGAACGGTATCAGTGCTAAGAAGTATTGTGGGTTTCTGAGGTCACTGAGTATGATGACAATTTGGTGCAAGGCTCCTGACAAGTGTAAACAAGTATGGAAAACCTCTTGCCCCAGGAGAGAATGCAGACACCTGTTTGTCTTGGCTGGAGCCTGTGAAGGGGGAGACAAGCTGGCAACAGGGGAATGGAAAAAATATACAAGCATAAGTCTCCTACAGGATCCCAAAGGGTTGACTGCTAACATCCAGTGACCTTAGCATGCAGGTATATTGTCTGTTGCTCCATCATGTTTGCTCTGACATTTTGTCCTATAATCAATATGCCCTGTGCTTTCTGCAGGCAGCTGATCACTGACTCGCTTTGTCCCTAGACAAGGCTACAAACTGCCTCAGACCTGCAAGGTTAATCAGTGAGTTGTGAGGGGGCTACTAATCTTAAGGGGGAGGGACTTTGGTCCCAACCAATAAGGGGCAGTTGAAGACCCAAATGGGAAGCCTTGCAGGTAGTGTCAAGGATGTAGCTATCCCAGCACTGACACCTTCAAACTGCCTGCCTTGCCAGGCAGTGGCTGTTCCCCATCACTGCCTCGCAATCTGTAGGGTGTGAAAGAACTCCCTCTCAGCCTCCACTTTTTTGGGTTGCGTGTTCCCTTCTGTCTCATGTCTGTCAACCTGGTTGCCCCAGGATACTGCATATGTACCCTCGGGTATGAGGGTGTAGATTTAATCTCTCTATTTGGAGCTCTGACCTCACAACAAAGGGGCAGGAGCGTAAGCCCATGTCACTCCAGTAGTAAACTGATGTTTTTCAAATTGATTGACTGGCATCAATTAACACCTGTCCTTGGCAGGCTTCAGATGGTGAGGTCAGTAGGGCTGTAAAAAAAAGGGTCACTGCAGGAAGAAGGGATGTAGACATTTAAAAAAAGCCACACAGAAACTTAGACCTCCACAGCTCACTCTCTGGTGGTGGAAGTGAGTAACATCAGAAACTTAACTAGGAACTTAGTTGACTGTAATCTAGTCACGTATCAAATGGCTGACAAGCCACTCAGATTTGCTCAAGGTTGGGGTTCTTTTCTATATTTTGCTACTGGTATTCCTTCCCCATCGTATCCCTCTTGGATCAATAAATCTGTCTGCTTTATCACGCCTCACTCTGTGTGCTTAAGAGGGAAGGGACCCACTAAGGTGGGCTCAGCTATTTTACTTTCCTCCCACACGGGAGGCTGCTGGTGAAGGCTTCAATCTAATAGAGGCACCCCAAGATCGCAAGGTTGACTTTACAGGGCCTGTGTATCCAAGGCGGCACAGGACCCAGGCAAAGACCTGAGTCCGGGTGGTGGCAGCTTGCAGCAGTGCTCCAGGGAGGGCGTGGGCTGGACATAGGCACCCCCAGAGGAGACTCTTGGAGCTTGTTTTTTGGCCAGGCACAGTGAGGTGGGTGTCTCAGCACAGGAGCCCACCACAAGGGGCATGTGTGCTGGCAGCAACCTTGCATGTCTTATGCTCCCTTTTTGAGGCTTTGGAAAAGGGGAATGGATTACAGGCATCTGCTTCTATCTTGAGTCCTGGTTTCCTGCTGCGAATCAAAACGAGTTCAGGGACTTTGCAGTTACCTGCCTACTGCTAACATGATTCTAGTCCTGATCTAAGACTGAGATTGTGCTGTATCAATGGGATAAACAGCAGGGGAGAAAAAGAGCTATTTAAGCTTAAGGACAATGCTGGCACCAGAACAAATGGTATAAACTGGCCATGAATCAAGTTAGGAGGCTGGAAGTTAGGAGGCATCAGAGTGCTCCAGTCCTGGAACGGGGGAAGCAAAGAGAACCTAATTAGTTTTAAGATGAAACTTGGTGGAATGATGAGGGTTGTGATAATGACATGCTGCCTGTGATGGTTCAGAGCCCAGTCCCAAGCTAGGAGGCCCCCAACTGTCCATGTGCCTCTGAGATGTCCCACAGCATGGGGGTAACAGAGCTGCTTATTGGTAATTAAATTAAGTTAACTAGAGTGTCCTTGGGCAGAAGGAGAGGAGGCTAGATAGAGTGTTAGAGGGGGGAACCACAATAAAGAGCCCAGCATGGGTTTGTGCTGCTATGGCAGAGGTTACTTGGAAAGGGGCTAGAGGGTATAGATGGGCCAACAGGGCTGGAGCAACGCCACTCACCACCCCACCACAAGGGGCATGTGTGCTGGCAGCAGCCTTGCATGTCTTATGCTCCCTATTTGGGGCTTTGGATAAGGGGAATGGATTAAAGGCATCTGCTTCTCTTGAGTCCTTGTTTCCTGCTGCAAATCAAAACGAGTTCAGGGACTTTGCAGTTACCTGCCTACTGCTAACATGGTTCCAGTCCAGGAGGCTGGAAGTTAGGAGGTATCAGAGTGCTCAGGTCCGCATCACCGCCTCCCAGGAGCAGGGCCTGGCGGGGGGGGGGGCAAGGGCAGTGGCACAGGCGCTGCCCAGGTGGCTGGATGCAGTGGAGGGGAGCTTGCATACGGTCACCACCGCTACCGTTTGCAAGCCCTGCCCCAGTTCCGTGTCTACCACCCCTCCCTCCCCCTGCCCCACCAGAAGTATCCCCAAAAGAGGTACATTCCTTCAAAAAAATTGAAAACCCCTGTGTTATGGCAATGGCAACACTGAAATAGGTATCTGGGTAATGGTTTAAAACAAGGAAGCCAGCTGCTGGGTGACAGTCACTCACTGGCCTGTGTCAAATGCATTTGCAGTGCAGGATACAACAGGAAAATGTGTAACCTTATGTCCCCTCACAAACTTGAAGCCAACATCTGTTCAATTCCAAGTGTTCCTTGTGTCCAATTCGAAGTGGACACATCTCCGAGCAGAACAACTGCTGCCGCTTTCCCATTGCTTGTCCCTGTCAGCAGAGAGATGAGGACTGCCTGGGCTGTACAGACTGAATTCCATGTTCCCGTTTCCTGTTCGCTGTCTTCACTGCCACGAGGAAAGAGTTGGCACTGCTTTCCTAGAGGATTTCAGGCTCCAGTGTGGATTTTTCAGACAATAGGATGTGGATCTATCCCATGACATAGGCCTTTTCCATTCTCTGGGAATTCCCAGCCACTGAGGGAAATCAGCCTGGCCTTGCTGTGTGGCCCAGGCTGCTATGTCAAGGGGGTCTGCTTCTAGCGAGAGCTGCAGCAAGGCAATGCAACAGGCAGACTGCTACACCAGTGTGTCAAAGACTTCATTCCCTCTGCTGGGGAAGGCTCCCAGACCTCCATCTGATTTGGCCTTCATGTGGTTCTCAAGCAAAATGGGGCCCACCCCAACTGGGGCTGCTGCTGACTGCTGTATCTTTCCTCCCTATGCAGGGTGTTACAGTCATAAGGTTTCTGTAAGCAGGCATCTGCCTGTGCCAAAGCTCCTGAGGGTCCTGCTCCCCTGCCAACATGCTGCTGCCATTTGGCACTTTGCATCTCTTTTCATTGGGTAGGAAATCACAGCAGTTCCTTCTGCAAAGAAACGCAGCTGTGCTCAATTCGGTGGTTGTGTTTTTAAAAAGCAAACTTGTTTCCTTCTTTGCACTTCAACGATCCGAAAGTATCAAAAAGGCCCTGAGGGCAAAAGAGCATGGTTGGGTCAGTGCCAGAGCCAGGTGCCAGCCTGTAGCCCCCAGCTTGCTGACACTCTAGGCAACCAGCCAAGCAATTATTTGGGCAGATAATATTATCAAATAGCTTTCTCATGCCAGCAAAGACCTCTAGGTGGCAAGGGTGCAGTAGATATTAGCCAACTCAGTGGCCTGACATAATACTATGAACAGTCTTTTGTCCCAGGCCTGATGAGCTGTTCAGGATAACTTGCTCCAGAGCCAAAGGAGCCTGCTGTCATTTAAGGTATGTTTGAGAGCAGGAACCAATGACAAGTAGCTCCTCATTGTCACTGATGGCCCCAGGCTGGTTGGGTTTTAGGGAGTAAGTCAGTGTAAAATGGTAAATATATGTGAAATGTCTGCACTGACCCATGCCCTTCATGAGGCCTTTGTGGCAGGACAGTAGGGGGTGCTACTACTCTGAGCCACCTGCTTCACTGTGCCTAACCTAAACTACACTTCAGGTGTCTCCCCTGAGGTGCTAATGTCCAACTGACCCCCTTTCTGGAGCAAGCCCACAAGCTTGGGGTACTTGCTGCCACCACTCCAGCTCTGGTCTCTGTTAGGGCTCTGTGCAGCCCAGTGTACATGGACCTTACAGACCTTGAGGGTGCTTTGCCTGCTGGTAGTATTTCTAGGTGCTCCTTATAGCCTGGAGCCACCCAGGATGTTTTTTAGTAGGACAGAATCAGTTAATAATAAGCCAAGGTCTGCTAGGAGCGAGAAGGCCTGTCCTTCCTCTCAAGCATTCACAGCTGGGCATGCTGTAACAGATGGCTTTTATTAATCAGAGAAGGGGAGAACGTGGAAGGAATACGAGACAGAAGAGTATTTAAAAACATCTTGAGCAAAACAGAATAGGCTTATTGGCCCTTTTAACACATGGTTAAAGATGCATAACCCTAATTTACTGGCTAAATTTCAGATAGGCTACTTACAAATACATCCAGAGGATTCTGGATGCCCATGCTTCTGTGTGTTTCCTAAATGCCTCCTGGAGGAAGCCCTTTCCTTCCCACCCCACCCCTGACCAGATGACCTGGCGCTTAAATAACTTTTCTGACTTCATCACCTGGCTCCAACCAGAAACAGACATTATTTGAACCCTGCTGATGCAGACCCATCCTTTTAAAAAGTGGTCAGCAGCCCTCAGTGGAGTGACCAGAGTCACCAAACTAGTTCCACAGGTTACTTGGCAGGAAGCTTAAGACAAAGGGTCTCTACCCAAAAAGGGGAATGAGAGGCCGTCCTATACAGTACAAACAAGATACACAGCAAAATCAATCCTGAAACACTTGACCACATGCAATTACAAGTGTGTGTGGGTGTTACATTCTCCCCCCAAGCTGACATGTCCCAATCCAGGGACAGACAGTAGAAGATTTCTTCCCAGCCTCCAGCTATCACCTGAGGGAGCTCCAGCCCCTACATAAATAGTAAGGGCAGCCTATGAAGGACATGTTGCATTTATTTTCCTAGAAGTGACAAAGGCTTGGATGAGAGCCACAAAGTCCATGTTAGAAAGTGGTGGCTGCAGCCTTCTGCCTTACTGGAGATGGATGTTTCATAGTTTCATAGTAGTTAGGGCTCAGAAGGGACCTGAATAGAACATCTAGTCTACCCCCTGCCACTGGTTGGAGCACACACTGGGATCACATGACCCCAGACAGGTGTTCATCCAACCTCTTTTTGAATTTACCCAAGGTAGGAGTGAGGACCACTTCCCAAGGAAGTTGGTTCCAGATCCTAGCTACCCTGGCAGTGAAACAGTGCCTCCTAATATCTAACCTGAACCTATTCTCCAGCAACTTCTGGCCATTGTTCTTTGTCAGCCCAGGTGTTGCTGGGGAGGATAGGGCTCTTCCTATTTGCTGATGATCTCCCCTAACAAGTTTGTAGGCAGCCACCAAATCTCCCCTCAGCCTCTGCTTGCTGAGGCTGAACAGGTTCAGGTCCCTCAGCCTCTCCTCATAGAGCCCACCCTTTTGCCCTCCAACCAAGCGGGTGGCCCTCCTCTGAACCCTCTCAAGGCAGGCCACATCCTTCTTCAAGTGCGGTGCCCAGTACTGGATGCAGTACTCCAATTGTGGCCTAACCAAAGTCGCAGAGGGGGAGGATCACCTCTCTGGACCGGCTTGAGATGCATCTTTGGATGCATGACAAGATATGGCTGGCCTTGCTAGCTGTGGTCTGGCATTGGCGGCTTATGTTCATCTTGGAGTCAATAATGACTCCAAGATCCCTTTCCGCCTCTGCTCACAAGGGGGGAGCTCCCCAACTTGTATGTATACTGTGGATTCCTTCTCCCCAGGTGCAGCACCCTGCATTTATCTACAGTGAACCCCATCCTATTACTATCTGCCCACCTCTGTAGTCTGTCTAAGTCTAATTGCAGCCCCTCTCTCCCTTCAAGCGTGCCCACCTCTCTCCACATCTTGGTGTCATCAGCAAACTTGGACAATGTGTTTTTCACCCCCTTGTCCAAGTCACTGATGAAGATGTTGAACAGTGTAGGCCCCAGGACTGAGCCCTGGGGGACCCCACTGTTCACATCCTGCCAGGTCGAGTACGACCCATCCACCCTCACTCTCTGGGTGCACCCCATCAGCCAATTTTTTATGTGAATTCAGTCATCTCACTGAGAAGTGGTGAGTCTCAGTGTGACCTTGAGTTTACGAACTATCTCATGTACCCTCCAGAGCTACCACAATCATTTCCTCTTTGTGAGTCCCTGTGCCCACAGGAATGTGGCTTGGCTGACATCCATCATCACCCCTCCATGCTCATCCTGATCTCTGCAGGGCCTCTTGTGGGATCAGATCAAGCATAGTTGGGGGAAATACCGTGATCACCACAGTGGCTTCCTAATTGCACCTGGGAAGACCATTCTGCTGGCATGGGATAGTACCTGCATAGGTAATGCATAGTTAACCTTGGCTTTATGCCCACCTTATGGAAATGGGAGACTCCTCCCTAGCTTGCTCCTAGGGCCTTATGGCTGAGGGAAAGCAAAACTTGAGGGCATCTGAACCCCAAGCCTCCGGACTTGGGCCTGCAAGTGGGATGCCCGCAAAAGAATTTGGGAACATCTGAAGTCCCAGATGGGGGTGGAGGATGTTTGCTGGAAGTAGGGCCACTTATGGTTCTCAACTGACTCTTGGATTTGGAATTTGTTTTGGCTGATTTGGCTTGGAAAATTAAAAAAAAAAACAAATCTCTGTAGGAGGGTGGCAGAGCAACCAAATCTGAATGTGATCAATGTGTGATTGGGTGTCCTTGGCGTGAAGCACCTCTATTCCCCTTTTTTGTTCTGTGTAAACACTGAAAGAGACTGGGATGCAATGTTTATGGAGACAAGTGACCTGTTACTATCTGCTGGGACCAAGGAGCAAACTCACAGCTAAGCCTCTCTGTCCACCTTACAGCCTCTCTGGGCAAGTCAGCAACACCACATGGTTGTTGCTTTCAAAAGTAGCTGACATCAAACAGAAGGCGCACAGGCACCTAAGTTCTGACTCTCACTAGAACAGATCATCAGTGACCAGCAGCTTCAAAGGCTATCAGCCTCCTCTGCTAAGTTGAGGCACTACTTCCTCCTAGTGTTATGGGATGCAGTCCTGGTGGCATTGTCTGATCTGTGATGAAAGTAATGCTTCAGCGTGGGACTGAGGGACAAGATCCTCAGCTGGCAGTACTAGCTTTTGGGTCAGTTGTGGCACCAAAGATTTGTGAGCATTTGCAGTCCCTGAAGATCTCAGTTCCTGGGGAAGAATCCAGTGTTGGTCTCTCAGTCAGATGATCACAGTCCATGTCCTGGCTTTCAGTATTCTTGATCTCCACTGCTGAGCAATTACAGCCCCTCCCTGTAGCTCTCATCTCGGAGTTAAAGCCCTGGGCAGACCAGAGCTGACATTAGCCCTAATTTCTGGGGGGGTTCGGGGAGTGGGCTGAGGGAACCCCCAATTTCAGTGTGGGATTCAGCAGCTCTAGGATTGGTGCTTGTTCAGTGAGCTGTCCCATGATTCCTAGAAACCAGCACTTGTCTCTCCTGCCCTTTTCCTCCTGCTTCAGCTGTGGGGAATCTGCTGTCTTCTACACTCCAGCTGAGGCAGCGGTGGCCACATTCCCATGGTGGGCAAATGATGCCTGGATACAGAAGAAGTCTGTTGCAGTACGGTAGTGTCTCTTGGTCAGCCAGGTGCTGCTGCCACCTCAGTGGCAAAGTATTATTTCCATGATTGGCTCATGTGCCTGCCAACTTGGCTGTCATTTGAGGGAAAAAAATGCAGTGCCAAGAAGGCAGGGCACTGTGCTGGAGCTGGGTGGAGTCTGGGGAGAGCTGGTGGAACAACTATTGCCGACTCTGCCAGGGGATTCCCAGAGCTCCTTATTCATGTACAGAAACATGTTCCTTCCCACACATTTTTTTCCTCACATTTGCCTCCAGTTCCTTCTCTTTCTTTTTCCCCTAACCCTGGCAAGACCCAGGGCCCTGCTCATGGTGATAGTAAATCACATTGTTCTGTGATGAGTCTATTCCTGCTACCCTCTGCCATTCAAAGGGCTCCCATTGTTAAATTCATCTGTATTATGGGAACACAGTGTCCCCCTAATGAATGATCTACAGTGATTGTTGCTGCCTTGGAGGATACAGAAAAAATCATCTGCAGTCTTGGGACTGAGGACATTCAACTCCCTCTGACTCAGACTGCATCCAGCAAATATATGGAGCTGCTCACGGCTCCATGAATGTAAGACATGAAACCATTAGACAAAACAACTGTGCACAAACCAAGCCAGCGGCTGTCCCAGGAGCTAGTTGTGTGCAGAGTTTGACACATGCTTCAATGCTTTGCGGGACTGTGTCTGAATTTCTACAGAATTTAGCTAGAAATTAAATCTAAGGTCCTCAGCAGCAACTCCCCTATTTCTGATTCAGTAGAGTCAGTGTATATGGGCTTCACTATGCCACATATACAGGTTTGTGTTAGGTACTTGCAAATGCTCTGTGATGTTTGACTTGAGGATGGCAGACCAGCTCGCTGTGGGCATTTGCTTTCATTGAGTGATCTTCCTGGGAGGTGTTGGAATGGCATGACCAAGAGAAGTGGAGCTGGCTGGAGCGAATCCCCTTGTATGGGGCTGGAGGCAGAGGCCACCTCAAGGGGAGCCCAGCTTGGAGAGGGACAGGTGGTATGAAGCAGTGAGAGTACAAGCATGGCAGCCACCAGACAGAACTGCCCCCTGGATCAGCAATAGCACAGAAACTCATTTTTGCAAGTGAAGCTTTCACACATTGGCAGCCCCCACAGGATCCCAAAGCCCCAAGCAGGATAAGTTGCCCCTTGTTCAATAACAGATACCAATTGCAAAGAGGAATCCCTGTCTGGATTGTCACCACATAGATGAAACCACCCTGAAGAACTGCAGTTTAAGCAGTGCCAGCTGAGTGCCCACTTCTACCCCTGTACCTTATTGCCATAGCTGAAATCAAAGCAGCTAATGATGTATCACTTACCTGTTGAAGATCAGACTCTTCATATAGGGGGAATTTTGCAATCGTTTAAAACATAACAAGATCTCCAGGTGAATGGTCCCATCCACCCTCCACTCACAATTTTACTTCTCTTCCCAGATGTGGCAGCACTGGAAGGGGCAGAAAGAGTTAACCCAGAGGGTTGTTGGCCTGGCATTCCTTTCCATTATCAATCCAGCCCAAGGCAGTTGGACCCAGGAGAGTTCGGCAGAAAAAGGGAGTCAAGAGGGTTGAAGATGAATGGCTGTCCCTGGCATTCATTTGACTAATGCCACAGCAAGCAGCTGAGGGGACAGCAGGGTCTCTGCCTCTCTTGCCCCACAGTCCATCACTACAGCACAGCCCCGCCCTCATGCAGAGAATTCCCCAGGGAAATGCCCAGCACAACCTTGTCCTCATGCTGGGGCCTGTTGTGGGAGTGCCAGGAGGCACCCACTCCCAGGCTGAAGGCAGCAAGGGGCTTTCCAAAATGACACAGACAGAGGAATTTTTTTAGGCAGGAGCTGGGGCCATGCCTGGCTGCTGGGGAGCCACTGATGGATATGTGGGGCTGTTGTCAGGGTGGAGGCTCACTAGCAGTCTGTGGCCTTGGTTCAGATGTCTTCCCTGACTTCCTTCTGCCCTACTGCTGCAGAGAGTGAATGAGTCTTCCGAAGCTGGCTGAAATTATTTTAATGTGCTGTATTTGCATAAACTTCCAAATGGGCCCTTGTCATCAGCCTGGAGCCAGGAATGTTTCTGAGTGATATGCTGGTCTCCAAGGTAATAACCAGCCCCTTCCTCCTGTTTCTCCAACCTCTGTGCCTCCTATTTAAGACCTGTTCTGACTGGATGTCCCTCCTAGAAGGCTGCCAGAAGGCTCACGTTTCAGGGCCTATCCTGATGGTGGCCCTGGGAAAAATGCCCCTCAGCAGGTCCAGGGCTGGGGAGTCACTGCCCAGAAGAGCAATTCCCGGTGCTGACCCCTCCCTTTCCATCTCCAGTGTAGAGGTTTCTTTCGTTCCCCACTCACTGGGTCAGGCCACAGAAGGGAACCAGCTGCCTGTGGGGCAGTGCAGTAGAGGAGGTGCTGTGTCTGGGAGTGAGCACTGCCTAGTAAGGTCTGCAAGGTCTTTCACAGCTGTTTTTGCTGCCCTGTCACTGCCCCGTGGTCCTCGTGGGACCCGTTCTGGAATGGGCCTGGAGTCAGCATGTCTGTGGCTGGGGATGAGTCTGAGGAAATTAGTTACAATTGATCCTAGGTGGCTTGGGAACAGAAATTTGGGATAAAATGGCCACTTACAGAGCTCCTAATCTTTTCAGGCCTTGCTGCCTGAAGGGCTCCCTCTCTTCTCTTCACCTACCCACAAGAACAAGAGCTGTCAGACACTGCCATTGCTCTTCATCCTGAGACTACACTTAAGTCAAGCTGGCCACCAGGTGCTGGTTAGAAGTCTCTCATCCCTCACACTGCCTCCCTGACAGAGACACCTCTCCCCAACCCCCTTGCCACACCAGAGCTTGGCACCAGCCAAGCCAGGAACAGACTTTGCTCCCTAGTTCAGTTGTATTTATTTGCTTTGTCCAACTTCCAGGCTGTCTTTTGTTTAACCCCTGCTTTGTGTCTGCAGGGTGTTCCAGCTGGGAGCATTTGCAACTGTCCTGGCCTTACTGAGAAAACAGGGTGGCAAGGGGGGAAGGAAGTGAGAGACACCTCCAAGGAGAGGAGCGAGACTAGCTGGGATCTGGGCTGACGGAGGCCCTGGGAAGAATGGTCTTCAGCAGGTCCAGGTCTCAAGACTGGCTCTGCACATCCCTGGGCCTGGCATCCGGCTCCAGAAGGGCTATTCCCTGCGTTGGCCCCTCCGGGTAACTGGCTTTCCCATCTCCTGGGGATTCTCCACTCACTGGGTCTCCTGTAGCTGTGGCTGGAGGGAGACCCCAGGCCACATGAAGGCCACAGGCTTGCAGCTGCCCACTGGGAGAAGGCAAATGATGGACCTCACTGGAAAGCACCAGCGCTGCCCTCACCCACTCAATGGCAGTGACTAGTGATGGAGTCAGTGATCCTTGAGCGGAGTTCGCTGTGCCAGATGCTGCGTGCGGATGCCTGACCCCAGCGGCACAGCAATCTCAGCCAAGTGGCTGCCTGTTTGGAGAGATGTCACTCTCCCTCCCAGCAAAGAGACAAGGGAGGAAGGAAAAGGAGAGGCACCCTGGACTGCAGCCTATTGGAAGGCGCTACTTCACAGTCCCGGCCTCTAGGATCTGGAGCCAACTTCCAAGGGAAGTGGTGCTGGCTCCTACCCTGGGGTTCTTTAAGAGGAGGTTAGATGAACACCTTGTTGGGGTCGTTTGACCCCAGTACTTTTTCCTGCCATGGCAGGGGGTCAGACATGATGATCTGCTCAGGTCCCTTCTGACCCTATCAGCTACGAAACTATAGAAGACTTGCAATGCCTGCGGAGAGGTGTGTCCTAGGGATTGGACCCTTGAGACACCTCCAGACCCATGGCCGGGCCGTAGTGGAGCTGGGACAAGGGCTGCCCTCCCCGGCACCGTGTGGAAGGCAGGCAAGCGGGGGCCGCGGAGATGGCCTGGCCGGAGGCACGAGCCGTCCCCAGCAGCGGCCTGGGAAGCTCTGAGCCCGCGGGCGAGCCAAGGCCCCGCGTGGCCTCCGGGTGCCTGCGAGGGAGCGGCGGCGCCAGCCGTCGGGGCGGCTCTACGAGGCTGCAGCTGGCTCCTGGGGCGGAGGCGGATCCGGGCGGGGCGAGGAGCACGTGCCGCTGCCTCCGGCAGAGCCAGAGCCGGGGTCCGGGCGGCAGGCAGCGGCGAGCGCCGGCAGGAGGTGGCGGCTCTCAGCTTGCAGCGCAGCCGCCCGGGGCCACGAGGGCGCTGGGGGTCCGCGCCCCCGGGCCGAGACATCCGCCCGCGCAGCCGCCGCCGCCCCGAGGTTTGCGATCGCGGCGCGCGGGGCTGCCGGGCCGGGCGGGGGGGGGCGCGAGGCCGGCGGCAGCGGCTGGGCCGGACCTCGCCGGGCTGGAGGCGCCGTCCCGGGCGGAGCGGAGCGGAGCGGAGCGGAGAGGAGAGGAGGCAGAGTCCGGGTTGGAGGCGGACCGGGCTCCGACGCTTCGCGGCGCGGGGGGAGCCGGCGCGGCGCGGCGCGGGGCGGGGTGGGGCGGCGGCCCCGGGGAAGCTGCCTAGTCCCCTGCCCGGCGCGGGAAAGCGCCTGCGTCCCTCGCCGCCTGCGGGCCGGGGCCGGGGCGCGCGCGCAGCGGAGGCACAGCCCGGGGACCCGCCACCGCGCCCGCGAGTCCGGCGCAGGTCGGCGGCCCCGGGTGCGGGAACCTGCCCCGCCGGCTTGTGGGGCGAGCGAGCCCCGGCAGCCGGGCCGGCATCGGCGGCTGGGGCGGGAGCCGCGACCTGAACCGGCAGCTCCCCGGCTCCGGGGCCGTGTCCTCCCTGTCCGCTAGGCACAGGACAGCCGCCCTTCGCTCCCCCGGCTCCTGGGGGCTCACACAAGTGTGCTAGCGAGAGTTAGGGGCTCAAATGCCGCTGCCTCGGGGCCCAGGGCGGTGCCAGGGGCTGGGAGCAACCAGAGCACGAGGGAGACCCGGGGTCTCTGAGCCGAGAGCTTTCAGCCAGGGTTTTCCTGGAGCAAGGGCATCTCCTGCTGATCCAACTACCTCTACCTGTGCAACGTGCAAGTTTTGGTGGACGACCATCCAGACAGTACCAGCCTTATCGAGGAGTCTGGAAAGCACAATAGATGAGGAAAGGCTGGAAGAACTGGGATTTTTTAATGTGGGGGAGGGGAGTATGGTTTGCAGGCCACATTTGGTCCGCCAAGCTATTTCATTTGGCCACCAATTAATTACATCCAGCCCAGCCCATGGCTGGCTCTGCTGTGCTCCTGGTGGGGTTGAGTCTGCCTGTTCCCCCCGGGAAGTGCGCTATCATTCCCACCTTGTGCACAGGAGGGGCCCAGCTGCTTGGCTGCTCTCTTCCCCCCAGAGGAAGCGGTCTGGGCAGCAAGCAGGGATGTGGCGTTTGGTGGAGGGAAGCTGGGCAGGCGCACGGAGCCCAGGTCAGCCCGGTTCCACTGCGCAGTGCGGTGCAGCTCCTGTGCAGCTCCCAGGACTTGTAACACCACAAGCCCCATGTGATGCACCCAGCAGCCTTCCCCACTCCCTGCTGCCACATGCAGCTCCTGGGATTCGGCTGGGCATGACAGAGCCCCATGCAATTGAGTCAGGCTGACTCATCCCTGTTCCCCGTTTCCTGATGAAGTTCTGGGAGCTGCACATGTCAGCAGGGAGCAGGGCCAGGCTGCCCATTCCATCACATGGGACTTCCCTCTCCCCCAGCCTGCAATGCGCAACTCTGGACAAGTCCTGAGAGCTGCACGTGATATGCAGGGAGCCCTGTGCAATGGAGCCAGAAGCCTGGCCCCACTTTCTGCCACCATGTGCAGATCCTGGAACTGGCTAGAGCTCCGAACTGCACAGGCCATGAGCACCCCAAGGGCCAGCCCCTGCTGCTGTGCACCATGGGGGAGAGTGTGGGAGGGGGCCCCCCACACACCCCACCTCCACAACCCCCCCATTCCCTAACAGCCACACCCCCCAGAAACCCCACACCCACCCACCCACACACGATATGCAAGAGTAAGAGATTATTTTGAGCTATTATGCAATCACCTCTATATACACTATGCAGACACATGTACATCAGGGCAAAGTATTTTTTTTTAAATACAGTGGAATCTCTGTACTCATCGTTAATTGGTTCCGGGAGGCGCGACGAGTACCAAACAAACAGCCCTCCCTGCACCAGGGGAGGGCAAGAGGGAGAGCGGGGCCGGCAGCGACGGTGGCGATGCCTTGCCAGAGCAGAGCAGAGCAGAGCGAGCAGCGAAGTTCAGGAGGGAGCAGGCGCCGCCGCCTCCTCCGGCGAGTACCAAGCAAACGACGAGTACCGGGACAAAATTTTCATGTCAAGATGTGTCGAGTACCAAATTCGATGAGTTTCAAGGCAGTCGAGTACCGAGGTTCCACTGTAAAATTAAAATACAAAAGACCTTTGCTATTCACAGAGGATACATTCTTGTATCCCCCACAAATGGTGAAATCCATGAATAAGGCACTGCGTTTATGAGCGCCATCTGCATTCGTGAACACAGTGCCCCCGGTGGCTGTGGGGGGCAGGGCTGTGGTGCAAGCTTAAGTGGTGGGGGCGCAGTAGGGTGGGAGCCCAGAGATGGCAAGTGCCAAGCTTAAGGCCAAGTTGCCTTAAAAGGGGGATTTGACAACAGTCTTTGAGTGTAAATAATGTTGTTGAGTGGTGACAGATTTGGGTCCCAGGGGTGGCCGTAGCGTGCACAGCTCCTGCCCAGCCTCTTTTGTTACCTCTTTTGCTCCCCCGCCACATCTTTGATGTTGTTATCAGGAAAGGAGGGAGGCCTCCCATGGGACCTAGAGAGATCCTGTCATTGTTCCCATGTCAGGCTTTGGCCCTCTTGGCCTCTGGTCATTTTGCTCTCACTGAGCCCTCTAGCCCTAGTACACTGACCAAACAAGCTTTGGCCTTCCCAGTTTTTTGTCTGCCTTCCAAGGCATTTATTTGTGCCCTCTCTCAGGCTGCTGAGCCTCCCTGGGCTCTGTCTCTCTCTACCTGGGCCCCAGGACCTATCTGCCCTGCTCTGGGCCTTTGGCTATCTGGCCCCTAAATCCAACTCTTGCCCCTCTTTGGGCTCTGGGCTTCCTGGCCCCAGTCCCCAGGCCTAGCTATTTCAAGGCCTGCTTCACCCCTCCTGGATGCTATGGGATCGTCTCTCACAGGCTCTATAAGATTGCCCCTCTGGGCATGCTGGGTGTCCCCCCACAGGCACTGTGTGATTGCTGCACCCCATTATGCACTCTGGGACCTTCAAGCCACCCCTAATAGTCCCCCCAAATCACCAGGCACCAGACCCTGCTGGTCCCCCCTGGGGCCAGACAAAACTGAAACCAAACACAAGCTGTTCTGGCTATAACAAAACTACTACCTAACCTGGATCTTAATCAGCTGCTAGACCTCAGCTTCCCCAGCTACCTCAGGGCCTGGCACACTCATAGTTTGCTTCCCAGTTACAGGCACCTCCAAAAACCTCTGTCCCTGCCCAGCTTCCATGGTCAGGTTGCCTGCCCTAGCTCTGGTCCTGCCTTATATCTCTCTCCCAAGGCACTGCCCCTTTCCGGACAGGTGACTCATTTGGGTTGCTTGCAAGTACCAGCTAATTAATCGCCTTGGTTCATCTCTCTGGCAACCTAGTCCTAGCTGCACCCTGCCTGTCCCCCAGGGCTCTCCTTGGGCTGTTTCTCCTTTAAAGTGGCAGAGAGAGCCTCAGGCTCTCTTACAATCCCTGAGAGGGGCTGTAGTATCTCCAGGAGTGGAAATTTTCAAGAACAAGTTACACAAGTGTTTGTTTGGGATGGTTTGTACAAAGACTTCCCCTTGGCTAGGGATTTGGACTAGACAATTGAGAAGTCCCAGTTCTGTTTATCCATGTCTCTTTGCCATCTCTTCCAGGTTTCAAGCTGAGAGTTAACCACACTGCAAGGTGCAGAGATGGCCCAGGCTGGACTTGCAGTTAAGGCCAGAGTATCATCGGCACTCAGTCCAGAGAACCCAGCAGTGCCTCTGCTTGGGAGCCGATTTTCCAAAGGCTCTGCATCCATCCTGGCACCTGCAGCACTTAAACAGTCTGGAAACCTGGCCCAGAAAAAAGTCCCTGCTTTGAGTACTTGCCATCTGTACATGCAGGGTTGCTCTGTATGCTGGGGGCACCAGTGCTGATCAGCACAGCTGGTTCCCCATGAGGATGAAGCCAGAGCCTTTGCTAAATTGAACACACCTTTGTTCTGATTTTATCACAGGCATTTAAAATAGCACTTTGCATCTCCAGGGCTCTGCTATAAAAATCCATATTGGACCACCCTCTCTATGCCACGAGGCAGCTGCTTAGCACCAGGGCATCAGAAGCTGGTGCTCCTCGTGCTGTTGCACCAATGGTAGTGAATTTTTAGCCACAGCATTTCATACTTCTCTCCCTGTTGCTATTAAAGGGCAGGACTCCCCTTCCCCCCCTCAAGTAGAGTATGAAATTACCTTTCTGGAGGTCCAGGTGTAAGATCCAGGTATGGTACGCTCTGTCAGTCTTAATTTACCATCTGGGCAAATCACAGCTTGGCATCTCCAGTGACAGATCATCATTGCAGCTGACTCACAAATGCCTGGTGTACAGGGATAGTGACTGAGGATGTTCCAGTGGAAGCCTGATGCCCAGTCCTTCTGCTTCCTGCTGGCAGTAGAGATGCCCTTCCAACAACAGATTTCTCAGACGCAAATTGTTGCTGTTGGACGTGACTGGCCATCAGGACCTGACTGTGATAAGGTACCCTGTGCCTTTTGTGTTCTGGTGCCTGAGGTTCCCTTATAGGGCCTGTGAGGTGGAGGCCTTTTATAGGCAGATTCCAATGCAGCATAAGCAAGGGGAAGATCTTCTCATTGTCCAGCTTGCCCCCTGCCTTTCCCTGCCCGAATCCCTGTTACTGCAGGTGCAGCCCAGAAGGCCGCCTCTTGGGGAGCTGGGGTGTCCCTCACCAGGAGCAGCTTGCACTTACTCAGCCTGCTTTGCTAATGGGTAAATCAGTTCCTTGATGAACTCCAGAGAGCCCTTGATGGGCCAGGGGTGAAATTCTGCTCCTCAATGGGTAAAAGCTGGAATAGCCCCCTGAAGCCAACTGAACACTTTGATTTATGTTAGATAAGAGTCTGGCCTTTTGCTTTCAGGGGAGCTTTGCTGATTGATGTTAGTCTGGGCTTTGCCTCTGAATCCCAGCAGAGCTGAGTTGGTTCACACCAGCTGTAGGGCTGCCCTTTAGATTCCAGTGGAGCTCTGCTGTTTACCACATCTTAAGTCAGATTAGGGATCCCAATAGGGCAGCATTTCCCACCGCTGTCAAACCCAACCCAAACTGGACCCAGCTGCTGATCATGTGGTCAGGGAAGTGAAAAACAACGAACATGAGTTGACTGCCACGCGCTTATCCACCCAGTGCACGTTGCTTCCCTGTCACTTCAGTGAAGCAGGCAGAGAGGCAAATGCTGTGCACTAGCTGACTGCTGCAGGGCCTAATACAAAGCTGGTATTTGGGCCATGTGAGAAGTGTACTGTCCAGCTGGAGCTGATGTCCGTGTTCAGTGTTTCACAAGTGGTACAAAGTCACAAGGAGAGCATGAAGGGAGGTAGGAGGCTAGGGTTAATGTGAAGGACACATATGAGCATAGATGTCAAGTATGTAGGGGCCCAAGGGCCCTGGCCCCCCTCAGCAAAAGGGTAGGGTGACCACCCATCCCTAACTGGGTGGAGCAGTCCTGAAATGGGAACATCAAGTTCCAGTCCTGGGCTGCATGACTCTAGGACAGCATTTGTCCTGGATTCCCAGTATTATGCAGGGATCCAGGTTTTCCATTCACCATGGGAAAATACAGAAAATGGCAGGTTTCCCCTTGTAGGCTGGCAGAGTTTCAGCCTGCAAGGGGCTGCAGGGAGTGTCACATGCATTTGTGCACATGACCAGGAAGACAGCCCCAGGCAGCAGGGAGGTCTTTGGGTAACGGGGCAGATTGAGGCCCCCTTGGTGAGAGAGGAAGTGGGGCAGAGGCTGGGCCTGTGGGTATTGCCCAGCTAGGGTGCTGCTTGGGGCCATGGGCTGGGGCAGGAAGCAGGACAGAGTCACAGACAACTTGCCCAGGAGGTGGGGGGAGGCGGGGGGTGGCTCCTTGCTGCTTCATGCACTGCTGGGAAGGAGGAATGTGGGGATCATATATCCCCAAGATTTGTGCACGGTGCAGGCGTGGATGCTGTCTGCCTGCTGTGGGCTTGGGGCTCCCTGCCCTGCTACCCTTTCCCTGGGAGCCCTGCACTGGCCCCACCACAATGTTGTGGTGCCCCCTGCTTGCTCAGCAGTAGCAGGAGTGGTGGTGTGGAGTTGTGACCCCTGCTGCTACCTTGCCGAGGCAATGTTGCTTGTGCTCAGCTCCTAGGGGGAGGGTAGCAGGGTGGGGAGCCCCAAGCCCGCAGCAGGCAGTCTGCATCTGCCACCGCCCTTGCCACAGACTCTGCTCGGCTCTGCTCCAGCTGTGCCATGGGAGAGGTTGTGGGGAGGCATCATCTTAGGCCCCACCCCACCCCCAGAAAAAATAAAAGTTGGTGCCTATGCATATGGGATTCAGCTACAACTATTGAGTGAGAGAGACCTTATTTTGGGGCACTCCAGTAGCTGTATAGACTACACATTTGGGGTGTGACTGGAGGCCTTCTCTTGGGGTGAGGCACCCTAGGGCTAGTGGTGCTGCTGCATTCAGGGGGAACTGCTCTCAGGGGGAAGCACTTACTGACACCAGACCTGGGCTGAAGGTCCAGGTGAGGCAGCAGGGAAGTGACTTAGAGAAGGCTGCAGAATGCAGATGGTCTCTTCTGAGTCAAGTCGCACCCTCCAGTGAGCTGCATTTCTGGCCGTGCGTGTAAATCACGCCTCTTTTGCACATTCACAGAATGCCGCAGGGGAGTAGTGCCTCTGCCTGGTCCCTTACACTCTGGTCACACCACTACTGTTTGAGCCATTTTTCCCCTTACATGCCTGATCCTAGTAGGCTGGAGGTAAAGCTGTGGGCCATGTCTGTTGGAGGTGGTGCCCACAAGGGAGTTTCCTATTGGGGTCAGATCTTTAGCTGGTGTAAACTGGAAGTGCCCAGGTCAAGATCAGTGACCTGTTGCTTTACACCCCTCAGGGAACTGGGCCTTCATTTTTACACTTCCCACCAAAAGCAAGTTTTCCAATGATGTGTCTTCCTTCCTGACTGCAGGGTCAGCAATTGTTGTCCCCCTTTCTGCTGAAAGCTTCAGGATTGGGCCTGGGTGATGAGAAGAGTTGTGTGTGCACCGGCCCTGCAGCAGCCAGTGAAGAGGTTTCCATCCCTGTTGTTGCTCCCACCTTCTGAAACCTTTTTCTAACCTGGCCTATGGCCTAAGCCTGGTCCCCACGTGCTGGAGTGATTCCTGGTGACATCCCTCTGTGCTCACTGGTCTCTTGAGGGTCAAAGCCAGAAAGCATTGATATGCTGGAGCTCATAATACTGTGGGTCTGTCAGTACTTTGTACTGTTCTCCCTCCAGCCAGGCTCACTCAGGTGGTGCTAGCTTCTATGCAAGTGATTTTAACTTACTGACGTGAAGATGGATGGGAGGGCAGAGCATCCCAGAGTCCAACTGGGATGGGCAGTCTGACAAGAGAGGTTCACTTGCTCTGGGATTTCCAGCTGGGATTGTCAGTGGAGTCAGGGTGGTTAATCTCATTGCGAACTGCTCTTACCGCAGATGTTAATGAAGAATTCACTCTGGAAAGCCACAGGCGTGTTGAAGAAAGGAATTTCATCCCTAATGTAGACATTAGGAGACCTGTAAAATGTAGATTGCATGTTCCAGAAATGATCAGGCGACTGCAGACCATAGCAGTGGTTTCAAGCTGTCATCCTGTGATACTGTGTCTATATGTATACGTGTAATGTAAGCTTCCCTTCGGGTCTTCTTTGATACACACTGGGTACATCTACACATGCATTAAGGTGCTTTAAATTTAGTACCTTCAATGTGAGGTACAAAAGAAATGTGCACTAGACTGCCTTAATGTAGAGTAAGAATCTTATGATTTTTAAGTGATCCTTAATGCTTAGTAACCCACTTTACTGAACATTAGTATGATTGCAGTTTTGTACATGATGTTTTAATGTGCAATATAATAGTCTACTGCACATTAAACCGCATATGTAAACGCTTCCACTGACACCTGGTTTAAGTCACCCAGGAGATTTGCAAAAAGTTTAATCAGTAGATTAAAGTCTTTAAAGTCCTTAAATTCAGGTCAAAGAAACTGACTTAGAAACTGACAATGGCTTTGAAATCCAGCCAGCGCTGGGGTGTTGAGTGAGCGTGATGGGGAAGACAGCAGAGTTCTAATCTACTGGTGATAAGAATTTAGATCTTATCCTCATGCCTCTGACCTTGCACTAATCTGAGCTGCTTTCCCTCATGTCCCCTTGCTCCTGTCTCTTAGGTAACATTGGGTCTATGCAGCTTTTCTCTGCATCTCTTGTTACAGATCCCAGGTTAAATCAAACGCAGTGCGGAGGGACGGTAACAATAGCAACAAACTCCAGGCACAGCCTTCAACCTTCAGAGCCTCCTTCCTTCCAGTGCAGCCCCAGACATAGTGCTGTGGTCTGGGCCTGTCCTCTTGGCCAGTTGAGATGAAACAAGCTGCTGCCAACTTTGTGTTTCTGCTGCAGTGAGTGTGCACAAAAATCTAAGCTGCAAGGAGAAATAGCTTCTGAAATTGGCTTTCCAGGCTTCCAGTGAGGAAGCAGGGGAGTCCTTGGCATCCCCAGAACCTGCACTGGCCTCCCCCAACTTAGTCACCTGCAGAGGAGACAGGAGAGTTTCTTGTGTTTTGGGGGCTGCCCCTTCCCCCCCACAACAAAGTGCAGTTGTAGCCATGTAGGCCTGGACTTGCTCTGCTCACTACTGGATACAAGCTTCGCCATGAGACTGCTGTGCACGTCCTTAATCTGTAAGTAAAAGGGGGCACCCGTGTGCTCCCTTCTGAACAAGGAGGGGCTAATTCATGGTTTCTGCCAAGGTTCGGTGCAGCTTGAACTAGGTCCAATGACTTCACTGCGACGTGGTTGGAGTCCCTCGTACAGGTAGACTCTCATGCTTCAGCTGATCCCTGTGGCCTCCGGCTCAATGGGTGTTCCCTGACCCAGGTCCAGCCTCCATCCAGGGAGCAGGGACCGTGCTGGGCTCAGGGGCTCACAAATAGATAGGAGGGAGACTGTGGAGCCACTGCCGAGCCCACTTGTGGAGCGTTAGGGGTGGGATGGAGGTCAGGTCTGAAGTGCGGAAGAAGTAACAGCCACAGGCACCAGGTCCAGCAGCTGTGTTCTACACAGATGTGATGAGGCCTTCATATGGGTTGGGGTACATGAGCGCTCTCTGCCGGACACTTCCAATCACAGCAATTCCTACAGAAAGTACCAGTTTTACTACCACTAGGAGGCTGCTGATTCCCTGTTCTAAAGCTAACATTCCCTATACCCTGCTCCCCAATATCCACACCTGCACGCAAAGGAAGAGTTGCCTCTGCAGCACAAAAAATAGCCTCTTCCTTGTCCTCATCTTCCTCACATGCCCCCTGCTGCAAACCCCCTCACTGCATTGCCAGCTCTGCTCAGCCTTTCCTGCACCAGACTGTGCGAGGGAATGCCCTGAGCTGGGCCAGCACAGAGTGACACCTCTTGTTTCCCCTTGGGGGCTGCTTGGCAGATGTCCTGGCTGTCTTGGGGCTGGAGGCTGTAATGCAGAAGGAATGTGAAATCGTAGGGATTCTACAGGACAAGCTGAAGTACAAGGAACGGCTCCAGTACATGGTCAGTCTTTCCCTCAGGGTCACGCTGCAGTGGGGTACTTGGTGTGTGCTTTTGTCACCTTGCTCCTGCCTCTCCTGCTGGGGATGGCCCCTGGTCCTGCTTGTGCTTGAACCCTTGCTGGCTGCCAGGGAGCCTGGCCTGTCGCCAGAGCTGTTAGTGGGTGTTTTGCAATCTAGTAAATGCAGTGGCCACGAGTATTAGAACCTGGAGCCTGGCAGTCGCCTCAGGAATCCATGGTCTGGCTCTTGAGTACGTGCCCTGTTTCCTGAGGTGCTCCGCACCCAGTAGATCCCCTGATGCCCACCCACAGGTCAGTGCTCATCCTCCTGAGCACCACATGCAGCACAGGGACACCTAGTACATGATTTCATGGCTGCAAATTTGTATGCAGGGAGGACCATCACTAGGTCAACTGCCCCAGCCGAGGGAGGCAGGGAGGGGAGAGCAGTGATCTCTGCCACTAGAGTCATGTCTTTGTTTGCCTTTCCAGAAGTTCTATTTCCCCCTCAACTACACCGTGACTGTGCAATATGAAGAGGTGCTCAGGACATCCAATGTCAGCAGGCTGGTGAGAAGTTGGCTACTGCTTTCCAGATGCCTTTTCTGTCTGTGTGCTGTTTGTCATTGGGTGTCAATACCTCCCTGGGTGCAGCACTGCTGCCAACTTTGGGCTTTTTTAAAGCCTCTTACCTGGGGGAGGCCCATGCCGGGCATATTCCAGGCCTGCATCACATGGTCATGGCTGGTAGATCTACCCATGCCAGGTCTGGGCAAGCAGAGCTCCCACAAGTGTCAAGAATGTGAGATGCCAGGCCACCCTGGTGTAGGAGTGCTGTGCACTCCTAGGCTCTGCATTAGGTATTTCTGAAATTAGCTGTTCAACCTGATTCTCATTTCATCTGGGTGGGGAAGGAACAACTGTTTACTAGCCCTGATCTCTGGAGTTCTGTAATCAGGGGCTGGTTGTCCTTATTTCACATAGAGGAGCCAGCTGCCAAAGCTGAACATGGGGATGAGAGATGCCTTGGAAATACCAGAGCTGGATTAGGAAAGGTTGGATTATGCATTAAGTGAATTCCAGGGATTGTCAGATCCAGTTCTGATTTTTCCAGTGCACTTGCAGGCAGTGAGCAGGGGGCAGGTGCAAAAGCTGGAACTGGGCTCTCCTGGAGTTGAGGGGCTAAGCATGAGTCAGGTAAACAAGCTGGAAAGCAGGGCACTGATCCCAGGGAGTGCTGGGGTCTGGACTGGTGGCCCTGGGGCATTGGCTGGGAGAACAGCTGTTAGCAGGTGCAATGGAGGAGGCATGGCACTGGCTGTGGCTGGGAGCCACGTTGGGCACTGGGCTCTCCACAGGCTGGTGGAGCCCAAGCAGCTTCCCCCAGGAGGCCATGCTCACACACCCTTGCCAGGCTGACTCTTTGCTCCCCAGCGAGATGAGGCCATCACGGAGCCATCACTGCGGTACCTGTGGTTCCACGTGAGCTCCCAAGTGGTGCTGAAGATCCGCGACGTGCTGCCAGAGCAACACCCGTCCTGGAGCTACACACAGGAGCTCTGTGATCTTCTTGAGGGCCTGGGACACACACACACACACACACACATAGCCCCTAGGAGTGGTCCCTTATCTCACACAGCACCGTGTCACTGCTACTTTCCAAATGCCTATCATGAGAGGCTCCAGTGCCAGGAAAGCAAAGGGAGAGCAGAGCTGACTCTGGCAGGCACTGCTGTGGATGAGCTGCCAGGGGGACCCTGATGCTAGGCAGCCATGTAATGAGTGAGTGATGTCTCCCTCAGCTCAACTTAGTGGATCTGTGCATTGGGCCCATGGGATGAGATGGCAGGTGCTGTGTACCTGGCTGGGAGGACAGCATTGGTGGAATGATGGGATAGTTAGGGGTGGGGAGTGGCAGCTGGGAAATCAGTGATGAAGAGCAACAGACATGAGGCTGTAGTGCACAGCCTGGCAGGTTCAGAGCAAGGGCTCTGGTTTCATTGGGAGCCGAGGCCCAAGGTCCAGCCTTACCCAGCAACATTGGGCTCCTCTGCGATGCACCAAGCCGGGGTGCCTTTCGATGGCCTTACAGTGTTGATGATGCCTGTCCCTGTGCTGCCTGGCAGATGTAGTACAGTGCAGCCCTACCCAGGCAGTCAGCTATTGAATTGGAGGCAAGAGAGGCAGGAGGGCAGCTGCCAGCACCCTCCCAAGAGGCTGAGTGCATGGAGGCACTGCCCAGGGCCAGTGATATGACCCTGTCAGAAGATGCTGGCTGCTTGGCCCCGTCTGCCGGGGTGCTCAGCCTGTGCCAGGAGACACTGACAGTTACCTGTGACATGGCAGGGTGGGTTTTCATCAGGGTCTGCTCAGGGCAAGAGTGCAGCAGGCTCCCAGGGGGTGATGGAGCTCGGGGCTACAGGGCAGCAGGCAGCTGCAGATGTGGGCAGAGCTGCCAGTGCCTGGGTGTTGCTGCCCCCTGCTGCCTTGCCAGCAGCTGCCTTCCCTCCTGAGGGTGCCTCACCCCAGAGCTGGCCTGGCCCCTTTTGCTGATGTGGTTGTACAGATGTTCTCTTTCCAACTGGTTGGGAAAGGGAGAAGGATGGAGAAGAGCACAGAGAAGCTGGCGCATGGGTGTTTCAGTGATAGAATTCTTTCCTGCCATGTGGGAGGTGGTGGTTTGATTCCTGGCCAATGCAGCTTGCTGGGTTTTTTTCTTTCCTAGGCTCTCTTACAGTGTAGGGAGGGCAGTAGGAGCTGGGAGACTGCAAACTCGACTCCTCTTCCATGTGCAAACCTTACAGGAGCTTTACCAGCTGTCAGAACCTCAGCAGCTTGCCTTTCCCCCACCTTCAACTGAATTAACCACACGGGTTGGAGCCAAAGGAAAGGTGGGGGTGTGGCAGCCTAATGATTGAGTAGGTGCCAATCTTTCTCCCAATGAAGCAACTTGCTCTTTCAGCTAAATGAAAGTCTTAATCGCTTACTATCATATACAATTCTGGAGACTTTCCATGAGAGTTGGGGATTTTTTCTCAGGGGCCTGGACAAATTCCACTTTTATGCTTCTGGGCTTTGTTTGAATTATTATTATTATTATTATTATTATTATTATTGAACTTTCCTTGATTTGAGAGTTGGTGACACAGTAAACCAACTCTCCCTGTACTTGTGTAGTCCTTTCTAACCTTGCTGTCTGATTGATCCCCTATTCCATCCACTCTACTTCCTTTATTCATGTTCTTTGTTTTCCTTTCCTTTTTTCCACACTTACACAAACAATTATCTTCTCTGGACAGTCCCATTCTTCTCTGATCATTTGTCCAAAGAATTTTAACTTCTCTCCGTCCAGGGTGTTGATGTGATGTCTTGTCATACCAAACTTCTCATGTTATTACATTATTTGGTATCCATGCAATTCTCTGTAGTTTTCAGTTGAACTCTTAATTTCTCCATTTTTAAGGGTCCAACATTCATAGCTACTTATGGTTACAGTAGCCCACAAAATCTTTTTGTTTTGAAGCCAGCCCCTGTTTTCTTCCTGATCCTTAGGAAGTTTTCTAGGGCTGTTCTTGCTAAGCCTAAAATTCTTTGTATATCCTATTAACATGCACCATTTTGACCCGAGACTGAGCCCAGATACACAAACAAGTTAACTTGCTCTAGCTCTTACCTATTGATCAGCATCCATAGGTTTTGTTCTTCTTTTCTTATGACCATTGTCTGTTGTCTTCAGATATTAATTGAAAGTCTATACATTTTTCCTAATGTATGCAATCTGCTAACCAAATCCCATAGTTCCTCAGATAGTAAGGCAATCCTAGACTTCATTACCTGCATGCCTCACATTATTTATTAATCTTCCAGCTATCTTAAGGCCTCCTCTAAGATCTTTTTGTACTTTCCTCATTGCCACCTCGGCTTGACTGTTGCATAGGTAAGACAATACTACGCAGCCTTGCCCTCCACCTCCCATGACTACAAGCCACTCCGATCTTACTCCTGCCACTTTTGTAGCTGATTTCTGATTAAGACACAGCTTCCACAGCAGTTCAACTAAGAGTAGCGGGAAGTCTTTCTCAAGCATCATTAGCCATGACTTATCATGCCCCACCAAATCAGATGCCTTAGTGAAGTCAACAAAGCAGAGATATAACAGTGGTTCCCATTCTCAGTCTTTTCTCATCATTTCTCACCCTGCTTGCTCAGTGATAGTTTTTGGTCTGCTTTTCTTGGAATCCTTTCCAGAATGGTCTTTAACAAAACCTTGCTCACATGTGATACCAAAGACATTATCCTGCAGTTTATACATCCCTGACGGGCACCTTTCTTCATCATTGAAATATAATCTTGTTAATTAATCAGGCCACTCCCCAGGTTCTGAACAGACTACATCATGTCTACTTTTACTTCTCCACCCAGCTTGCAATGGTCTATGGCTAAATCAGTCAGACCTGGAGCATTTTTATTCTTGACCCTTTTTATGGCAGGTGTTACTTCTGCTTTAATTGTGGTGGTTCTCTTTCAACTGCCCAGTCTGACTGCTCAGTTAACTACATCTTTACATCCTGCACTAGACAAGACCTCTGGGACTGGGCTGAAGAGCTGCATTATTCAGGTAATGGATGAGTAGAAAGCAAGTCAGAGCAGAGCATGGAGTGAGGGTCTGTGTCAGGTGCTGGTGGCTGCTGGTTAACTCCCTAGACTATTGTTTCTGCAGGGGGATATGGATATAGTTGTTGCTGACCTGGTGAAGAGGATTCATGATGCTGAGGCAGGGAGCAACAGGAAGCCTGTGAAACCCAAAGCACTGCTGGATAACTGTGTCAAGGTCATGAGGATGCTGTACAGCACTCCATGTGAGTAGTGACGAAGAACAAAAGCTTGGAAGAAGCAGAGATAGCTCCTAGTCTGCCAGGTAGCAGGGTCAGGGGGTGATGTGGAGCCCTAACTTCAGATGGGTATTCTAGCTGGGAGCTTTGGAGAGCAAGCATTACTTATGCAGTGAAGGTCACCCAGGGGAGCATATCTGAGAGGTGTGAAGGGGCTTTTGTACATTAAAGGCTGCCTGTGACATCATGTTCATTGCCCTGTGAGCTGAGCAGAAGAAACATAGAAACTGGGGTTACTCAGAACTTGCAAACAGCTGGTGACCCAGCCTGAGAGCTTTGAGTTGCCTGTTTTGCATGTCAGTAACAAATACCTCCTGTCTCTCATGCTGCAGGTAAATGGGATTCTGCCTAACATTGCAACGGGAGCATTACCATCTCCTTTACCTCTCCATGCCTTCTTTGGTCTCCATAGTGTCTTTGGCCCTCTCTTTCATGCTCCACAATCCCAGCTTCTATGTAGTACTGTGGCTCTTGTATGTCCCCAGGGCCCAGATGAAGCCAACATGTTCCAAAGCACAATCCAAGATGTGCTACAGTCAGAGCATTCATTTGCCGTCTCAACAAAAATTGCAAGTGAAGGAGAGGTGTGAAGACCTTTATCCACTAGTGCTACATGAAGGGCTTGGGACATTTCCCTGGGCCTGAGAAGTCTGGGAAGAGAGCAGCTTCTTCTGCCGTGACTAAAACAAATCCATCTCTTCTTTCTCTTGTGAGCAGCTAATGGCTACCCCTTTTGATATTTGCCACAATAGATCCCTGAGGAACAGCTCTACAATAGCAATGGCAACTTGTTTCAGTTTGAAGGCTTGTCCCAGAAGTGAGTTAGTCATCCATGTGAGGCTCCATGGTTCTGAGAAGAGGGCCTGACATGGCCTGGCAGTGATGTGTATGCATACTCTCTTCCCCAACTTGAGTGAGGAAGGCCAGCTGCATCACACCTCCAGAACACGTATTTGGGGTCGGGCCACAACAGCAGAGAGAGCTGCTAAGGGATGCTGAACTTCTACTGGATGCACTCTGGAGAATGCTGGTGACTGGGTTGTGTCAGGAGTATGCCAAGATCCACGCACTTCACACAGAGCCACCGTACTTCAAACGTCACTGCTTAGTCTTATCCCACCAAGGAAGGAGATAATGACTTGGCACTGTCCTTGAAAAAGGTGGTATCAATCCAAGGCAGGAATAAAACATGTTGTCTTGGACAACTTGTGTGAGGGGCCACACACAGCAATGCCTCCCATTCCTCCCTAGTGCTGGGGCATGTGACTGGGCAAAGGCCTGTGATTGTCAGTGCAACTGGCAGTAGCAGCAGTGACCAACAGTGACTTTTCTTACAGCTTGATGCATTGTGCTCCCCTCTGGAGTGAGCCGGTTGGTGCGGGAACCATAAACCTCCAGCAAGTGTCACGCGTGTTGCCCATCCCTCTGTCTAACCTGATTTCTGAAGTGCCTGACATTATTGTAACTAAGCACCTTAAGCTGAGGCCAAGGTCTGGGGCCCTGTCTGTTCTCTGACTTGGTTCCAGGTTGAGCTTGGGCAGCAGGATATATGTCTCCCTGGCCGAACATCTCCTTTCTATCCTCAATGATGTCGCTCTGTTCTTTTTTTCAGTGTTGCCAACTGCTCTGATACATCACGAGCCTTGTGATATTTTGCCTTTCCCTAAAGCTCCAACACCAGGGGTCTCGGCTTTCATTAAAATGTACATTTCCCGCACTTGTGGTTGCAAATACACTTGAAAAGCTGTCTGCTAAAGGCTCAAAAATACTAAAAATCAATAAAAAGCCAATGCAGAGCACTGAAGATTGCCAGACTGATGCAGCTAGAATATCTTATAACCTGGGGGGCCTAGAAAACCCTCTGATGCTCTAGATCCTCTCTTTCCCTGGATTAGTGACCCAGGGGCTTTTTTTCTGTTCTCTCTCACAGAGTGGACAGTTTTTGTGCTGGAACAAAATGTCCAGTAGAAGACTGTGCAGACTGAATAGCAAGAGACATCGCCAGTCCTCCCCTGTGACCAGGAGCTGTACCTTCATAGACAGTGAAGTGCTTTCTCAAGAAAAATCATTTAGACGAGGGAGCCCTTTCACCACACATCTGCACAAAAACCCCACTAGAAAATTATCAGAATTTCCCATGGGTTGGGTCAGTCAGCTGCAGCAATAATAAAGCCAGTGAGGGCTGTGCCTCTTTTACTGGGCTGACATGCTGCATTCTCCAGGTCTTCCACCAAAATCCTCCTCCATGCTGCTGGGATCACCAGGTTTCAGATTTTCAATAACATCCATTTGATGTTGAGCTCTTCTCCAGGCTAGCTGTTTACAGCCGGGGAGCTCTGTGTCCTCACAGCTGTTCAGGCTCTGAACCTCTCCTTTTCCTGATTCATAGAGGAGTTCAAGCCAGAATGAAGACCCATGTGTAGGGCATTGCTCTCTGCATGTCCAGATCCTCCTACCACAGACAGCACGCAGGGGCAGAGCTGCACTTGATATTATTCCCCTGGGGGAACCTTTATAGGCACATGCACTGCTGCCCATTAATTCTCAGTCAACCCCAATCAGCCAGTGGGGTGAGAATGAAGCCACTATCCTACAAGAGGTGCCCCCTTGGGTCCTAGATGGTGGGGTTTGTTCTCTGAGGCCAAGGTTGGCCACTGCTCTGGTACTGGTCTCCAGTTAAGACACACACAGGCTCAGGGGCTTATCTCTGGTCCCTGGCTCACTGCAAGCCTGCAAAACTGGTGGGCATCAGAGCCTTGGGTGCTGAGCAAGGAGGCTGTACAAAAGTAGGTGCAGAAACAGTTTGGCAGTGAGAGAGGACAAAAGCAATGGTGTAACCATTGTCATGACTCTGGGTGTCTTCTACTTTCCTCACTCAAACCTGAGTTTGACTTGGATCAAAATGACCTCTCCCCAGTTATTGTCAATTGGGTTGAAGCCAGAAAGATGGTTCTTATATCTGCCTGTGGAAGCAAGATTGGTCCAAAAGTGGCTACCACTAGTGATGGGTAGGGGGTATATGTGGGTGCATGTGCACCCTCTGAGATTGGCCGTGCACCCCCTGAGATTGGCGGGTGGTTGCCGCTTGCTCCCCCGCCAATGCTAATGGCGGCATGTGTGGGTGGTCGCCAATCACCACTCAGCACTTGCCACCCCTCTCCTCACCGCTGACACTGCTGCAGCCACCTGCAGGTGGTCCTCACTCGGCCCACTCTCGCCGCTGACATCTCTGTAGTCAACTGTGGGTGGTCCCCACTCACTGCTGCCATGTTCCTGCTGCTGCCGCTGCCTGTAGGCCCCAGTTCATGGTGGCTGCCATCTGCAGCTGCTAAGAAAATGGAAGCCATGTGCAGGGGGACATGACTACAGTTAGAGGGTCTTGGGAGACAGGGACATTGGGGGTTGGGGTACAGCTGTGAAATGTGCACAAGGGGAATGAGGTAGGCATTAAGGGGAAAGAGGTGGATGTAGGAATTGCAGGGGAAGATGAGTGAGAATATTTAAGAAGGAAAATAGGGGGCAGGAAGAAGATAATGCTCAGAAGAGGTGGGAGGCTGAGAAAAGAAGGATGTAAGGGCAGCAGAAGTCCCAGTAAGCAAAGAAACCACAGGTGAAGATAGTAAAGGAAGGACAGGAGGCTGGAAATTCCCCTGGCAGAGACCAATGCCTTGAGCTAAGAGGGGAAGTGAGTGGCCTGATGGATGCACAAGCAGGAGGAGGCAACTGGGGAGGCCTTCTCATTCTTCCTGTGAACGTAGGGCAATAGCTCGGGTCTTCGTGTATGAATGACTAAGGTAAAAAAGGCATTGAGTACTCCAGCCTTTTCCACATCATGGATGTGGACATGACTGGAACAACAGAGTTGGTGGGATAGCTCACATGACTGGAGCAGTCATGGATAAACTGGCATGCATAAACTGTTCAGGAAAGACATGCAGGGGAGAAGAGGGGGAGGAATTTAATGTAAAATTTAATGTAAAAGCTGTACAGCTTCAGTATGAAATAAGACAGGCCAGTAGAAAGTCTCTGGGTTTGGGTCAAAGAAGAGAGCAACAAGGGTGATGCTGTGGTGGGTATCTTCTAGATACCACCAGTCCAGGAGGGTAAGGTGAATGAAACTTTCTTCACAGCTTGCAGAATTTTCAGATCATGGGCCCTGGTTCTCATGGGGGACTTCAATCATCCTGACATCTGCTAGGAGGGCAATACAGCAGTGCACAGGCAATCCAAGTTTTTGGATGAGGAGAGTACTGGGGACAATTTCCTGGTGCAAGTGGTGGAGAGATCAACTAGGGACCATGCTCTTTTTGACCTGGTATTCACAAACAGCCAGGAATTGATGGGGAATATCAGTGCCCAAGTGCATGGCAACTTGGGCGTCAGCGACCACAAGATGATTGAGTTCAGGATCCTGAGAAAAGGAAGGAAGGAGAGCAGCAGAGTTAGGACCCTGGGCTTCAGAAAACCAGACTTCAACTTGCTCAGGGAACTGATGGTCAGGATCCCTTGGGAAGTCAAACTGAGGGGGAAAGGAGTCTGAGAGAGCTGGTTGTATTTTAAAGAAAAGTTACTGGGCACAGGAATCAACCATCCCGATGAGCAGGAAGACCAGCAAGTGTGGAAGAAGACCAGCTTGGGTTATCAGGGAACTTTTCAATGAGCTAAAACACATAAAGGAAGCCTACAAGAAATGGAAACTTGGATAGATGACTAAGGAGGAATATAAGAATATTGCGCAGGCATACAGAGATTAAATCAGGAAGTCCAAAGTGCAATTGGAGTTGCAGCTAGCGAAGGACATGAAAGGCAACAAGAAGGGTTTCCACAAGTATGTCAGTAACAAGAGGTAGATCAGGGAAATTGTGGCCTCTTACTGAATGGGGGAGGCAACCTAGTGACAGATGATGTGGAAAAGGCTGGAGTACTCAATGCCTTTTTTACCTTAGTCTTCACAGGCCAGGTCAACTCTCAGACTACTGCATCTGGCAGCAGTTTGGGAAGGAAATGAGGATCCAATAGTACCAAAGAAATGGGTTAGGAACTATTTAAAAAGCTGGACATATACAAATCCATGGGGCTGGACACGATGCACCTGAGGGCAATGAGAGAGTTGGCTGTTGTGATTGAAGAGCCACTGACCATCTCCGAAAACTTGTGAGGCTCATGAGAAGTCCCCAGTGATTGGAAAAGGGCAAAAGTTGTGTCCTTCTTTAAGAAAAGGAAGGAGGATCTGGGGAACTGCAGACTGGTTAGTCTCACCTCAGTCCCTGGAAAAGTCATGGAGCAAGTTCACAAGGAATCAATTTCTAAGCATCTGAAGAAGAAGGTGATTAGGACCTGCCAGTATGGATTCACCAAGGGCAAGTCATGCCTGACCAACCTGATTGTCTTCTATGATGAGATGACTGGCTCTGTGGATGCAGGGAAAGCAGTGAACGTACCTACACCTTGACTTTAGCAAAGCTTTTGATATGGTCTCCTGCAACATTCTCACAAGCAAGCTAAAGAAGTACTTGTTGAATTAATGGACTGTAAGGTGGATAGAAAACTGGCTGGAGCATTGGGCTCAGAGAGTAGTAATCAATGGCTTGCTGTCTAGTTGGCAGTCAGTGTCAAGTGGAGTGCCCAGGGGTAAGTCCTTGGCCAGTTTTGTTCAATACCTTCATCGATGACTTGGAAGATGGCATAGAGTGCACCCTCAGCAAGTTTGCAGATGACACCAAGCAGGTTGGTGTAGTAGATACGCTGGAGGGAAGGACTGAAATTCAGAGTGACTTAGACAAATTGGAGGATTGGACCAAAAGAAATATCATGAATTTCAATAAGGACCAGTATGAAGTTCTGCACTTAGGAAGGAAGAATCCCATGCACCGATACAAACTGAGGACTGACTGGCTGGGTAGCAGCTCTACAGAAAAGGACGCAGGAATTATAGTAGACAATTTGCTGAATATGAGCCAACAGTGTACCTTTTGTCATCAAGAAGGCTAATAGCATACTGAAGTGTATTGCCAGCAAATTGAGAGAAGTGATTCTTTCCCTCTATTTGGCATTGGTGAAGCCACATCTGGAGTACTGTGTTCTGTTTTGGGCCCTCACTACAGAGAGGATGTGGGCAAATTGGAGGGAGATCAGCAGAAAGTAGTGAAAATCATTAGAGGAGCACTTGACTTCTGAGGAGAGGCTGAGGAACGTGGGCTTATTTAATCAGGAGAAGAGAAGACTGAGGGCAATTTAATAACAGCCTTCAACTACCTGAATGGTGGTTCCAAAGAGGAATCTCCATCCTTAGAAGTTTAAGATCCAGTTAGACAAAGCCTTAGTTGGGATGATATAATTGGAGATGGTCCTGCTTTGAGCAGGTGTTTGGACTAGATGACCTCCTGAAGTCCCTTTCAACCCTAATTTTCTATGATTCACTGATCGTGAGGTTTCTCCTCTGCCCTTAAGAATCCTCTGATTTTTCTTAAGAAGTCCAGAGGAAGCCCTGTCCAGTGGTTTTGCCCTGGCTGCTGGGGAAGGGTGGACAATAATGGCAAACCAGGGATGCCAAGGTCCAGCTCTAGACACGTCCAAGTACTGCAGCAGTGGAGTGGTGTTCAGATTACTACAATTGTGTGTCAAGACAGGTTGGGGATCTCCTCTTGCTTGTGCTGGTTCTTTGGCCTCCAAGTTAGTATGATAGAGAATGGGCAAGGAGAGAGGACATCATGGAGAGAACTCAAACTCTGGAAGGATGGAGTGGTTCTGGGATAAGAGTGGGGTTCTGAGTCCTGAGGAATGGGCTGTACTGAGTAGGGATGAGCTGTATTGAGGCTAAAGTGATGTGTTTTATCCATTGGAGCAAAACTTGTATCTTGGAAAAATATTAAAAGCAGCAGAACCCCATAAGAGCAGTGCCTTTGATAGCTCAGCTGGTAAAGCAGGACTGTAGCATTCTCTTGGATAAAGTAAGTCCCCCCAAAGCCTGAAAATGAATGAGGCACTTCAACCCTTTTGGTCTCATACCCTCCTGATTAAGCTATTTTGGCAAAAGCTGCAAAGACAGCTGCTGATTTTGCTGTGGCCAGGCTTTGTGAACTCGTTTCCTGAGGCATTGCCCAGAAGGGAGAGCTTTTAGTCAAGTTCCCAGATGGTGGGCCAGTAGTGGGTGCTTTGGCACTGAGCTGCCCACCTCACTGTGCCTGACTAAAACCAAGCTTTGGATGCCTCCTCAGGGACACCAGCTTTTGGCCAACTCCCTTCCTGGAGCATACCCACTGCCACCAGCCGAGCTCTGGTCTTTGTTAAGGCTCTGTGCCGCTTGGGGTACACAGGCCATGTAGTCCTAGGGGTTGCTTAGCCCCAGCAGGATATATCTATGGGCTTCCTATAGCCTGAAGCATAGAAAGTAGCCTCCCTTAGCTAGCTGAGCAAAGGGAGCAAAAAGGCTTGCCCAATCTCTCTCAAACAGTTACTGCCAGGCTTGCTATGATTAGAGATGCTAAACAATCAATTTGAAAAACATCAGCGTTACCTATTGGAGTGACATTGGCTTAAGCCTAGCCCCCATGTCGTGTGGCCAGAGCAAAGGCGAGGCTAGAGCCCCTCCCCCTCCCCCTCAGCCAGGTTTATGCAGCAAGTTGGTTGCCTAGGTAACCAGGTGGACAGACATGGGAAGAGGCAAAGAAAAAAGGAAAAAAAACCCAAACCCTAAGTGAGGGAGCAGCGCCACAGGCTCTACAAAGTGTTTTTGTCCCAGCCTTCTGCCTGCCTTCCTCCTCCTGAGTTTGAGTCTGGCTGGGCTTGCTTTCCCGGGGGCTTTTTGGAGATTGGAGATGGAGGAAGTTAAGAACTGGGAGCTGTTCCCATGGTGACAGACCAGCTAGTTAGTCACTTGGTAAGAGATAGACCGAGAGTCTGCAGATGTTGTTTACTACTTCACAGATTAAAATGTATCATTCTTCTCATTCACATATGTGTGTTTATTGAACCTGGTGATCACTACTAGACAGGAAACCTGTCTGGCACCTGTCCCAAAGGGGTCTGGCTTCCCTTTAAGAGGCTTGTACAAAGTAACCATGCTGGATGGGGAGACCTGGTTGTGGGCAGTTTGTTAGGAGGAGCTCTTTGCAGGTGTGTGTTGTTACCTCTCTCTTCTTTAGTGTCTTAAAAAAGTTAGCCTGTTTCTGTGAGAAGAGTAGGGTCTGCTGAACCCACAAATAAACACGGTATATCAGACTTGGTTTGAGAGCAAGCTTTGGTGGTTTGGAAAATAATGGACCAGCTAACAGTCCTTATGCAGTCAAACCAGTCCAGAAATGCAGCAGAAGACTAAAAGGGAGTCAGGCAATATTTCAATTATTCTTGAGAGCAAATGGAGCTACAAAAATTGAGGAACACAAAGTAGGCCTTTTTTTTAATATGACAGGGAGCTTTACTGCTGCTTTAGAGGCAGCAGTAACTTTATTCAATAGTTTTGCACAAAGTGTAACAGGCAAGCCACTTCTGAGATGGTGGTAACTAAAATGGAAGTGTATTGCAGGCCTCAGACAAGTTAAACTTTTGAGAGGCATCAGTTTGGTGGGACAGGGCGTTTGTGGGTAGGATGCAGAGGCATGACTAGTAATTTTTGTGCCCTGGGCAGAGATGGGGTGGGGTGGAAGGTATATGTGTGTGTGTGTATGTGCACAGGTATGTGGCTTCTGCTGTCAAGGCTGGCTCCTTGTACCTTGCTTGCTTGGGTCTGGGACCAGCTGTGCACACCCTGCCTGGCTGAGGCAACTGGGTCATGCACTTCCCAGGGGCTGTGTCCCCTCTAAATCAGCTGGTGTCCCCATTACCACCCCTAGTAATACTATGGACAGGGCAAGTGTGAGGACAGGGCCTGCCACAGAACTCAGGTCTACAGGGTGCCACTTGTCATGGCAATGACCAATGGATTTCAGGTAAAAGAAACAAAATATCCACGCACTTTGCTCTGAAGAAGGGAACAGCAGCATATCTCATAGCAAAGGTTGTAGCAACACTAATTTCAGACCAAAGTTTTTCCATATAGGAACTCAGCAACAGACAGGTGTCACCACAGGCTGGGCCATTACACTGAATACAAATGAAATGTACTACTTATGTTAGATATTGTTTTCAGAGTCTGTGAATAGGAGTCTAAAGGAAAAGCCTACCCAAATAGAGTTAAGACGAGTAAACCTTAAGCACTGGTGGGGAACTAATTCCAATAAAAGGTAATGGTGAATTTAAAGTAAATAATGAAAAAAACAAAACAAAATAAGGTGTGATTGTAGCTAGGACTGATGTTTCAATGCTGGGGCTACTTGAAAAAAAACTATACTGTAAAAGGCCAAGAATCAATAGAGGGGGGTACTGAGCAGTACAACCTCTGTCAAAAACACAGACATTGTCAGATAAAGCAAGATGCGCTTATACCTGAAAGTTGGAATACCTGGAACAACTGAAGTCATGGTCCAAAATTGGTACAGATCTGTTTGTAGGCAGGCATAACTAGGTAATGGGCTTGGAGCATTATTCAGAAGCTGAGATACTGGATAATGCAAATACCAAGTATGTTGGTCAGTGCAGCAGGAAGAGAGACCAGCACCCCTGGCTCTGCTTGTCTGGGTGATATTGGCTATATGATTACCAGGGATCTGGATTTTCTGCTTGCTGCAGAAAAACAGATGTTCTGCTTTAAAGGAGAAAAACACAGATTTTCTCCTTTAAAGGACAAAATCACATTTTTTCCCCTTTAAAGGAGAAGATTGTGGGAAACTGTGGGTTCCCCCTTGCAAGGGACTGCTTGGGGCTGAGGGAGCAGGGGGAGGTTGACTAGAGGCAGGGGGCACCATGTGCATGTGTGTGCTCACATGCACATGGACAGCATACATCCAGACAGGGTGGTAGGAGCCGCTGGGTACCTCAATGGGGGGCAGGAGTTGGAGGCCCAGGGCTTGTGGACCATCTGGGGGTAGGGGGCTGAGGGAGGAAGGGTGTCTACTGGTACTGGGGGAAGGATCCCAGGTGCCAGGGCTGCAGGAGGGCAGTGCTGGGTGCTGTCAGTGAGCTCAGCCCTGCAGCAGGGGAAGGGAGTGGCGGATCCTATTGGCCTGGCAGGGAGTTTCATGGCACAGGCAACAGCTAGGGCACTAAATGTTCCTCCACACCTCTGGTTGTGACTGGGGCTGCAGTGCAGTGGAGAGGTCTGGTGCAGCAGCATGAGGCTGAGTGTAGCTCTGTCCCGAACCGCTGGAGGAGAGTGAGTGGCTCTAGGGAGTCTCCATCCCACCTGTGGCAGCTGGAGTTGCTACTGCTTATGCAGGCAATGGTGGAGCAAGTCCAAACTCAGTGTGGGTAAAGGGAGGAAGAGAGGGATGCCTGTGGCACCCAAGCCCCAGGCTAAGACTCCCACACTATGCCAGGCAGCCTGACCACAGCAGCCCCCCACCCATGCAGGCAGCATCTCCCAGCTGCGTGCAGCTGCCTCTATCCCTAAGAGCACAGGCACTCGTCCCCAATGGTTCAGGCACACCCCTGGTCACTGGCTGCAGGTCAGGAGTGAGGGGCACCAGTAAAGTCAGCCTGGCCAGGGACCTGAGGGTCAGGAGTGAGGGGCACTGGCAGGGATGGGATGGTGGGGGCTGTGAGTTGGGTGGGAGTGAGGGTCACTGTGGAGGCTGTGGGTTGGGAGTGAGGAGCACTGGCAGGGCTGGGAATGGCTGCAAGTCAAGAGTAAGGGTCACCGGCAGAGCCAAGGGGATGTGCGTTGACAGTGAGAAGCACTAACAGGGCCAAGGGGCTGTGGGTTGAGAATGAGGGGCACCAGCGGGGCTGTGGGTTGGGAGTGAGGGACTGGCAGGGTCAGGGGCTGTGAGCTGGGAATGAGGGGCACCAGCAGAGCTGGGATGTGGGGGGCTATGGGTTGGGAATAAGGGGCACTGGCAGGGTTGGGGGGCTATGGCTTGGGAGTGAGGGGCAACAGCAGGAGCAAGGGCAGGGCACCATCATATCAGGGCTATTTCGCCCTCAACTACTCTGTGATTGTACCGTATGAAGAGGTGCTCAGAACAGCCAATGTCAGTAGGCTGGTGCATCGGTGACTGGTGCCTCCCGAGTCCGGAGGGGGGGCACTTGCCCCCATAGCGATCAGCAATCTCGGGGAGTGGGGGGGCACCAGCACTCTCGCCTGCCCCCCCGTCTGTCACCTAAGTGAGCAACGCTGCTGTCAGGGTTGCACCAGCGCTCTCAGGGGGTGCATGTACATCCCCATGCACCCCCTATGCATTGCCACTGGACTGGTGAGAAGTTGGCTGCTGCCTCCAAGATGCCTTTCCTGTCTTTGTGTAGTTTGTCATTAAGTGCCAACACCTCCTTGGGTGCAGCCCACTTTGGACTCTTTTTAATGACTCTTGCCTGGGGAAGACCCATTTTGTCAGTCCCAGAGGCTGTGTATTCCAGGCCTGCACCACATGGTCATGGTTGGTAGATCTGCCCATGCCAGACCTGGGTAGGTAGAGCTCCCACAAGTGTCAAGAAAGTCTGTGGGTAAGGGTTGTGGCAGGCCAGCAGGGGGTGCTTCTGCCCTGAGCCACTCGCCTCACTGTGCCTGACCAAAAACCAAGCTCTGAATGCCTCCACTGGGGCACCTCACATCTGGCCCACTCCCTTCCTGGAGCACACTCACATGCCTAGGGTAACTGCTGCCATCACCCAGGGGTCTGGTCTGTATTTGGGCCCTGTGCCTCCTGGGTACACAGGCCTTGTGTACCTTGAAGGTGCTTGACCCACTGTGAGAACTTGGGATGCTTCCTTAAGCCTGAAGCATAGAAGGTAGCCTCCCTTAGTCAGCCAAGTGTAGGGAGCATAAAGGCATGCCTCTCCCAGTAAATACCACCGAGCTTGCTATAGTGGAGAGCTTTATTGGTTAAAGAGGGTAGGCTTGGGGAATGGTACAGGTTAGAGAAATGTCAAAGAATAACCCAGAGTAAACAGTACAGCTTAATATTTTTTTGTTATGCTTCTACATTACAATAAGCTATATTTCTAGATAAGTTTCAGGTAAGTTTCTGTCAAGTATTATCCAGAGGCTGATTGAGCTTCCTCTGGAGGCAGACTGTTCATTGTGTCAGTGAGTTTCTAGATACCTTTCCCAAGACGGAGGGACCCCCCAGATAACCTTTATGACCTCACCTTCCAGGCCCAATCAAAGGCAGGTGTTGTTTGATGTTGACCAACCTATTTAAAAAGCATGGTCATCTAAGGATGTGACATGGCTCAAGTCCATGCGCCCATGCCATGAGGTCAGTGCTTAAAACAATAGAGACAAGATTCACTCTGCCTGTACCTGCTTCAGGTCACACAGCCATAACCTGGGGCAACCAGCTTGACAGACAGGTGAGGAGAAAATGACAAAGGAAAAAAAAACCAAAACTTATAGAAGAGACTGGGATAGAATTCTTCCATGGGGTGCGGGTGCTGTGCGCTTGGGCCCTGCATTGGGTATTTATGAAACCAGCTCTTCTGCAAGTTCTCACTGCATCTGAGTGGGGAATGAACAACTGTTTACTAACCCTGATCTCGGGAGTTCTGTAATCTGGGGCTGGCTGTCCTTATTTCCACACTGGGAGCCAGCTGCCAAAGCTGGACATGGGGGTGAGAGATGCCTTCAAAAAGCAAGTTGGGGCATTAGGAGGAAGATTGGCACCTACCCAGTCATTAGTGCTACAGGCTGCCACATCCTCAACTCTCATTTGGTGCTAAAAAGCCCCAACCCCAGTGTGGTGAACTCAGTCCAAGGTGGGACAAAGGCAAGCTGCTGAGGTCCTGACAGCTGGTAAAGCTCCTGTAAGGTTTGCACATGGAAGAAGTGTCAAGTTTGCAGTGTCCCGGTTCCTAGTGCCCTTTGCTCTTCCCACCCAGTTTATAGGTAGCCCAGGAGTGAAAAGAGAGAAGAAGCTCAGGCTGCATTGGCCAGGAATCAAACCCAGGGCTCCTACATGGTAGATGAGAATTCTACCACTGAACTACCAATGCTCCAGCTGTGGTGGTCCTCACAACATCTGACAAAGTCCTGCACAAAGCTCTTTTTGGGGTTCTTCTCTATGTGTCTGCTAACTTAGACCCTTCTTCCTTTCCCAACTGCTTGGAAGGGAAATAGCTGGGCAGTCACATCAGCACAAGGGGCCGGGCCAACTCTCGGCTGAGGCACCCACGGGAGAAGATCCAGCTGCTGGCAGGCCAGCAGAGGGCAGCAGCACCCACGCACTTACAGCTCTGCCCCAACCTGTGGCCCTGGGCCCTGTCACCCCCTGGGAGCCTGCTGCCCTCTTGCCCTGGCCAGGACCTGACGGGAGCCCACCCTGCCGTGCCAGGAGTGACTGCCTGTGCTTTGTCCCCCTGGCACAGGCTGAGCACCCAGGCAGAGGGGGCCAAGCTGCCAGCGGCTGATGCTAAAACCACATCACCTGCCCCAGGGCAGCGCCTCCAGACACTCGACCTCCAACCTGACAGCTGACTGCCTAGGCAGGGCTGCAAAGAGTCAGCCTGGCAACGGAGTGTGAACTGCTTCTCACCAGCCTGCTGATATCGGATGTCCTGAGCACCTCTTCATATCGCACAGTCATGGTGTAGCTGAGGGGGAAATAGTACTTCTGGAAAGGCAAACAAAGACATGACTCTAGTGGCAGAGATCACTGCTCTCCCCTCCCCGATCCTCATGGGCTGGGCTGGGGCAGCTGACCTAGTGATGTTCCTCCCTGCATCCAAATTTGCAGCCATGAAATCATGTGCCAGGTGTCCTGAGCCACTGGAGGAGAGGTGGGAACTTGACTAAAAGCTCTCCCTTCTGGGCAATGCCTCAGGAAACAAGTTCACAAAGCCTGGCCACAGCAAAATCAGCAGCTGTCTTTGCAGCTTTTGCCAAAATAGCTCAATCAGTGCGTGGGTGCTGCTGCCCTCTGCTGGCCTGCCAGCAGCTGGATCCCCTCCCGTGGGTGCCTCAGCCCAGAGCTGGCCCGGCCCCTTGTGCTGATGTGGCTGCCCAGCTGTTTCCCTTCCAAGCAGTTGGGAAAAGGAGAAGGGTCTAAGCTAGCAGATGCATAGAGAAGAGCCCCAAAAAGAGCTTTGTGCAGGACTTTGCCAGATGTTGTGAGGCCCACATCACAGCTGGAGCATTGGTGGTTCAGTGGTAGAATTCTCGCCTGCCACGCGGGAGGCCCGGGTTCGATTCCCGGCCAATGCAGTCTGCCTGTTCGTTTTTTTTTCCCCCCCACTCCTGGGCTACCTATAAACTGGGTGGGAAGAGCAAAGGGCACTAGGAACCAGAACACTGCAAACTTGACACCTCTTCCATGTGCAAACCTTACAGGAGCTTTACCAGCTGTCAGAACCTCAGCAGCTTGCCTTTGTCCCATCCTGGGCTGAGTTCACCGCACCAGGGTTGGGGCTAAAGGGAAGTTGGGGATGTGGCAGCCTGTAATGACTGGGTAGGTACCAATATTCCTCCCAATGAACCAACTTGTTCTTTCAGCTTAATGAGTCTTGATCATTCTGTATCATGTAAAATTCTGGAGACTTTCCATGAGAGTTAAGGAATTTTTCATAGATTTCACAGACATTACGGCTGGAATGGAACTTGCAAGATCATCAGGTCCAGCCCCCTGCCAAAGGGGCAGGAAGTCTACTGGGGTCAAATGATCCCAGCAAGATAAGCATCCAAGTGTGTTTTAAAGGTGTCCAGAGTAGGTGCTTACACCACTTCTGCAGGTAGCTTATTCCGGACTCTGGTGACTCATACAGTAAAGATGTTTTAAATGACCTACTTAAAACAGTCTTTCCAGATTTTGTGACCATTAGACATAGTCTTCCGTTGGAGTGCCCTGGTGAACACATATTTTCCCAGTTCCTGGTGCATACCTCTAATATACTTATAGGCCACTATCAAGTCTTCCCTGAGCCCATGCTTTTCCATGCTGAAGAGTCCCATGCCTCTCAGCCACTCCTCATAACGCCTGTTCTCTTGTCCTCTGATTATGTACATGACTCTCATTTGGACTCTCTCAAGATTCTCCACATCCTACCTAAAGTTCAGAGCCTGGACAAGGAGCTTGGACAAATTATCTCACGAGCCTGGGTTTCCATTCCACTTCCACTGGATTTGTCTGAATTATTATCATTATTTAATCTTCCTTGATATGACAGTTGGCGACATAATAAACCAGCTCTTCCTGTTGAGAATGACCTTGAGCCATTCTCCTAAAGGCATGATAAATGGTGTCGAGCCATCCTCCCGAGACAGGATAAAAGGCGAGACTGGGAGACTGTTTTGTGAATAATGCCCATCTGCAGCGATAAGGGGGAGACAGCTGTACCAGGCAAGGGGCCTCAAAGACAAACAGTGAAATACACTGGGAAATAGGTGAAAGGGCTCATTAGGGGCTCATTATAATACTAAAAAACACACCCCTAGGTGGAGAGAAAGTATGC
>JAGPOW010002791.1:34903306-34918240 GCA_030014935.1 Caiman crocodilus
TGCTGGACATTTTTCCTCCTTAGGTGCAGCACTTTGCATTTCTCCTTGTTGAATTGCATTCTGTTGTTTTCTGCCCATTTGTCCAACCTGTCCAGGTCTACTTGCAGCTGTTCCCTGCCCTCCGGCGTGTCCACTTCTCCCCATAGCTTTGTGTCATCTGCATACTGGGACAGAGTATATTTCACTCCCTTGTCCAAGTCGCTGATGACTAGAAAAAGTCTAGACTTTTTCAAGCTTCTTAATCAGTTGGCTTCTGACATCAGAGTCAAGGTTGTTTATGAAGACTAAAGCATACAGGACCGAGAATGGAGCCTTGGGGGATACCACTAGTCATGAAGCGCCATGTTGATTCAGTTCCATCAACTACCATGGTCTGGGTCTGGGCTTGGAGCCAGTTCCCCAGCTATTGGACTGTAGTGTAGTTGGGGCTGCAGCTGGCCAATTTTTCCAACAGGATATCATGGGACACCAGGTGAAAGGCTTTGTAAAAGTCCAAATATATGATATCAATCTCTTCCCTTTGTCCAGGTGATATGTCACCTGGTTATGGAAGGAAATGATGGGCAAGACCTACCCACAACAGACCTGTGCTGGCTGTCCCTCAGATTGTTCTCAACAGGCTAACAGGATTCAACAATTTCTTTGATAATTTTTCTACTGCCTCTTTTTTGTGGTGGCTGTGAATTTGCAGACTTTGGTACACCACAGCTCACGTTGCCTTCTAGAACAGACTGAACTATTGCTACTGGTAAAACCGGGTGTTCAGCACAGGCACTGCAGCCACTCGGGGCCATCTGGTTCAGATGTCCAGGACTAACCAGTTCTTCCTTGATCAGCATGAGGCACTTTTCCCTGAAGCAAAGGAAAGTCTCAGCATTGCTCACTTACTCACCATGGGATTTGCACTAGTTGGAAAGGCAGGAGTGTGAAAAGGGATGTCTCTACTTTTTATCCTACTGTCAGTTCTTTATTTCCCAGCCTTCAACTGCACTGTTTCCAGGGAAACAAACTCTATCTATGCTAAAGTTTAATACATTTTGTATTACATATAAGGTAAGGGGGCAGCCCCTCTTCATTAGCAAGATGTCTCAAGGAGAAAAACTGGCTGGGAAGTCATAGATTTCAACTGTCAGATATGGGACAGGATATTTACATTTGATTTAACCTCACACACATTTTGATAAATACAATAAGGGATCAATTTTGGTGGTCCCTGCCCAGCTGCTCAATTGGATACACAGCTCTTTCCATGAAACAGTGTCCCTTAATGCTGAGCCCTTTTATAGACTACACTGCTACAGGGATTAAGAGAACCATGGTGCAAAGTGGTATCTACCTTTATTCCACTACTGTGTTAACTTCCCAGCTGGTGTACTCCACAAAATGCATGTTACGCAACAGTAACAATAATCAAAGCTTTGCACATTATGGAGATGGAAACAAGTTAGGTGGAATTCTTGATCCCAGCTCTGAGATGGGAAGTAAAAGCCCCTCTAGGGTGTCCCAAACCCTTGCCCCATGGACCCCGATACTTACCGCAGGGGGTCCAAAGAAGCAGCGGCCAGCAAGAAATGCTGATGCAGGATCTGCAATTTCGGAGCAGCCTGAGCCTGCATATCGGTGGGGGCGGTGCTTCAGAGGAGCGCAGGCTGCTCAAAAGGCAGCCAAGAACACAGCCGGCTGAGGGAAGAGCGAGATGCCGGCCGGGAGATGCCAGCTGTGGAGCTGGGAAGCACAAGTCCCAAGTGCGGGGGAGCGAAGCTGAGCATCTGCTGGAGGACAAGCCTCGGGGACCAAGGAATGCCTGGGAATGGCACCAATGCCCTATTAGGGAACCCAAGTACAGTTGCTGGGGATGGCAGCAGGGGGCTGCTAGCCCTCTCAGGCAGCTTGGCGGGGAAGAAGACCCAGCCCTGCATGGGAATTATGAGCTCCATCAGCTCACAAAGAACAGGAGATCAGCTATAGGTCAGCTGGGACGTGGGGGCAATCACACTAGGAAGCCTGACTAGGGTGGAGCATGGGGCAGCTGCCTGTCCCCATAACTGCTAGGGGGAAAGGAATGGAGGGGAATGGTCCCCTTCTTCTTCTTCCCCCGAGTGACCAAGCAGGCACTGGGAGATGGGATCCAAGGGGCTCACCAGCGGAGGCTGGATGCTTTCTGTTGGGTTCATTTTTAGTTACAGTCTGCCCCAAGCTGGGGCAGATTTAGTTACCCAAGCTGGCCCAAAGTTGAGGGACCAGCTACAGGGAAGGTTGTGTTGGCTGAGAAGACCCAACCCATTCTGAGGTGGGCGGTGGGGATGAGACAAGATCATCCAGGGGAAGACCTGCAGGGTGCAGTATTTGCCTAAGGCTATGGATGTGGTAAAGGTGGGGTGAAGGGGAGGTTTGAAACCCCATGAAGAAAGACCAGGGTCGAGACCTCTTTGCTTTGGGGCCACCTGTGGGGAACTTCCTCCCCAGTAAAGAACATCAATTAATGGCAGACATGTAGGAGCAGCACCTGAACCATCTAGGTAGCACCAGAGCCCAATCTCACACTGATGCCACTTGGGAGCAAGGAACCTACCAAGAAGGGGCCAAAGCCCTACAACACCTACAAGCGACACAGGTACAGCTCTGTGTTAACTAACTTCAGATTGTCAGTCTACAGGGAATATCCTACCTCAAGTGATTGTTATTTATTTTAGTTGAAAATAGTAAAGCACTAAGCATACTTAGCCAGATTCTCTGCTGGCATAATGATCTTAAAAGCATACTGATAAAAATCATGAAAACACTGCAACTGTAGAGCCTATATGTATACATGTAAGTATATGTAGCATATGTGATGGTACAAAACTCAGCAATGCTCATCTCTGGGATCATTTGCAGAATTTATAAATGTCAAGCATCAAACAGAAGTTCAGCCTGATAAAATCTTTATTAGGCTGTACCCCATTAGGCATTCATTATAGCTCTGTTCTCGACAAAATGAATGTGTGCATATATGCAGGTAGTTAATAAATAAATTGGCAGTAGATGGCACTACAAATAAGCAGCATTGTTCATAGGTTTCCCAGGTGCAATTAAAATTCTTGTGAAAGTCTGAAAATGGCTTCCTGAGTGCAGATCTCTACCTGGAAAATTTAATATGCTTTCAGCAAATTGTGTGTGTGTGTGTGTGTGTACACATATACATACACACACGTACACATGTGTGTGTATGTATGTATGTATGTATATGTGCAGGTCATTTCAGGAAAATAACTGCCTTGTCTGTTCTCCTGAAAAAAAATATTTAATGACTTCTATCATTCTGTTCAGGTTACACTGACATTGTAATTGCTTTTAGTATTGACACTAGGCCTAAAATCTCTTAATGTCTAGAAGGGGTAAAATCAAGAGTTAAACTCTGAAATAGCTTCACATTTCATAGTTAAAAGTTTCTGGAAATTTTGCACATTAACTTAAATTTTTTGAGCATATGTTGCAATCTTGTTTTTATTTTCTTATTACCTAGAAGATGATTCTATTTCTTCCTTATCAAACCCAAAAGAAAGCTTACTTTTTTACTTAGATTCTTAAAAATAAAACCAACATACTTGGAGATCTCACTTTCTGACAAAGACTGAAGTAGCCATTATCTTGAGAAGAAAGTGTACATAAGGAACTGAAGAATTTCTCAAGGAAGTGTTTGGTAGTTCCTAGCATAAAGCCTATGACTTCTTAATTTATGCTCAAACATGTCACATTTATGCTCACATCGGGCTCTGAGGCAGGCCAGGCTCTGCCTCTATGCAGCATACATAGCCACTGAGCATACTGAGCCACTCAGCATACAGAGCCTTTTCCCTGTGGGTCCTTGCCACTCTGCTAGCTGGAACTGATTGCTGCCCCATTCCTGGCCCTGGCCAGAGTGACACCATGGTCCAAGTGGGGAGAGGCAAGGGGCAGAGCTGGGGCTGATGGAGGCACAGAAGACTGCCCAGTAGATCAGTCAGCTGGGCCTCAGTTCTGTTCCCAAAGCACTCAGAAAGACCACAACGGGTCAGAATGTTTCTAACACTATGAGATTCCTAGCTGAAATCTCTGAGTTTTTCCCTGTGAACCATGTTTGCACACATCACAGGATCTCAAGGCACCCCAGGGTGCTCCAGCCCCCTGGTTACAAATCACGGTTCTAGGGCTTCTCACAAGGTCTCCAATTCTAGGTACTTTCCAGGGTTGTTGGTGGGTCAGAGGCAACCACACAGTCCACAAGGCAGAGGAGGAGCAGAGACCAAAGGAATACAGGGAGGTTTGATTAATTTTTTAACCATATTATTTGATCCCAGCACATTTCACATATGCATGAAAGGCATTGGTTATTAAAAGCAGGCTATCTAATGGGTGATTAAAACCCCAGCTTTGATATGGGTCTGTTGTTAATCCTCAGCACAATGCTCTAATGATCAATTAGCATCTGCTGCCCATAAATGCTTAGGCACATTTAGAAAGGAGTCTTTTGTTTCCTGTGCCTGGAGAGCTAAATGGAGGCAAGTTCTTCTATGCTGCTGAGGTCCCAGCTGAGAATTCAAACATTTTGAGGTTTGTAGTCATTTAGCACTTGTGAACCATGAAGATCAAACCATCATGATCCTTATCCACCAGAGGAACTCCTCTGAGGAACTCCTATAACTAACTGAGGCACAGAGAAATTCGATGATTTGCTTAAGGTCACTTGGGACTGATGCTAGGATAGGAGTCAGCTGTCCAGAGCCAAACACCTTGCATGCTGGGCCCAGCCCTTTTAGACATGTAGCAATGAATGTCTCTTTAGTTGCAACCTTGAGAACCAGAATATAAAACCTCTCATTAAAAGCAGAGCCCTCTTTGCCGAGATCTTCAGCACACTTGCTGAGAACTGCCCCTGCTCTCTCCCGGCTAAAGTCTGGCTTGTCTGTTCTGTTAAACTTCCCAGCAACCACACTATAGGTACCTGCATGCGCACAACTTGCGAGAGCCAGAACTGCTGGGACAGGGTGGTGGAGTCTGGTAGGACCAGCTGTTGTTCAGATGGCAACACTATGCAAGCCCTGCAGGAGGAAGAAGAAAGCAGCGCTGGGTTAAGTGCTGGTTTATTAAGTGTTTTTGTTCCCTTCTAGTGAGATCTGCCATGAGCATCAGGGCAAGTGCCTTCACTAACTGGAACTTGGCCATTACAGTATCCACTGAGTAAAGAGGATACCAGTACTCTGGTGGGGAGGAGCAGGTACACTCATGCCTGTGCCCTGCAGATTCCCAGCCATGTCCCCCCCAGCCCCCTGCCTGAAGGAGACTAGAACCCCTCCTACACACACAGCTGCATACAGCGATCTTGTCCACAGGAAGGCTTCACACACAGGGGGAGTTCAAGTCAACCTTGTGGACTATTCCTCCCTGAGTTATGGCCATGAAGCCTTGTCAGAGGAGTTCAACCAGTCAAGAATATAAGCAACCCAGTAGCCACATGGGGAGAACATACTGCATATTCAAACCACGTAAATGTTAAAATAAAATCAGTTCAGTGTCAGTCAAGGCAATGACTCCTGTATGGCAATCTGAGAAATATCACTGCATTTTAAATATATTGGTGGAGAGACTTGTGTCACCCACCATGGAAATGCTTGCAAGTGTGAAGGAAGGGGAATAATAACTGCAGCCACTTCAATGGTGTTAACAAAACACCATTGATCTTGCTCTGATAATGTTTCATGTCCCACATCAGGAGTTCCAGTACCTCCAATTTATTGCCCAAACTCCTTTCACTAATGTACAAACATTGCTGTTGTTTCCTTCTAACCTTACATAACTTCCTAGTTCAAATATGTGTGCCTGAAATACCTGTCTGCCTTTCGTTTCTCTCTCCCTTTCTTAGTATGCCTCTCTCCCTGGCCTCTTTCTCATTTATCCAATTTCCCTTTTGTTTCATTTTCAACTTTCCCAGGGTGGAGATTTTGAGGGAACCCAAAATTTCCTCCCTTGAGTTCCTAATTATCTTCTTATCAATTAGGCCACCGACTATTTCTTACTGACTGAAGTGGAGCCTGACCCTGGAGGAAAGCCTTCCATCCATTAATGCCTGCTAATAATCAAACATCCTATAGCCTTCCCAACTGCATCAGTCCTGGGGCCATTCATTAATCTTCATTATCTTGTTCTACCTCACATAATGTCACTTGAGCTTCTACCTCTTTCAGCAACTCCCCCAGCCTAGCAGTTATTCTTGATCCTTGTTAACAAGTATCTGTCCTTATCATTTGGTCCTATGAGCAATTGATATTGCCCATAGGGCAACTGCGGAGCAATTACTCGAGTCTTGTTCCTCACATCACCTGTAGTTCCACAGTTCGTATCTTTCAACATTCTTTTCTTTCATTTTCCCAGCCTTCCTTTAGGACTGGTCTAGGTATCCTTCTTACACGAGAGTCACTCTAAAACCTATGCCTGTCTTTTCTCAGAGTTTGCATTATCCTCTGCTCTTTTTCCTTTCTTGTCTGCAGATAGTGTCTTTTGTTTCCTCTTAATCTCTGTTCGTCGATGAGAGCCGACCGGGGTCAGCAACCACCCACAGGCACTGCTAACAGCAGCGGCCAGCAGGGATCGTGGACTGCCCACAGATGCCACTGGCAGTGTTGGCACCGGGGTGACAAGTGGTGACCGCCTGCGGGCACTGCCAACAGTGTTGGTGGTGCCTTTTCGTAGTGGGTACACAGCCATGCTCAGGTGGTGCACGTGCACTCGTGTGCACCCCTTACGCATCGCCCCAAATAATGAGCAAAATGGACCTCAGATTCGACCCAGTAAATGACAATTCTTTTGTTCTAGGTGTCACAGGTGCCATCTTCTAATTATTGTTTTAAAAAACAAAAGCCTTGTTGACTGGGGGTGAGTAGGGGAAAGCTCTCAAAAGCAACACTGTCCCATACATTTCTTTAAACACATGCACAGAAATGGAGCCAAAACCATGCAAGCACCATGTGAAACTCCTTCTACAAAGTCCTAGTCCAGATCCCCTCATAGAAGTTCTCATTGGACACTGGCATGTCAGCAACATTGCCTCCTCCCCACAAGACCCTAGACTTCCTGGACAAGTCCTAAGAAGCTCTGCTGATCAGGTCACTGCTAGTTTTGCCTCTCTGTAGGCATTATGCAGAGCTTCAGGTCTCCATCTGAAGCTTTCACGTGTTTGTGTATTCCGACTGCACCGGACACACCTGAGCCATGTGAAGTCATTTCCGGTCTGGCAATAACAGTTTCCAAGGTTTGAGTGCCTAGGAACAGGGGGTGAGGGTGAAAGTACCTGGGACACAGCAGCTTCAGTCAGCAGGGATCACACACTAGCACCACAGAACCGTGCGGAAGTGGGAGCCTCTGCTGCCAGAGCTAAAAGACTCATGCCTGGGAGCCAAGGCTGTGAAGGTTCATCAACCTCCACCTGCCTTCCAGCCACCACTAGAGGGGAGTAGGGCACTGCACTGAGAGGTTTCCATTTCCCTTTGAAGTGAAGTTTGCAGACTCGTCTACAAAAGCTGTTTTGTAAATTCCCTTTGAGGATTAGAACTGAGACCGGAGAGAGAGTGGTTGTCTTGTGAGAAATGTGCATTCACAGGTAATTGGGTACTTCTATCTTTGATAGATTTGTCAGTGTGCATTCATTCTGGTTTGCAGAATGAATATTCTGGCACCAAACACTAACTGTGTACCAAAATGAACACACACTGAAAATCTGTCAAAGACAGAAATACCCAATTACTTGTGGGTGCACATTTCTCATAAGATAACCACGCTCTCTCCAATCTCTCAGTTCTAGTCCTCAAAGGGATTTTATAAAACACCTTTTGCAGGTGAGCCTACAAACTTCACTTCATCAACCAACTTGATAGCATCACAAAAAATTGATTTTTTTGGAGGCAGATGATCATCCTAGGTGCTAGAGGGGACATGGGTAGACAAGTAATGATATTGGACACTAGGGCTGTGCAAAATGGAAGTGTTTCATTTTGACCAGCATTTCCACGTTTCAACAGAACAGTGTTTCATTTTGACTTTGTTTCAAATCAAAATGGCTGTTCAACCCTGTTTCAACATTTCACCCACAGGATATAATGGAGAAAGATGAAGCAGGCTATAGCTTTGTCATTTCTGGCCTTATTTGGTTGAATCCTGCAGAAATGGTAGCCCCTTCTGAGTGCATGATGTGTGCTAAGTTTCAAGTAGATAGGTGCAGGGAGTTCAGAGAAACTGTACCCCAAAATTTTGAGAGCAAAACTCATGTCTCATGTATGTGTTAAACCACAGTAGGGTCAAAACTGCAGGCATGCTAGCCCCTGCTGAGGCAACAAAGTCTGCTAAGTTTCAAGGTGATTGGTGCAGGGGTTTGTGGGGAACTGCACCTCAAGCTGCTGACAGGCAAAACTCATAATATAGATGACCCTGTGTGTGTTAAGGCAGAGTGGGCTGAAAACTGCAGGGGTGGTGGCCGCTGCTGAGGCCACAAAGACTGCCAGTTTCAAGGAGATTCGTGCAGGGGCTTGGGGGAAACTGCACCTCAAGCTGTGGACGAGCAAAACTCATGATATGGGTGCTTGTACAACTGTGTCTGTTTTGGGGCACTGAAGTGGGGACCACAGAGGGGAAGCAGGGAATTACTGCAGGCCTGGCTACTAAGCTACTGTATTACCAGTTACCAATCAATACACAGTACTTAGCTACTACATAACGACTTAACAAGCATGGATTAACACCTAAGACCAAAGACTAAGGAGAGGAAATAATCAATACAGACAATCAACTGCCCCAAAACAGAGACAGTCAGTTGCACAAGCACCCATGTCTTAAGTTTTGCCTGTCAGCAGCTAGAGGTGCAGGGACCCAGAACCCAGAACCCCTGCACCTATCTCCTCGACAGCTGGCAGACTTTGTGGCCACAGCAGGGGCTACTATCCCTGCAGTTTTCACCCTGCTGTGCCTTAAGACACAAGTCTCACCCATGTCACGAGTTTTGCTTGTCTGCAGTTTGATGTGCAGTTTCCCCCAAACCCTGTACTTATCTCCTTGAAACTTGGCAGGCTTCATGGCTTCAGCAGGGAGTAGCACACCTACAGTTTTGACCCTGCTATGGCTTAACACGTACACGTGACATGAGTTTTGCTTTCAGGATTTTGGGGTGCAGTTTCTCCAAATCCCCTGTACCTATGTCCTTCAAACATGGCAGACTTTGTGGCCTCACCAAGGGGCTAGCATTCCTGTAGTTTTGACCTTGCTGTAGCTTAACACATACACATGACACAAATTTGGCGCTCACAATTTTGGAGTGCAGTTTCTCCAACTCCCTTCACTTATCTTCTTGAAACCTGGGCATGCTTTGTGCCCTCATAAGGGGCTACCTTTTCAGCAATTTTTATCCAAATCTGTCCAGAAATGACAAAGGCATAGGCTGTTTTGACCTTCCCTATTATAGCCTATGGGCAAAACGTTGAAAAAAATGGCGAAATGTTTCATCTTACCTCATTTCGTTTCGAGGCTGTTTCAACCGTATCTGTTTCATTTTAATTTTGCTGTTTCGACCTCGAAACAGGTCAAAACAGCATCGAAACAAAACTGGTGGTGAAATTTCACACTGCCCTACTGGGCACCTGTTGTCATACTTTTCCCAGGATGACTGGTGGAGGTCCTCCCCCCAACCCCAGAACATTCCATGTAATTCCCTTGCTTACGATCCATTTATGATGTAAAGGCATAAGACCTTCAAGGAGGGGATTAATGGCTAGAAAATGGTATTTAGAGGTTTGCTTTTAGGAATTGGCTTATAGGTAAAGTAGATATGTATTAGAACAATGGTCCAGGGCAATGGCAAGGATTAATTGATTTCCAAAAGCCTGTTTGTGACAAAGTTTCCTTCAAGGCCCACTGTGTCTGACAGGTCAGCAGCAAGCAGACACAGGGGCTGGGAAATTGAAGACGTATCACACTGTTCCATAACATGAACACTATACCCAAACAGAGATAAAGGACTCTGCAGGCTGCAGTGCCAAACTGCAGAGCTCTTTGCATTTCTCGTTTTGGTAGATGGACCAAATTAGGAGGAGACTGGTAAAAGCCCAAATTAGGATGTGTGCATGTGATGGAAATGAAAAGTCATCAGAGGGGAGAAAAAATACAAAAGGAAGGATTTCAGGGCAGCAAAGGGACCCTAAGAGGGGAACCTGAGGCCACTATTGCCAGAGGGCGTACCACCAGGCCATCTCACCTCTACCTCACCCTACTGAGGCAGGACAGACCCTCCTCCAGGCTGCTGACATCTGACATTCAAGAAAGAACCTTAGAGTGAAGCTCACATACTGACCAGAAATACCTTCCCTCTGATGACAGCTCTAGGATTTGTAGATACTGAATTGTTTGCATTATTCTTATCTGCTATCACTGTGTATCAATAACATTTACCTCTTATAGGATGGAGAGGTTGCGGTCGATCTGAGGGTTGGGTCCAGCCAGAACAAGGTATCTGGGTCATAAATCCAGTGCCAACACCTGTGTGATTCTGGGCAAGGAATTAAGACCCTGGTTTATAAAGGTATTGGGGCATAATCTTACATTTGACTTGATGTGAGCAAAGTTGTTGTTCCTGTCAGTGTTGGCAGGTGAGGCCACGAGATCGACTAGGGAGGTTAAATGTCTCCCTCTGCCTAGCAGGCTCATTTCTGTAGCCAATGGCACATGGAAAAGTGATGTTGCCAGCATCAGTCCAGGCCCCTTTGCCTCCTCATCTGAGGACCCTCTGGGTTAGCTGAAGGCAGCTGCAGAGTCAATCCAGATGAGGTTAAACTCAGCTCTGCTGCAGCAACAGCAACAACTGCTTTCCACCGCACCTTTTCCTAGGCTGTAAGTGGCTGTTTCTTGCAGGTACTACAGGGCATGGCTGTGGCAGTGATGCTTCCCTCTGTCTCACATATCTGGACATGATCCTCTTTTCTCCTGAGCTGTGTTGGGTCACTCATGCACAAGTGCTAGCCCTAGGGAGTATCCTCTGGGCCTGGAGCCAGGCAATGGATGGGTGTCAAGGTCACTGAGCTGTGCTGGGAACTGTACGGGGAACATGAATATATATGTTCCCTCTGGTAAACTAGTCCCATACAAGTATCTTTAATACAGGTGTTATAGCCCCTTGGATGTGGCCCCTGAACTGGTTTCAGCTGAATGGCGCTCTGTGTGCACAGGCCTTGGAGCATTGGGGCTAAGAAAAATGTTACCTGATAAGCAGTGGGAATGTGTCTGTGGGAAGGGAGGTGTTCTTAGTTCCACCATGTCCCATGAGAAGGTGCAGGACTGCCAACCTGCTCCAGGCAGCAGAAGGCACTGCCCTGTGCTGGAAATAGAGTGCTCTGCAGCTCTGCAGAGAGGGGAGCCAGTTAGTCCCCATGAAGAAGGAATGCCCACAGGTGGGATCCCTGCACTGTCAAAGCATGTTACAGTCATGCTGACCCCAGTGCCAGAGAAGCAAGGTTGCAACATAAAGCATTGTAATAGGTGGTGCTTGGGGAGCAGGATCCACTCACTGTGACAGGACTCATGAGAGCTGGGTTTAATCCTGATTCTGCCACAGTTTCCTTGGCCAAGCTACTTAATCCCTCTCTCTTTCCCATTTGTGACAAGGGAATGCTCATCTCTCTTTCATGAGTTCAGAGTGTAAGGTCTATTGGGCAGGGACAGGTTTGTGCTGAGCCCAGTTGGGCATCAATCTTGTTCAGAGTTTCCAAGGGGTACTGTGACCCAGTGACAATACTCACTGCTGCAGATGCTGCGATCTCCTCTGTAGACTCCTGTACATCTGGAGTCACCACACCAGCCAGCGAAGCAGGTTCAGTTGTGTCGCTCTGCAGGGCCTGGAAAGTTAAGTGCCCAGGTTTGGAAGTCCTGTGTCCACCAGTCACCCTGGCCATTTCAAGAGAGGGAAGGAAAGTGCCAGGAAATAATGGATTTCCTGAGCAAACACAGTGCTGCTGGGGCTGAGAAACAGACCATCATTGTCAGAAGGCAAGAGCTCAGCAACTGGGGAGAGTCAAAGCTTCCTGTTGGCCTCTCAGCTCCATAAAAGCCTGTGCTGCTTGGTAAATGGCCTGTGTGACTATTTTCTTATTCAGCTTATAGAACATGCAACAGTAGAGAACCCTCCTCACCAGCTGCGCTATCAAGCTTCTTCTGCTAACCTATGTGCAGTGCCAGGGCCTGCTGCTATCTGACCTACATACAGGAGTCTGCGAATGAGGGCACCAGGCTGGGATGTGGGAGGTATGTCTCCATTCCCAGCTCTGCCACACAATATCTGTGTGAGGCAGACCCTGTCCAGTCACGGAATTGCCTTGTGTCACTCTTCTCCACCTGCAACAGTGGAGATCTGAACACTTCCCTTGTATCCACTTTCTCTGACCACACTGGCACCTCTCTGGGACTGCCAAAGCAGTCCCCACCAGGGCTTTGTGGAGCACTCAGCATAGGAGGGCCCTGCTCTCCATCATGGCTTTGAGATGCTTATGTCATATTAATGACAGAACAAAAACAGGTTGTAGGTCTGTTGTAAACAAGCTCTGGGAACACCCCCATTGTGCCTGTGTCTGTGCCCAGGAAACAGCATGACCAGCAGTTGCCATGTGTGACTTTTTTCTCTTTCTGTCTTGTCCAAAGGGAATGTTAAATGTTTTTAAATGATCTTGGACTCATTTATTTTCTCTGCTTTGCATGAGGCCTCCTCTGCCCTCCCAGCATAGCAACCCAACTCCCAACATTATTCCAATACATGAAGAGCCCCAACTTGTCAAAAGCCTGATGGACCTCTTGAGGCTTGAAACAAGCTCCATGGCTACATGTGTGTTGACAAAGGAGCTTACCCCTCTCATTTTCTCCAGGAAGACAGAGAAGTGGAACTCTTTCTCAGAAATATGGAAAAGAAGAGATGGTCAGAAGAGAGGTATCTTCACCCTATGGTTTCTAGGCAAAAACTGAGTGGTTGCAGAAGTAGTCTGTGTTGGCTTCTCCTGCTTCAGTTTGAAGTCAAAGTTACTTTTCCCCCAGATGCCACATGAAGGGCTTTGGAACATCCAAACCCAGAGAAGTAATCCCAGCATCTGATGGCAAAAATACTAGAACTGCAACCCTCTGAGCATCCCACATATCAGCAACTGTTACAGTAACACTAAAATGCTCACACGAGGCAAGAAGGTTTCCCACAATCCAGGCCAGTTTATAATTTTATTCCCTTCCTCCACTGAAGTGTAACACTGAAGAAGCCATTACCAGTGGAGGGTTGTAATTCTCCAGCATGTGGAGTATCTGCTGAACTCTCATGCCTGGAAGCTGGCTGCTGTTTTACAGACCTTCACTGTTGCTTGAAAAATCAAATGCAGCATGACTTGAAGTGCTTCACACTCAGGGGAGTCCCAGGGCACTCTAGTTATATGGGAATCATAGGACATAACCCTGTGTACTGGCACAAGTCCTCGTGCTTCTCTTTGAGGCTTGGCTTTGGTGAAGTATTTATGGGTCCTACTTAGTAACCACTTTAAAGTGGGCTGGGGCAGGAGGCCAGGGGGCAGGCAGAGAGAGGAACTGGTACTAGGGAGCATTCATTAGCTGTTGTGATCTAACCAGCTTGTCTGGATCCTGACAAGTGCAGGGATACAGTGCAGGTGCAGCTGGAAGTGGCTTGGCCTTAGCACAGCTCCCCATTGCCTGGAAACTGTGCTCACGTGGCAGCCAGGCAGAGCAGGGTAGCGGGATAAAGTGGTGGTGGCACAGGTAAAGCCCTCTGGCTCCATGAACTAGATCAGGTGGCTCATGGGCTGGATCCAGCCTGCAGGCCAGATGTTCCTGCTCCCTGCTATAGGTTAATGGTGATTCTGTGAGAGGGGTCAGACTCTGGGGCTCTGATACTCTCTTACTTGCAGAGGAAAGGGCAGCTTTTGAGTAGGAAAACCCATGGCTGTGTCTCCGAGGCCTGAGAACCAAATTCTTTTAAGTGGGGTTGGGTCAGGGAAGGCATCAAAAAGGGACTGCAATGAGACACATGGTCAGAGCTTTAGCAAAAGGTTATGAAGCAATAGGGATGTTGAAGCCCAGGTTCCAGGGCTGAAGGAGCATCCTTCTCCCACTCAGGAAATGAAAAGCCTAAAGAACCATAGGCCTGCATGCGGCTTGGCCTTGATCCCCAGCTGCAAGTAGCTTTCGGAGCTGTTCTTCCCACAACAAGGCAATATTCCACATTATTCCTTGTGCTGGAGGTTTAAACTTGGAGCCTTGTGTGTTGCATGGCTGCATGCGGAGGTACTGAGACAGACACACTCCATAAAGAGCTGGGCTGCCCTATGTCTTTCTCTGAACATACCATACCATGCTCTAGCAAACAGGCATGAGCCTATGCCCTAGAGCAGTGGCTCCCAACCTTTTTTATACTGCGGACTGGCAAACTCACTCAAAAAATTTTGGCAGACTGGGTATAGAAATAGATCTGTACCCATAATGCACAGCAGTTTCAGAGACTGTGAATCACCTGATGAGCTAAAAACCATACTTTACGTAAGAGGAGTCATACTTGGAATTGAAAGTTGCATTGGTTTTTGTTTTTTTGGCATTTTTTTGGCATTGTACATCCTCTACAATGTTTTCCTCTCTGTCATTCAGAACTTCATTGCCTCTTTTTGCAGACGCATTCTTTCCAGAAAAACAATCCATTGAAGTTTGCTTGACCATCTCTTAGCTGTTGTGTTTTGTATGGAAGTGACTAGCCACAGTTACCGTGGTCCAATTTCAAAGTGTGACCTAAAGTCACAGTCCCTGGCCAAGCAAGGACATTCTCACCCAGCCAATCAGCATGGCATGGGTGTGGGCATAGTCTGGGCATAGAAACGTTGCTAGTAGTGCTTAGAGCTCGAGCCA
>JAGPOW010002791.1:34918340-34932075 GCA_030014935.1 Caiman crocodilus
CAGAATGCAATTCAACAAGGAGAAATGCAAAGTGCTGCACCTAGGGAGGAAAAATGCCCAGCACACCTACTGCCTAGGAAATGACCTGCTGGGTGGCACAGAAGTGAAAAGGGAACATGAGTCATCAGTGTGATGAAGTCATCAGCAAAGCTAACTGCATTTTATCGTGCATCAGCAGGTGCATGACAAATAGAACCAAGCAGGTGATACTTCCCCCCTCTATTGGGCACTGGTCAGACTGCAGTTGGAATACTGTGTCCAGGTTTGGGCACCACACTTCAAGAGGGATGCGGATAACCTGGAGAGGGTCCAGAGAAGGGCCATTCATATGATTGAGGGCTTGCAGGCCAAGCCTTATGAGGAAGACTAGGGCACCTGGACCTTTTCAGCCTCCACAAGAGAAGGTTGAGAGGTGACCTTGCGGCTGCTTATAAGTACATCACCGGGACACAGAAGGGAATTGGTGAGGTTCTACTCACCAAGGTGCTCCTGGGGGTCACAAGAAATACTGACCATAAGCTAGCAGAGAGATTTAGACTGGACATTAGGAGGAACTTCTTCACAGATAGAGTGACCAAAATCTGGAATGGGCTCCCAAGGGAGGTGGTGCTCTCCCCTACCCTGAGGGTCTTCAAGAGGAGGTTCAATGGGTAGATACCATCGAACCCAGCACTCTTTCCTGCCTATGCAGGAGGTCGGACTTGATGATCTATTGAGGTCCCTTCCGACCCTAACATCTATGAATCTATGAATGAGCTCCTCTGGCCCCAAACATACTTGGCTGTGCCCCTGGCAGCCCCATGCAGGGATGTACCATGTGTAACTTTTGAAAGCATTTTCGACCTGGAGGGATGTGGGCAGTGGGGTCCCCCCAGGGCTTGGTCCTTGGACCCGTGTGGTTCAACATCTTCATCAGTGACTTGGACAAGGAGGTAAAAAGCACCGTATTCAGATTTGCTGATGACACTAAGATGTGGGGGGATGTGGGCACACTAGAAGGGAGGAATAGGCTGCAATTGGACATAGACAGGTTACAGGTGTGGGCAGATGAGAACAGGATGGATTTCAACACTGACAAGTGCAAGGTGCTGCACATGGGGAGGAAGAACCAGCAGCATATCTACAGGCTGGGGAACTCCCTTCTCACCAGTGCAAAGGCAGAAAAGGATCTTGGAATCATTAATGATGCCAAAATGAACATGGGCCAACAGTGTGGGGACACAGTCAAGAAGGCCAACCACACCTTTTCATGCATCCACAGATGCGTCTCAAGCAGGTTCAAGGAGGTGATAGTTCCCCCCATATGCGGCACTGGTCAGGCTGCAGTTGGAGTACTGCGTCCAGTCCTGGGCGCCGCACTTCAGAAGGGATGTGGACAGCATTGAGAGGGTTCAGAGGAGTGCCACCTGCAGGATCAGGGGGCAGCACGGTAGGCCCTGAGAGGAGATGCTAAGGGACCTGAACCTGTTCAGCCTCCACAAGAGAAGGCTGAGGGGGAATCTAGTGGCCTGTTACAAACTAGTCAGAGGGGACCAGCAGGCATTGGGGGAGTCCCTGTTTCCCTGAGCACTACTGGGAACAACTAGGAATAACGGTCACAAGCTGGCAGAGGGTAGATTCAGACTAGACATTAGGAGGTGCTATTTCACAATCAGGGTGGCTAGGACTTGGAACCAACTTCCGAGCGAAGTGGTGCTGGCTCCTACCCCGGGGGTCTTTAAGAGGAGGTTAGTCGAACACCTTGCTGGGGTCATTTGACTACTTTTTCCTGCCATGGCAGGAGGTCAGACTTTATGATCTACTCAGGTCCCTTCCGACTCTATCAACTATGAAACGATGAAAAGCAAATGCATGTGGAGTCCAGGACTGGGAGCCTGGGTTCCACAGCAAGTGGATCTGATCCCTGGTCCCAAGAATTACATATCCAGCCATACATGTATGACACAACAGGACTCACAATTGCTGGGATGTGGGATCAGGTCCCACCACACCATTAGATTAACATCTACCAGGGGCCTTTATCTTCCCTTCCTTGTGGATTCCTTGTGTCTCTGAGGACACTTAGCAAGGTATGAAGATCATGTATGTGTTGGGGGTGAAGTTCATGGGAGTGGGTTCCAAAGGGCCAGAAGACTGAGCCAGAATGGGTCATTCAGCCCAAGGTCTATAGATAAACTTTACCGGTAACTCCCCAAGTAGAGAAGATACAAACCCCTTCTTTCTTGTGCCTCCCTGTGCTGCACCCCTCCAGCCTCGGGCCTCCTCCTACTTCACTCCTTACCCATTTGCTGTCTGCTCCACCAGGTCCTTCTTGTACCCTCATGTTTTCCTCCTTAGGATTTGAGGCCCATTTGTGATCAGCACATTCACTATTCTGGCCCTGCATGCCCAGTGAAATGGCATCTTTGCTCAGCGCACAGTCTGCACTGTTCCTTTCCCTCCTTCTAGACTGGGGCTGTGCCCATTGCACAGTGGTCCCACATGTCCTTCCTACATGTACAGCAGGTGAGGCTGCAGATGGCTGGAGATGTAAGTAAGGGAGGGTTATGGGGAAGTCCTGGAGGTGGAGGGGGAAGGATACTTGTGGAATGTGGGTGACTGGCGAGAGGTAATATGACTGGGATATGCAACAAGTGCTGGAATGAGGCCTACACAGCAGTGTTTCTCTGTTGTGGCAGCTGATGGGGCTCCAAGCACAAAGCTTCTTGCTCATATAAGTCTCTCACCAGCAACTGCTGAGAAGGTGACATGCTCCCAGGACTCATTACTGGTGGGCTGACAAGATAAGCAGTGAAGGGTGCCAAGCAGTAGAGGCACTGACAGGATTAGGAGGACCTGACATGAAAAATCACAGGTCCTGGGTCCAGAGAAGACAGGAAAAGGAGTGAGGGGATAGGGAGCATTAGTACCCTGAACGGCAAGGCAGGACATGAAGGCTCTGCTCCATGAACTCCATGAAATCAAGGAACAGCTCTGGAAGGGCTCGAGGGAGGACACCTGTGATTCCTCAGGCAGTGGAACAAAGAGTGAGCAGACCTGGAGGCCAATGGCCCAGGAGTGGAATTGTCACACTGAGGCTACTGGAGCGGCAGTAGGTCAGCCCTGAGTGCTGTGGTCAGGTGCTCCTCAGCAAGTGTTGGGGCTGCTCAGAAAATAGTAGAGACAGGCCCAGGTTGGCTTCAAGCCTTCAATCATGAACCCAAGTGGCCTTGCCTCTAATAGCTCCTACCTTGCTCAAACCCCATTTTGCATGAACTGGAGACGGGGAGGCTGGCAGCTAGGATTCAGCACTGAAAACATCTCCCTTTGCCTCCTTCTGAGCTGCTCACCACACAGCCCAGGATAAAGACCTACAGTTGGGTAAGATGAGTCTAAAACCTATTGCCTTATCACCTACCCAGAGGAAAACATCACCAGGCTACCAGCCACATGCAAGGTTCTTTAAAAAACACTCAGTGCTGGCAACACAGCAAAACCCTGAGTTACCTGCCAGAGTAAAGTATGACTCCTCCATTAACAGAATTCAGAAGCATATGAGGCAGGGAGAATGAAGCCTCAACCCCATGCAGAGGTATGTTAGACGTGACCCAACATCTGACGTTTGCATGACTCTCCAATAGGGAGAGAGCCTTATGCTTCCTTTGGAGTTTCCTTTAGTCTGGCACAATGAGCTACGCTCATAGGTTTCAAAGGTAACGCAATAAGGGGGGCAGGAGGATAACCCAAAGCCCAGGTCTCCCCCACTGTGGACAGCATGTGCGGGGCTCAGACATACAAATCCTGTGTCAAAATGTGTGGGCCTGAGCAGCCGGGTAGGTAGTGGGGAGGGGGACAGCCAAGTTCACGCCAAGGTTAGGCTGCCAGGCCAACCAACGGATGGGGCAGCCCTTGAGTGGTGATGGAGGGGGAGGTGAGGGAAGTTAATGGTATGTGAGGTACATCTCCCAAGAGGCCCACAGGGTACTTTGTACATGCATCATGTGAACAGACTGCCAACAGGGGATCTGCATGGGAAACATACCACCCCAGGGACAGTGAGAGGGAGTCAGAGAGAGAGAGAGAGAAAATGAGAGAGAGAGTGACTTTGCTGATGAAGGCTTCACCTTTTCACCACCTGACCACGCCCCTGCGGTAGAGCTAGAACTAACCGATGTGGGGGAGCTGCATTCGCTAACTGACTGGCAGGTTTCCGAGGCTTCGGAGGATGCGGAGCTGGAGGACTTCTGCCATGCCCAAAGTCCGATCAGCGGGAGCAAGTCAAATGAACACACAGAGAGGGGAGAGAACACACCTGGTTAAAAAGCCAAAAGCATGCAGCAGGAGACGAAAGAACTGCACACCCAAGCATGAGACAGGCAGCCTCAGTACCAGTGCCAGCTGCAGAGGCAGAGCTGGGAGGACCCATGCGTGGTGTTAGATACAGGCAGCCCTACACTGTGCACACACACATGCTCTGCGGATGTCATCAGCCACACAGCGTGCCACACTCATACCACACATAATCTGTATAGCTACCAACACTGCAATAATCTCCAACACATGTATATCACCCACACTCCTTAGGCACAGCCTTCTGACCCCAGATAACACACTTCTACTACACATATCAACCCCTAGGCCTGCCTACTGCACATGAACTTCTCAGGAGCAGTCACCCACCCTGTACCTCCCACATCTACCCCTTCCATTTTTTGTGAGGTGCCCAGTACTGTAGCAGCAGGATAGAGCACACAACAGAGAACTGTGTGGCATGAGTGCAACTCAGCTCCCCTAGTATCCTCCTCCAGGTGCTCTTTAGCCATGAGTGACCTCAATTGTCTATCCCACTCTATGTTCAGTCAAGAGAAAGGAATAATATCTAGCTCTGTGCATCCATGTGCTGTGATTGGACAGTTCAAAGATGAATAAATATATAAAGCCGTATGTTTTCAGGACACTGGCAAGTATTCCTGCTGTCGGTTGGACTGACCTGATAAGCGACAGTGAATAAAGGCTATTTGGTTTCTATTTGGCTTTTACTCACTGGTAAACCTACAGCAGTGAGGCTGGAGAAGGGTCCCTGGAAATTGCAACACACCCACGAGGTCCCATCCAACCCTTATTCTATAATCATTCACACACACACACCCCTCTCTTCATACACTCCACTCTACCCCACCACACCACATCTCCCCCACAATATCATAAATATACTCTAGCACATGTGCATGTTGTTGCCTACCCTCCACACACCCTGTACCATATGCACACTCTGCACACACACAATTCACAAACCTCACACTTCCTACATAAGGATACCACATACCAGATGCATACTGCATACACATGTGCACACACATCATATACACTCCCCCCATAACTCATCCAATACTCATACCTACATTTCATGTACACATTCCACATCTACAACTATCTGCCTTTGCATCCGACACAAGTGCAGAGAAGTAACATACCTTGTACTCCACCCTCCTTACCAGTTGCTGCATTACTCACAGATCAAGGCAAAAGGACACAAACACAGCACTGACAGTGGGCACCTGTACAGTGCCAATGACCTGTGGATCGTTCACATGACCCTTTCCCACACCCTCTGCACCAGGCTGCAGCAGCAGATTGCTGGAGCCTCAATGGATATGCCCTTTTTCCATGGGACAGAAATGAGGCAGGAGCTATATCTAGCTGAAAGGTTTCTCCAACCTTACAGAGAACCTCCTGAGCAAGGGGAAGCAGATCATAACTAAAATAACACCCTCTTCCTGGGCCATCCTCCCACACTGCAGCATCTACAGCATTCCACCTGCCTGGACAAGCCCAAGATTTCTGAAAGACTATACAGGATGTCATGAGTACCCTTGGCCTCAGGTTCCTCACTAGGCCCGCTGCACATTGCAATGATTCTACATAGGTGGAAAAAAAGGCCATTCAAAGGAAAGCAGGCAATGCCTGCTTCTCTACCCCTGTCAGTATTCCCCTGGGCAAGACATGCTACCAGACATCAGTCAGCCTCAATCACTTCAACACAGCTTCTAATCTAAATGCTCCCGTTGTGTCGTCCCCCCCGCAGTAAAGCTGTTCCGTGTTAGTGACATTGGTTTAGTACATTCACCCTGTATGTTCCTGCCCCTGCTCAGAAGCACAAAGCTGTTAGAGCCAGTCCCACAGACATGACTGGGACTGTGCATGGAGCCCGGCTGATGCACTGTGCCTTGCCCACAGTACCTCCATATTTTTGGAGGCTAGCCATGCCATATCACACACAATGGGAAGTGCCATTAGACAGCCTGCTCACAAAAGCAATAGTGTGCCACACTGCTTTTCTGATGAGTGTGATCACATGGTATATACCATGGCTCCCATGAACAATGGTTTTCTCCTTGCTTTTCAACCTGAATCTACAGAATGTGGAGGACGTTCACTTGGTGGAGCTTGGATGAGCTCAGGCACCACATCTTGGCCTGTCAAGAGCACCCTCTTAAGGCCATTCCCACCCTTACCTGACTGGTGATGTCAGAAGGCATTGGAGAAGGCGGCTTGGAGTACATGGCATCCTGGGAGATGAAGCCGGAGTCATGGGAGGAGACGCTGGACAGGCGGGTGTTGGCATTGACCGGCTGCGCCAGGCTGCGGTAGCGATAGGTGGAACTTGGTGAGCATGTTTGAGACCCGCCAGGCCAAGAGGTGCCACCCTTTGTACTGTTAACACTGCTGAGGGGTGGCGGTGGAGGGAGCAAGTTGGGGAGGGGGATGAGCAGGGAGGATGGGCAGGGGGAGGAAAGCGGCAATCAGGAGAGACGATGCATGTTATCAGGGCGAGAGGGGGTGCAAGGAGGGCAAAGGAAGGAAAAGACAGTTTAAGACAAAGGTCCATCACACGACTTCATCCACAAGAGGAACTGAGTTACAGAACAGAGTGTCAGTCAGGGAGGGAGGGTGGGGAAGGAGTCACGCTTGTTCACATTGGGCTGTAAGGCAGGCCAGGCCAGGCCAGGCTCTGCCTTCATGCAGCATGCACAGCCCCTGCCATGGGTTCCTGCCACTCTGCTAGCTGGAACAGACTGTTGCCCCCTCCCTGGCCCTGGCCAGATGGGACATAATGGCCCAGGGGGGAAGTGATGGCGGTGGTGGAGGCACCGCAGAATGCCTAGTGAGTCAGTCAGATGGGCACCCAGGACATGGTTCCTCCACAGCTCTCACAGTACCCTACTAGGGCTATCAGGTGGCATTAATGCCGGGTTCACACATGGGGAAACTGAGGTACAATGGATTGAGCACCCGGGGCCTAAACCTTTCCTAACATCTGTGCAAATTGGCTGGTGTGCCATAGCAACAGCAAACCCCATCTCCTCCTTCACAGCCCTTTAGCATAGGCTAGAGTCTCTGCTCACTGAAGAGAGACCAGCTTGGCTTCATTCTAAAGCAACAGATGGCCCTATTATATATGGTCTTTTCTTACTATGGACCCTGTCAGAGTACAGCACCAGCCCCACCACTGTTGTGTCTGGGATCATGACTGCACAGGACCATAGACAAGGTCTCAAAGAGACTCAGATTTTCTTCCGTCTATGCCATACCCAGAGTTACCTGTTCTGGCAGCAGGAAGATGTGACAAGAACCAGCAGCCACCCCTGCCAAACCACCAGATAAAATATGAACTGTGAGTTCCTCAGCTCCCCTACACAAGCTGTTTCACCAGAGCACCAAACTCCCTCTGTGATGGCATCAGCTTCCAAAAGGACCGTGGCAGTGGGCAAGAGGTGCAGGTGTGTCTGCATGTGCCTTCAGCTAGCTCCTAAGCAATGGGAGAAATCCTACCCTACTGGCCAGAGGTGATATAACTCTGCTGGCAGAGCTGCAGATCCTGCTGCTGCAGAGGGGCTTGGAGTGTTCAGGCACTCAGAGTTTTGCTGGCAGGACTGGAGGTCCCCTGGCAATTTAGGCTTAGATTCTGTGAAACATTCTGCGGCAGCCTGGGGGGAGTTCTACAGTGGTTTCAGCTTTATTAGAAAAGGAGGCTTCTACTGAATCCAGTACGAAAACAAGCACTAGAACTGGAACAGAAGTCCTGCCCCAGATAAATAAGGCATCTCTTCTCACTGTTGGCTGGTTCCACATTTCCAGGCTTTACTGTGCTGCAGATACTCATCTTCAACATCCAGGTTAATACTTAGGTGGGAAGAATGAGGCCATCCCACATCTCTCTGGGCTATTGTTTCAAACCGTCTACAAACACTTCACTCATGCTTTCAGGTTTTTCTTTGCAACCATGAGGGTGGGAAACTATATTCTAAAGACAGCTGAGATTCTGGAGTACAGTTGGGTGGCAAAAGGAGATTTGCAAGGCAAATTCCATATATGGGAGAAGGCGGGTGTGGGGTGCAGACTCTAGGGCAGTGATTCTCACTTTTGAAACTCAAGACCCTCCTTGTTAAACTTCAGGAACTCTTGGAAAATCATAGCTCTTAGTTGTCTCTTGTTTTTTGGCTATGGAAAAATAGAAGAGCAGTTCTTCTATTGCCAAGGAACTCAGAAAGACCACAACAGGTCAGAATGTTTCTAACACTATGGATTCCTAGCTGAAATCCATGGGTATCCCCTGTGAATCATGTTTGCACATATCATAGCATGTGGCACCTCATGGCACATATGAAAGGATCTCAAGGCACCCCAGGGTGCTGTGGCACCCTGGTTGCAAATCGCTGCTCTAGGCCTTTTCACTGGGGTGCTTATCCTGTCTCTGAGCCTACATACTTTCCAGGGGTGTTGGTGGATGCAGGGTAATCACACACTCCACAAGGCAGAGGAGCGAGGACCAGAAGAGATATAGGGAGGTTCAACTAATTTTTAACTATATTATTTGATCCCAAAGCAGTTCAGAAAACCCTCTATGAGGCTCTTATGATTTTTACAATGCATCTCCTTTGGAGTGACCCTAAATGGGATGCATATAAAAAGTACTGATTATAAAAAGCATAGTATCTCATAGAGGATTAAACCCCATGCCGTTGATATGGATTTGTTGGTAATCTTTAGCACAATGCTCTAATGATTAATTAGCACTGCTCCACATATATATTCTTAAGTGCATTTAGAAACATGCCTTTTTCTTCCTGTGCCTGGAAAGCTAAATGGAAGCCAGTTCTTCTATGCTGCTGAGGTCCGAGCTGAGAATTCAAATACTTTGAGGTTTATAGTCATTTAGCACTTGCCAACTATGTAGCTCAAAGCATCATGAGCCTCATTCACCAGAGAAGTTAACTGAGGCACAGAGAAATTCAGTGATTTGCCTAAGGTCACTCAGGACTGGTGTTAGGATTAGAAGCCAGCTCTCCACAGCCAGCACCCTGCACGCTGTGCCCAGCTCTTCTAGACATGTAGAATGTCTCTTTAGCTGCAACCTTGAGAACCAGACTATAAAGCCTCTTGCTAAAAGCAGGGCCCCCTTTGCCCAGATCCTCAGAATGCTTGTTGAGAACTGGCCCTGCTATGTCATAGATGAAGTCTGGCTTGTCCATTGTGCTAAACTTCCTACCAGCCACACTGTACATACCTGCACATGCTTGACTTGCGAGAGCCAGAACTGCTGGGAGAGGATGGTGGAGTCTGGTAGGACCAGCTGTAGTCAGAGCCTTTCAGATCTTTGATCACCTGAAGGAAGAAGAAGGCAGGGCTGGGTTAAGTGCTGGTTTATTAAGTGTTTTGGTTCCCCTCCAGTGAAATCTGACATGAGCATCAGGGCAAGTGCCCTCGTTTGCCTGCTGTTCTTTACTGGAAACAGTGCCAGTCCTTCTGCAAGCCTTCCTCTCCTCCCTGGCCCCTGATCCATCCACTTCCCCTTCTCCCCCTCCTCTCCTGCTCCCTGTACAGCCTCTTACCTGCTCGCTGGCTGGGGGCAGTTTGTGTGGTTCTGCTGTCAGCACCACCAGGTCGTCAATGATGCCCTGCAGATGAGTGATCTCTCCTAGCATGGTGATCTCTCCATTCTGAGTAACAAGGGAGGTAGAAGAAAGAGGAATCATCAACACTTGGTGTCCCAACTGCAAGGCTAATCCCCCCCACACCCTGCTCTGCACTCTCCAAACCAGCAGTGGGGGAAATTAGAGCACCAGTTGTCTAGCTAACCTCACAGGCAGAGTGCTCTGAAACCCCTTTCCTGTAATGACAGCACAAGAGATGTACAGAAGCTCTTGTGAACCCTTTCTTGACAAAAATTAAGGCAGGGAGTGGGGGTTGCAGGAGAATGAAGAGTCTAAGTCATCAGCTGGTGGAAATTGACCTAACTCCTTTAAAGCCAATGGTCAGCAAAGCTACATTGATTTACACTAGCAAGGGATCTGACCCTGTGAATGTAACTGGAGCTTAGCCATTAGAAAGCCACTGAGTAAAAAGGATACCAGCGCCCTGGTGGGGAGGAGCAGGAACACTAATGCCTGTGCCCCTGCAGATTCCCAGCCATGCCCCCAGCTCCCTGGCTAAAGGAGACTGAACCCACTTCTACACACACACTGTAGTTGCATATAGCAACCTTTTCCATAGGAAGGCTCCACACCAGAGAAGGAGTTCAAGTCAACCCTGTTGACACTATCCTCCCTGAGTTATGACTAGAGAGCCTTGCAGAAGGATTTCAACCAATCAAGAACATAAGCAACCCAGTAACCACATAGGGAGAATGTACTGCATGTTCCAACCATTCAAATGTTAAAATAAAGTCAGTCCAGTGTTAGCCACTGCAATAAATGCTATATGACAATCTGAAATGTCACTGCATTTTAAATATACTGGGGGAGAGACTTGTGTCACCCACGATGGGAATGCTTGCAGCTGGGAAGGGAGGGGAATGATAACTGCAGCCATTACAATGGCGTTAGCAGGACAAGAACATTCCCATCCTTGGACACAGCCCCAGGAGAATTTCAGATGGCAGAGAGTAGCCTACGCTGGACTCTAGCCAGATCACAGGGGTAAGAACCCCAGGCCTTGTGAATAGGGCCCCAACATCTTTAATGGCCACAGCAATTACATCTCAAGAACCATCAGGCTTTGGAAAGGTGAGTAAAGCTCACTGTCCCCATTCCACACACAGGAGAACTGACTGAAGCACTGACCAGGGCACCTCCCCCCAGCTCACAGAGCAGACCAACGACAGAGCTAGAGGTAGAACAGACAGAATTTCAGCATAACCATTTGGGTGAAAGACAATGACTCTCCTACTAATTCTGATAGATATAGTGTTGGTAGTGCTGACTCAGAAATAGGTATATGGGATTGGGAAAGGCCTCTCAACCCATTTGGTCCAGTCCCTGCTTTTGCAGACAACCATTTATCCAGAGTCCCTTAAATCATCCGCTCCAGCCTTTCTCACTTGACAATCACAAAGCACTGCACAAAGAGAAAACACCTACTGTGTGTCCAGCCAGGGGGCCCAAGCGCTTTCAATGCCCTGCCATTGCTGTGGCAGAGAAGCAATTGGTAAGTTTATTCTCAGAGGACCCCCAAAATCATGCCTCACACAGGAGAGAAAGGCAAAACTCCCCTAGTGCTTCCCAATCTGGTCTGGGAGAAAAGTTCTTTCCTGACCCTAAATCTGACTTTTCATTTAATCCTGGACAGAAGCACAACTCTCTAGCAGGATACCTGGGAGGTTTCTAAATACAAGTGGGAGAACAAGACTGCCCCAGTCCCCATTCCCACCTTTAGTTGTAATCAGTGTCCAGTTCTTCAGAGGAAGGCAGAGAATCCAAACCAAACCCCCTATAAGCCTATAAAGCATTCCAGAGGGAAACACAGTAGTGTCTCAAATCCCTGCCTCCCACCCCCCTGCATACAGCACCATCCTTGCAGCAGTTCTGTCTGCAGCAGTGGGGATGGGAGGGGTTGGTAGAGCCTGGCTGGTGGCAGTACTTGTTGCAGGGGCCATGCGCTAGCAGAAATAGGGTGCTGTTGTGGGGAGGGGTCAGACAGGGTTAACCCTCTTGAATCCTCAAACCATCATAAATCTTCTTGTGTTGAGTCTAAGTTTGTCCTCAACCAATTTATAGTAATTTGATCTCATGCTGATAATGTTCTTCAACTTAAATAACTCATCTCCTTCCCCAGTAGCCACCCCATGAATATATTGCGAAAAGGTAATCATATCCCCTCTCAACCTTGATTTGGCTGAGCTAGACAAACCAAGCTCCTTTAACTTCTTATAGGTTACTATTTCGCCATGTTTCTGTTTCTCTGATAATGTCTGGTTTCATGTTCCACAACAGGAGTTACAGTTCCTCCATTTTATTGCCCAGACTCTTGTCACTGATTTACAAACTTTGCTGTTGTTTCCTCTTGACCTTACCTAACTTCCTAGTTTAAATATGTATTCTTGAAATACCTGTCTGCCTTCCATTTCTCTTCCCCTTTCTTGGTATGCTTCTCTCCTTGGCTTCTTCCTCATTTATTCAATTTTCCCATTGCCTCATTTTCCATTATTCCCAAGGTGGAGATTTTGAGGGTTCTTCCCAGCCTTCTCCCCAGAGCTCCTAATTGTCTTCTTATCAGTTGGGCCACTGTCATCTTAGAAGACTATTTCTTACTTACTGAAGTGGAGCCAGGCCCTGGAAAAAAGCCTTACTTCCATTAATGCCTGCTAATAATCAAACATCCCATAGCCTTCCCAACTGCACCAATCCTTGGGCCATTCATTAATTTTCATTATCTTGTTCTATCTCACTGAATATCACTTGAGCTTCTACCTCTTTCAGCAATGTCCCCAGCCTAGAAGAGTCATTCCTGATCCTTGTTAACAAGTATTGGCTCATATCATTTGGTCCTATGTGAAGAGCAATTACTCGACTCTTGCTTCTCCCATCACCTATAATTCTACATCTTGTATCTTTCCACATCCTTTTAATTCTCCCAGCCTTCCTTTAGATTGGTCTATCTATCTTTCTTACAAGAGAGTCACTATAACCTAAACCTGTCTTTTCTCAGAGTCTGATTTTTCCTTTCTTGTCTGCAGATATTGTCTTTTGTTTCCCCTTAATCCCTCTTCTTTCTTGACCTCTGCTCACCTACTAGTTCCCTTCTCTTTTCTCCTATTCCCAGACTGGCTCGTCTCTTCTTCCGTGCTATCCTTCCCACTGACTTAGGTCTTTCTTTTCGTCATTTATCCACACAGTAAACTGATTCCTCAACTCTATTTTGTGTCCACTACTTAATTGCTTTATTTGCCTATTTTCATAGTCCATCAGTTCCCCTCTTGAGAAAGTCTGTCTGGCAGCTCTATAAATCTAAGATCTGCTGGTGGGGCAGCTAGCAGTAAACAGTGAGCCCCTGGCTGGAAGGGGATTCCCCACCCATCTGGAGGTTTGCTGCTAGCTGCTCCACCAGTGGATCGGGGCAGGGGGATGGGACCTGCCTGTGTGGCGGGCCAGTAGGAGGCGCTCCCACGTTGAGCCGCCCACCTCCCTGCTCCCGACCACCTTCCAGGCTTCGAGTGCCTCCCTTGGGGTGCCTCGCGTCCGGCCGACCCCTTCCCTGGAGCACACTCGCTAGCCTGGGGTTTCCACTGCCACCATCCAAGGCTCTGGACTTACTTCTGGCTCTGTGCACCTTGGAAAACACAGGCCTGATCCTAGACTCAATACCAGCACTTGGGGCCCTTTCCCCAAGTCAGGGGCTTATCAGGGAAGTCTCCCTTAGTCCGCAGACCTAAGGGGCCTCCTTGGCATAATTTAGACCCACCCCTCAATAAGTCTCC
>JAGPOW010002791.1:34932175-34943389 GCA_030014935.1 Caiman crocodilus
TCTGACCTCAGCAGCCTGGTCCAATCGAAGCTGCCAAAACTGGTCACAAGCCGACCCATTTCCCAAGCATCCCTGGCTACCTGGGCCGCACGCAGGGCCGGATCTTTCCACCCCTGCCCAGGTGACCAGAGCATCCCCTCCCAGGCCCAGGCTTTTGTCATGCAGACAAGGGGGAGATCCCCACCCTGAGGGATTCAACATCAGCCTCTCAGGCTGGCACAGAGAGAGGTTTCTGGAGAGGGGCACCGACGGTGGCATTTCTGCCACACCCCTGTCCTGCAACTCTTTCCAAGCCCTGGACCTTGACTGCCCTATTGGGGCACAGGGCTGGAAACAATCTGCAGGGCTGGGACCTGCCCCTGACCAGGATACTTCCTGGAAAGCCCTGGACTGTGCAGTGAAGTTTGTACCTGCAGCTTGGAGGTGGCTGGGGACAGTACTGCTTTGGGCAGTTCCCAGCCAGCTCGGGGCTGCACATGAAGACTTCCCTGAGTAGCCTAGGGCTGGCCAGGAACTTTCCGGGTCAGGGACAGGTCCCAGTTACCTCCTGGTTGGACAGAGAACTCCTTTTTTTCTTTAGAACAATCATTAGAAGGCAGTACCAATGACACCTAGAACATAAGAACTGTCATTTACTGGGTCAGACCATAGATCCATCTTGCCCATTATTCTGTGTCACACAGTAGCACAGAATGGATGCTGAAAGGGCAAGTGAACTGGGTCTGACCAGGTTTTTTCCACTGTGCCTCTCTCACTTGCCAGCTCCAGCATTTACTGTCTAGAGACTGTATCCTTAACTCCCATGCTCAATAGCTACTGGTGCTCCTTTCCCCCAAGAATGCGTCCAATCTTTTTTTTTAAACTGGCTGAACAGTCAGCTTCCACAACACCTGGTGGCAAGGAGTTTGACACTGTAATTACATGCTGCATGAAAAAGAACTTCCTTTGGTTAGCTTTAAACTTACTGGTCATGTCTACACAAGATGCTTTACTGTGCAGTGGATTTAATCACTGGGTTTGTCTACATATGATGCTATGGGTGTTACTGCACCATCTTTCAGTACTTCCAAAAGGAAGTACTAAACGATAGCACGGTAACAATGGATTCCTTAAGGATCTGCTCCATGATTTTTCTGGCAACTGAAGTGAGGCTGACAGATCTGTAGTTCTCTGGACCCTCCTTTTTCCCTTTCTTAAATATGGGCACTATACCTGCCCTTTTCCAACTGTCTGGGACCTCTCCCAATTGCCATGAGTTTTCAGTGATGGCCAGTGGCTCTGCAATCATATCAGCCAACTCCCTCAGCACCTTTGGGTGCATCCTGTCCAGTGCCATGGACTTGTACACATCCAGTTTTTCTAAATAGTCCCTAACCTGTTTTGCTGCCGCAGTTGGCTGCTTACCTCCTGTGTCTAGTTTTGGGTTCCCCACTACAGAAAGGATGTGGACACATTGGAGAGAGTCCAACATAAGGCAACAAAAATGATTAGGGGGCTGGGCACATGACTTTTGAGGAGAGGCTGAGGAAATTGGGCTTATTTAGTTTGGAGAAGAGAAGACTGAGGTGAGATTTAACAGCAGCCTTCAACTACCTGAAGGGGGGTTTGAAAGAGGTTGGAGCTAGACTGTTCTCAGTGATAGCAGATGACAGAACAAAGAGCAATGTTTTCAGGTCGCAGCAAGGGAAGTTTAGGTTAGACGTTAGGAAAAAGTTTCTTACTAGGAGAGTAGTAAAACACTGGAACAGGTTACCCAGAGAGGTGGTGGAAGCTCCATCCTCGGAGTTTTTTAAGACCTGGCTCATGCAGGTGAGAATGTGTGGTCCTACCTCTTTCTCTATGTGACCCAAGGGGAAGGCCAGCCCAGTGTTTGGGGCACTGGCCTAAATCTTAGGAAACCAGGATTCAATTCCTTCACCTAGCACAGGCTCCCTCTGTCTGACTCTGGGCAAGGCATTACAACTCTGTTTTGTAAAAGTATTGAAGAATAATCTTACACAGCACTGCAAGGCCTAAGTGTCTTAGCTAGCTAGGCCTCATTTTCTACAGTGATTTCATCACTTAACTGATTTTCAGTGACACTGGAGTTCTGGGTATCTAAGAGCCCATCTGTAGTGCTTCCATAGTCATTGCAAGATCGCTTGTGAGCAACAAGCCTTGTTTGCCTTCTGCAATCTCTGCTTCCTGAAAAACGTTATGTGGTTGCTTTCTACAACATGCCCAGGGAAGCTTTCAGGGTCCTGGTCTTTGACAGGCTCCTAAGGGCTCTTTGCCATTTAGGTCTTGTAATGCTGAGTTGAACAACCCTGACATAGCATTAAAATCTGGACCTTCACCTGTGTAGGCTCTTCTGTGTAAGAACAGGAGTGTAACAGCACTGGTCTGCCTCCCTGGAGTGTGTGAGAGTAAAGTTATTAAAGACAATGAGGTACTGACTGCAGTGATGGTGCTAACACAGAGAAATCCTCTTTGGGTGTTTCTGGTGAGAGAAGGGGGCTGTACTCCCCAACTGAAAGGGCTAGATCTGGAGGGGTAGTTCAGTAGGCAGGGAGAGAAAGTTGCTGGGAGATTTCCAAAGTAAGGTGCAGTTGACTTCTGACCAGGTTAGCTACAAAATTAGGCTAAGTTGTAATAGTTCTTTCCCTATGTTGGGCCCAGGGCTGGGAGGCACTTACCACGACCGGCTGCAGGAAGGTGATGAAGGTGCAGAAGCGGCCCCGCTCCTCAATGAGGGCCTTTCGCACAGCCTGTTTCTCGGTCTCTTCCAGAAGGAGGTACATGTCATTGACATCTTGGAGGGCATTGTCCAGCTGGGGCTGCAGGTCCCCCTTCCCTGCAAGGGAGATAAGGATAAGGAGATATCGTCCCCTTTCATTCCTAATTCCAGAGCCTTCTTCTATAGAACCCAAAGCCTTCAAGTGAGTTTCCCTTAATAAAGCCTGCTTCTTTTCCACACACTGCTGTCTACATGCCTGTGAGGATGACCACCAACCACAGGACAGTGAATGAGGACATGAGGGTATCAGCCAAACACCACAACATTTTACATTAGCAGCCTCAGACAATGAGTCTTATTAGGGTCATGGCAACTGTATTTATAAACAGAAAGAAGTAGAAGGGGGTAGGTCACATACCCTGTGAACTCTGGAATAACCACTTCCTGCTGAGGAAAGCCCTTTCAGGCAAACCCCATTCATTCCTCCATCATAGGTCCCAGCATGCTGAAGACCCAAACTGAGGGCCCTGTGTGGGAAAAGGCTACAAGACTCTGAATCTAACATTATTTCAATGGGGGAGTTATTGTGGAATAAAAACCAACGGCTGGCTTTTGTTCAGGATTCCCCCTCTCCCCTCCCCACCCCAGGGTCCCAGGAGGCAGGACATGGAGAGCATATGGCGGTAGGTTGGCTCATCATGAGCCACCCATCCAGCATGACATATAAAACAGGCCTCACTGGAGCTGTATTTTGGACAATGTTCAGAGTTACAGAGCTATGAAGGAGCCCAGGAGATGGGGGCAAACAATGCCTCTCTTTGTGCAACAGGGTTCCAAGACCTCCAACCTCCTGAACCTGCCTCTTCACTGACTCCTTTCTACTTTGGTTTTCACAGCAGCAACAGCTGTGGGAAAGGATTGCAGGAAAGTATCATTTCAGGCTGTGCCTTTGGAGTCTTCTGCTCCTGCCCAACCACTGAGTGATTTTGATTTAAGATGGACAGAGCCCTGGTCAGCCCAGTTGAGTATTGCACCCAATCCAGTGTCAACTTCCATGAGGCATGCTGGCTCTTTAGAGTGGGCAAGGTCAAGACATGGGCTGAAAGGAACAGGTCTTCTCCCTGCTCCTCCCAAGTCCATGAAAGTTTCATACTCACCTGGTAGAAGCTGCCTTTGTCAGACCCAAAACCCACCTGCCCCCCCCACACACTTTGCCCCAATATTTATAAACACGCATTTAAATTCATCCCTGAGGCAGCTCCACTGAGGCCCATGGAGTTACACTGAGGATGAATTTGGTTCAAGAGGTTACTACTGCCTCTTGTAGCTGGATAAGGGCACAAGCTGGCAGGGTGTGTACAGCTCAGAGGGTTTGAGTGAGTCAGTTTATCAGAGGGAGCTAGAGTGTGACACATGCAATGGGAGCAGAAATTCAAAGGTGTTACCTGAGGGCAGGAACATTACACACACATGTACAGACACAGAAAGCAAAGCAGAGGCCAAGAAGCTAGTGCTTTTAGGTCAGAAGTTTCCACAAAGTCTGCCCAGCTGAGGGGCCACATGGTAGCCTTAATGAAACAAAACAAATGGCCACTGCTGACACGTCCAGTATGGAAGGGCATCCCATGAGGACTACAAATCCCAGCATGCAATGCTCAAGCTGTATCCAAGAAACCTAGGCTGAGCCCTGGATCTAGGGTTCTGCAGTCCACATGGTTGCCCATTGTCACTGTTCAATAAGAAAGGGTTAATGGCACTGCTTTGGGCACCTCTGCCTTAGGCCATAAAGATACAAGCTCCAGTGAATTCCAACAAACCTCCCACCACCACAACTCCACATGCAAGAGAAGGCAAAGCCAGACAACCGAGAGGCCTGGTGGGTGACAAGGATGTGGGGGAAAGGGAGGAGAAAGATGGTGACACAATGGATTCCTAGGATGAAACAATCAAGAGGCCAGCCAGGTGGCTTGGCTAGAGATGCCTCACAAGACAGCAGGTGAATGCTGAGATCTCACAGCAACAGAGGGGGCCATCAGCTCTGCTCAGTGGGCAGACACGATGAAAATACCAGGCTCACAGGAGTGACAGACAGCAAGTTTGTGATAGTTCAGAATCCAGGCATAGATCCCAGGCTGAATGTCCCATGTGTCCTCTAAAGCGGGCCACACCAAACTCCCAAAACCTAAACACGCCTGCTCCAAAGGGTGGCTTCCAGATTCAGAGTGGGGAGGAGGGTTGCCATGGGCTAGCACCTGCTTCCTAGTCATGGGCACACGGGTCTGGTCTGGGCAGTTTGAAATGGGGAGCCCCTTAACAGCAGCCTCGAGCAGAGGGTTGTCTAGGGTGTTTCTGACCCACGGAAATGGCCTGCTTCTTCAGTTGAGAGGGGCTGGACCCGCACTCCAGTCCTGCTGGGGCAACCACACTGAGGCCAGGTGGTATCTGAAAGGCTGTTTCTTATTTGTTCCTAAGGGAAACACTTATTCCTTTGACATCAAATACCCAGGTAGGGTGAAGTGGGGCAAGGAGCCCTGGTAACCTTTTTGATGAATAGCAGCTGCTGAAGATGAAGACAGAACCGCAGGAAAAAGGGAGATGTCCTTTAAGCTCCTGACCCCATTTTTAAAATGGCTTCCCTATGATTAGTGAGGCAGGAAATGTGCCACTTGCTAAGGCAGAGTGGGGCTTCCTCAGTGAAGGGATCTCAGCATTCACCATGTAGCTTAAGACATGCAAACCCTGCAGGAACATGGGGGGAGAGAGAGAATGGAGGGGAAAGGAGGGCTTGAAATGAAACCCAGGTTGCTAGACTTGTGGGAGCTGGGGTTTGACACTCCATGGGGTGCCCATGTCTTCTGGATCTCAAATGCACTAGGGGTGTCTGTCTTGATAATGGACTCATCTTAGAGACAGGGAAGGGCCTGCAGACAACATAGTAACAAACACAGTGGCTCCAATTGCTGGGGGTGTGACGTGATCTCCCTATCTCAGAAGGCTGCCTCTCCCCTGCTTATGGATGGGGCATTCCTTTCCTGCTCCCCTGTGGGGTGGGGAGGAGATGGTTAGAAGCAGTCTCCCAAGGTCCCCCCAGCCTCAGGTCCCAAAACCTGCCTGCCTGTGATGGCCATGGCACTATAATAGAGAGAGGACAGAGAACCCATCTGGGAGGGACAAGAGTGGATAAGCACATTGTGAAGCAGCTGCTTCTGCCTCTCTGGAGTGACCCCTATCTCTAAGCCCCAATAGGGCAAAGCTGGTTTGCCTTGGGTTTCCATGACTGCCCCCCACAAAATGCCTGTGTTGTGGCTCAGCCAGGTGGGCAAGAGCAGGCCATCCTAGCTAGTCTGATACAAGACAGCAACTGTCTGGAACACTGTAAGTCTTAGGGGCTTGTTTCATTTCAAGCTCTGCTGAATAGGGGAACACAGATAAATACAGCACAGATGCTAGTGAAGGGGTGAGAGTGGAGGGTTTGCAGGGAAAGGGCTGGAGGAAGCTGGATTGACGCTTGACTTACCAAGTAGCTCTACAGGAAGGATGTGGAAGAGAGGAAAGAGAAGAGAGAGGAAGACAGAGAAAAAGAGAGAGAAAAGAGAATGTGTGAAAGACAGGCTGATGTACAGAGAGTCATCACATTAAGACTGGGGGTCTCTGCCCCACCCATCCCACCAGGCCCAGCTGGCAAATCAGCCCCTCCTCCCCACAGACTCTAATTCCCTCTCTGTGCTGCTCCCAGCCTGGGCTTGGACATCACTGCGAGCCCTGTGAATGACAGACCACTCTCCTGCTTGTGGGGCATTTGATCACAGATCTAACTGCTTGCCCCTCCTGTGATGGGTTTTACAGCTCATCAACAGCAGTAATAGTGTGCTCTTCTCTGTGCTCTTCACCCCCTTGCCTGGTAGCAGTCAGGAGGAGGGATTACCTGCAAGAAGTGGGCTAGGCTCTTTCTGCTTGAAGAGGGAATTTTACAGGCACTTCTTTATCCATTTATTGCTGTTTTGGTCACAAGTCTCAGCTGGGAATTAGCACCCCATTGTGCCAGACCCATGCACATAACCCGCCAGCAGCTTTGGGACCCTGCACTGAGTTGGGTACTGCTCACCTGACAACATCTTCCCTGAAGGCCCCTGTTAACTCCCAGCTGGGGCTACCATGGCATGGGCTTCTCACATCAGTGCCTGTCAATACTACTTCAGTCCCCACTCCCAGCACTGATGGTGCCAGTCATAATTCCCCACTACAGGGTCGGGGAAGGTCAAAGTTGAGGAGATTCAACTTGAAAACAAAGTTTCCTGTTTCCTGGAGATTGCTCTACGAGATATGTATATCAGTAGCAGAATTCTTCTAACTGGACCCAAAGGACAGAGGGACCCTAAGGTCACAGCTGTCAGGCACCACGAATGTAGCAAGCTTACTCACCCACTGCACCCCCCCCAAAAAGATGTGATTCACCATGAGAATTAAAGGCACTAGCCCCTTCCCAATGCTCAGATGTGAAAAACTGGACTGTCTGCTGATCCTCTGCCTTCAAGAAGGCTAGTAACAATAGCATAGCCTTGCCCTTCACTACACCATGATTTAGTGATGCTGCCTAGCTGACCTGCGACCTATAACAAAAGTTAGCATGCCCACCACTACTGATCCAGCCAGCTCTGAGATAAAGCAGGCTAGCTGCTTAGCAGTGTACACCATAAAATCCCTAGACGGGAAGGAGCCTGGGGGTGGAGGGAGTGGTTAGACATGAGCAGTATTGTGGCCAAGCTGAAGAACTCTTTGAGCCACTGCTAAGCCCCTACCCTCAACAGATCACTGGGCTGCCTCTGGGCTGAGGGGCCACAATGTGGCTCAGACCCTTTTTCATTAAAGAGCCATCAGTTAATGCCCCATCTCAAAGGCATAATGAACCACACCACCATTCTCTGCAGGTCTGAGGGGTTCCCAGGGTGTGAAACCAGGCCTGATCCCAGCTCAAGGGGGACAGATCCCCTTCCCCCTCAGAACATAACCAGGACCTGGCCAGGCTCTTACCTTTGCGGGCTTTCTTCTGCAGCTTGAGTGTGTCAGAGGATTTCTTCTTTATCTCATGGCGGGCACGCTTATATTCTGGAGGCACAGGATGAATCATGAAAGATGCCACATCCCCACTCCCCTATGCCATGTTGTACCCCTCCTGCCCTATATCACAGGGTCTAGATTGTCTCTCCTCCCACCCTTCCTCCTTGCTGTGCTCTCCTCACCCACAAGGCCTCAATGCTACTATGGTATATCCCCTACTACCTCTCCCACTGGGTATGGTAAGCATTCCCTCATCCTTTTCAGAGAGAGTGCAAACTCCCTACACTCAAGACACTTCCTTCATGCTGCTCATGTGCTCATGGCCTTCCCCTACTAATCTTCCTCTGCTCCCTGAGAAATTGGCACCACTAGCCCCAAGAAATAGCATCTCCCCTCCCCTCTACCCAGCTCCACCCAGACTCTTCCCCTTGAGGCTGTCCCTACTCCTGGGGATACCATGTCCCTACTCCTCCTCTCCTTCCCTAGATATAGCATCCCTTTTTGACTGCACATGACATCTCACAATTCAGCAAGTCCCCCAGCCTCAGGGGACAGCACACCCATCCCATTCCTGGTCTGTACCTTTTGCATGGTCCTTGTCCAGCTGGTTGGCAGTTTTCTTCCAGTCTTCAATCCTGTCTTGCAGAGGGTTAATGAGACTCTCCATCAGGGCACTGGAACAAGGGAGACACAAGGAAAGCAGGGGTTAGAGAGATCCCCACATACAGAGAAAGGGGGCAGAGGCACCAGAAATGGACAAGGGAAAGCATCAGCATCCCAGCCAGGCACTTGGAGCACTGTTGGAAGAGAGCTCACAGTACCAGAATCCCAGCAGGCATGGGTAGATACAACAGTTCCAGAGCACTGACTGGGAACTGCTGGGAACAGCTCTTTGTATGACAAGTGAAAGGCAAAGCTAACACATCCAGAGGAGTGTTCTGGACTGTCATGGACAGAGAGGGTCTCAGATGTTGTGCCTAAAGCTTCTAAGGGGAGACCAGAGAAATCCAAAGGCTGGAAATGGAGGGATAGCGGAGACTGGCATGATATTACACATAATCGCAACAGTTGGCCTACAGCTGGTTTTGCAATGGCATCCTGTACATTTGCTAAGTTCTTGCTAGCCCGACTGTGCAGCTCAGGGTGGAATTTCACCCTGGCAGCAGATGGATGGACTCCACCTGTTGGAAGCTCTCTCTTGCTGTGTAGGCACAGAGAGGGCTCATCCCATTGCATGCGTCTGGGACCATCTGACAGAATAACAGCCTCCATCTGTTTCACTGAGACATTAAGGCCAAGATTTTCAAACCCAAGGGGCTAGCACTTGGCCCCTGTTTCTATTTTTAGGCACCGAGTCACTGCTTTGCGCTTCAAATGCATGGAACACTCTGCCTGCTGAACAAGGACTTTACTGAGTGCTCTTCATGTCGCTGGGTCAGACCCCCAGGGAGGACCCCAATCCCCAGCTCTCTGGATGCCCATCATAGTGTGAAGTGACTTAATGTCACCTCCTTCACCTTAGGGGAAGGCATAGCTGAGGCTGGCAAACTTGCATCCCTTGGGCCCATTGGACTTACTTGGTGAATTGCCTCAGTTTGGCTTCGATGCTGCGGTGCCGCATGCACATGCGGGTCAGTGCAGAGCCAATGTCCCTTGTGGCCCCTGGAGGGAGACAAAATCCTTGTTATGGCAAACTGCCACACCCTGAGGGCCCCTTCACTGAACTGGAATGCCAGCCCCTTCATTTGGGCACTTGCCCCCCCCCCCCCCCCCATCTGTGCAAAGCAAAAACTACGTACTAAGGGCAAAGTGCTATGACCACAATCCATTCCTGTTGGGATCCGCTAATCCAATACAGGATTTACCTGAGGCTACACCAAGCGAGGCACTTTCAAAGCCAAATGTCAGAATCAGCTGGGAATCAAGCTGGGGAGCATTAAACACCCAGAGCTGGATTTCTGTGAGCATTTGACATGGAAGAGATGACTATTTCTGTGCCCAAGTGTGAACATGCTGGGTGCACCCCCTGCTTTGCTGCATCTACGTGTAGTATCACATGTAAAGTAATAACAATGCAGCAGGGAGATGTAGGCCTTGTGGGGTTTGTAAGGACTGAAGCTATGGATCAAGCCTGTTGTCAGGGCTGGGAACCCCCAATTCCAAAATCCAGCCTGCTTTCCTGGTATCCTCAAATGGAAATGATCCTGAGATCTGCAGCAGAGCATACTATGACACTGAGGGGCCAGGGAGCAGAGGGCTCAGCAGGCCAGAGGGGCATCCCATCTGTTGAGCATTCACTTCTCTCTGTTATAAGCTGGTCAATATAAACCTTCTCATTTAGTCAAGCACAGCTGATCGTACCTGAAGCCAAATCTCTGACTGTGAGGGAACTAAGAATCCCCCAGAGCTCTCAAAACCCCTGAAGAGTTGAGAGCTAAATCCAGCCCTACGACAACCCCACCAAGGTCACTGGTGTCACAGAGACAGATGGTTTTACCCCAAGGATGGATTTAACCCAGACAGTCTACTTTACTAGCCAAGTTCGAACTGCTATGCTTCAGGCTGCTTCTTCCCAGCTTTTCTTCACCAGGGAGTACTGCTCACCACTGGCCACCAGAGGACAGCCTGAAGCCAAGAATAGTTAGAGGTGGGCTGATCCTTGGTCAACATCCCCAATTCCAGGCACAGAGAGACGGTGAGAACAGGAGTGAGGGGGGAGAAGACCAATATGCCACATAGGCTGATTGGCAGAGACTGATGGGGAAAGGGCTGCCTTAGGAATCCCCCCTGAGCCATGCAGGTTACAAAATGCCTGGATGCAGGAGTAGGGGTGGATGTCATATACTTAGACTTCAGAAAGGCCTTTGATACGGTATCCCACTCCATATTGGTGAACACGTTAAGAGGCTGTGACTTGGATGACTACACAGTTCGGTGGGTGGTGAATTGGCTAGAGGGTCACACCCAGAAGGTCGTAGTGGATGGGTCGGTTTCGCCCTGGAAGGGTGTGGGCAGTGAGGTCCCACAGGGCTTGGTCCTTGGACCGATGCTCTTCAATGTCTTCGTCAGTGACTTGGGCAAGGGAGTGAAGCATACTCTGTCCAAGTTTGCAGATGACACAAAACTGGGGAGAAATGGACACGCCAGAGGGCAGGGAACAACTACAAGCAGACCTGGACAGGTTGGACAAATGGGCAGAAAACAACAGAATGCAATTCAACAAGGAGAAGTGCAAAGTGCCACACCAAGGGAGGAAAAATGTCCAGCATACCTACTGCCTAGGAAATGACCTGTTTGGTGGCACGGAAGCGGAAAGGGATCTTGGAGTCCTAGTTTGACTCCCAAGATGAACATGAGTCAGCAGTGTGATGAAGCCATCAGAAAAGCTAATGGCACTTTATCGTGCATCAGCAGATGCATGACGAATAGATCCAAGGAGG
>JAGPOW010002791.1:34943489-34963939 GCA_030014935.1 Caiman crocodilus
AGCTAGCAGAGAGCAGATTTAGACTAGACATTAGGAGGAACTTCTTCACAGTTACAGTGGCCAAGGTCTGGAACGGGCTCCCAAGGGAGGTGGTGCTCTGCCCTACCCTGGGGGTTTTCAAGAGGAGGTTAGGTAGGCATCTAGCTGAGGTCATCTAAACCCAGCACTCTTTCTGCCTATGCAGGGGGTCAGACTCGATGATCTATTGACATCCCTTCCGACCCTAACATCTGTGAATCTATGAATCTATGCCACAGCTCTCTTGCTTGGAAGCAAGCTCAGAGAATGTCCTCTCAGAGCATCCTGATCCAAGGTTTCTTTCTCTCCCACCGCAGCAGCTGAGAGTTGATCAAATGGGGACAGGGGTCATGTAGGGAGAGGTCCCAGCTCAGGCTCAAGGATGGAAGGGATCCTGAGATCAAGGGGCATAATACTCTGGCCATGGACATGGGTGAGAGAGCTGAGCACAAGGAGGGTGGGTCTCAGGTCAGGCCAGTGGACTGATGCTGTTATACCCAAGGGGGCATTGCTGGGGTCTGACTCAAACTTTTGAGACCTTGTGAATCTGTTGCTTAGAGGCTAAGACAATAGGACCTGGGAAGCACATTTATGCCAGCTGCCCACAACCTTCAGACTCCATTTATAGCCACGCACTACCCATGAACTCAATCTTGTTCCAAAATTCAGCTTCAAAGGGGAACTGGAAGCAAAGTAGGGCACAGCCCGTCTTCCTGCCCCGCTCTGGATGAGAATTTGCCCTGTGCTATATTGCTCCTTTTTACCCTTCACTGTGTCAGCCTGGCCCTCAGGGGTCTCCTCCCATCAGCATCTTCCCTCACACCCTCCCTCCTCCTGCTCCTCTGCATCAAAAATAGTTCTGTTCTCACCCTTTTTAAACCCTTCTTCCAATCAGTGCCAGCCTGCAACCTCATGGACCTTCAGCTCTTCAAGGACTCTGCTCCTGTCCATCATTCTGGTCTACAAGCCTAGGCCCCAAGACTTCACTGTCAGCACTGTGCTGTACTAACTCAGAACACATAGCTGAAGCGAGGAACAGATACAGATCCTTACGCTCCCGCAGCTCCCTTCACTGGACCACTTTAGCGTCAGCTGAAGAATTCTCATCCCACCTAGCAGTAGACAGCGTCAGCCCAACTCCTCTGCCACACACCACATCTTGGTAGCATATTATAGTCTTCAACCTTCCAACAGTGTGTCCATAACACTTTCCCTGCTCCTGCCCTACACTACAAGCTCTTCAAGCTGTGGGCCTGTTCATAAGGTGCTGTGTCCACTCATCACGCTGAATAATAATCCTGCCAGCCTAACACATGATCTCTTCTAACTCTCCATTCCCAGAGCTGCCCACCTTTCCCCAGGGAGTGCACCTGGAACAACAAGCTAACATGTGCCAAGGTCATTTGGGTGCAAGGACTAATCAGTATAACCCTTTTGTCTTGGAAGTGCTTTTTGCCCATCAGTTGCTTGGGACCAGTGATTCAGCTGTCACATTTCTGCAGGCAGGGAGAGCTGTATGTGTGTGTGTGTGTACTAAAGGAGAGGAGACATCTTGTCAAGCTGCAGCATGAGGTTTGACAATGAGATGCAATGTATGGATCTAGCAAAAGACTGAGAAAAACTCAGAGAAAGAGAATACAAGGGGAGAAAGGCTGGGGTGGAAGGGAGGTAATCTCCTGGATGCAAAACTCACAAGCTGTTTAGATCCCTGGAAGAGACAATTTGGGTGTGGGTGGGATTTCTCTGGCTTATCCCTTTACTCATAACTCATGGCTCAAGGCTGGTTCTGCTACTCTGGAGTTCTGAGCTGCAGACGGCAAATGCAAATCCCTCACATGTTTGGGGAAAGTCCTGATGCTTCCTCTCCCACAACAGGCATCCACCACTTGAACTGAAAGAGAGCGCCTCTTGGCTGCAGTACTAATAGATCCCATATGTTCCCTGTGACTCAGATACAAGGACAGGATCACTCCTGTTTGCAGACAGGGTATGTTATTCATTTGCATTACGACAGCAGCTGGGGCCTCATTGTGCCAGGCACCATGCACACATCATAAGGCAGATTCCTTGCCCTAACAGGCTCACCATCCAAACAGGTGGGGTGGGTGTACGGGAAATGCCTCCTGTCTTTTGGTATTTCCTAGTAGCCTCTTAAAATCAGGCAAAGCCTGCTCATTCTCCACTGGGTCTTATGGGGGGTGGAGGTGGGGGGGAGGAACAATATGTCTCCTCATTGCCACCTTTGGGCAATGGCTCTGTGTGTGTGTGTGTGTGTGTGTGTGTGTGTGTGTGTGTGTGTGTGTTTGCTCACACATTGGAAACCCTGGGACCCAGGAAAAGGAGTTGGTAAGAGGAAAAAAATAATGCTTCCTAGTTAGGGCTGGGTCCCTCATGTCTTCTGTGAACTGGATACGGAGTAAGACCTATAACCCACGTGGGTAGTGGGTTACCACATGCAAACTTCTGTTCATGAAGACCCCACCAGCCCAACCAGCACAAGCAAGGCCATGGTTACTGTTGGGGTGCAGAAGATCCCTGCTGAAATCAACAGTGAATGTTTGCATTTAAATGTAGGACAGGTGTGAAAAAGTCTAGCACAACTTACTATGTCCCCAAAGGGGCCTTTGAAAAACCCATGAAGGCATGGGTGTTCTGCAGTGTGACATGGGCTGCTGTTCTACCTCTGGAGGGATGAAGCACTAGGTGTGGCTGGTGCTTAGATGAGGAATCCTTGGGGAATACCTCAGTGATGCCCAAAGGGAATTTGGTGAATCCCTAGGTGAAGCTGGGACTTTTACAGTCACTGTCCCCACACAACAGATGGAGCTATCTGAGGACATGTAACTCTGTAATCATACACATTCATGAAAGAGCCCTCCGTGATGTTTTTAAGGGATGGGTGTCTATCCAACTGTGCTGGCTACACCAGAGCTGGGATAACTACATTTTGCCTGACATGAACCCAGTGCAGACACAGCCTACATCACAAAATTGTTTTGCAAAGCTTTCTGTTAAATGGCTGTCATGTTCCACCCCAGAAACAGCTGCATTCAGTACTTGATTTAATATCAGTAACTCTTTTCAGTGGCAACACAGTAATTATGGAAAAGGTACTATTTATTTATCCTGTCCATCTCCTCCAGGTGAAAGATAGAGCCCCTCTTACCATCTGTAGTTTATCAAGTTGTTTATGACAGCAACTCCCCGAGCTTCACAGAATGTTGTCTAGTGCCTGCCAACTTCTCCTTAGTTTCAGCTCTGCATGCATTAAGTGCTCCCCTAAAGCTCTTTTCCAGGTACATGATTGCTAGGGTTCCCACAAGATCACAGGGGATTATGAAATAGACCCATATCGATGAGGAGGAACACTTCTTTAGCAACCCACCATTTGGGATGACATGGGAGAAGTGATAACATATGCAGGATAACAAATGGAAGGAGAGTTGTCTACAGACAGCCTCTCCATTAGGACATGGCCCACACCTGCTATGTACTTGTTTCTACAAGAGGGGAAGGTGCCATTTTAGAAGCACATTAATAGATGCCCTTGGGTTAGCACATGAATGGCACGTGCCCCCAGCAGCTGGGGGGGCACAGCTGTGCCAGTGGCAGCAGGAGCCCAGTGGTGTGGAGCTCCTGCAGATGCCACCAATGCTGTTGGCAGTGCGGGGTGGGGGAGTGGCGAGCACTGACAGGCACCGCTGGCAGTGTTGGCAGTGGCGAGGGGCAATCAGGGACTGCCGCAGATGCTACTGGCACGGAGTGGCAAGCGGCAACTGCCTGCAGGCACCACCAACAGTGCTGGAGACACCTTTTTGCAGGGGATGCACACTACACATCGCCTCTGGATTAACAGGTTGTTGAGCAGGACTTTGCCCAAGGCATACATGGACAAACCCACTAAAAAACTGCTGGCTAGCAGTGGTTAATCCCACCAAGAGTTAGGCAAGACCAACAGGGCAGTATGAGCAGCTTAGCATCTTTCAGGAGAAAGCCACTTGAGAGACAAAGACCATCCATGGAACAACCTCAGGTCATGAACTTGAGCCATGAATCATATGGGAGAAATCGAGCAAATGCTCTTTTCCTACCTCCCCAGAGGGGCTCTGGGATGTGGACACAGCAGGGTCTCATTAGATAGGTCTGACTGGAGGATCTCTCTGGTCATAAACTTCCTCAACTGGTCAGGGAAACACCAGCTGCTGCTGTTGGCCGTTTCCTATTGTATCAGCATTTTGAAGAGTTCACTGTTGGTAAGTGATGGGCCCCACGCTGGCAGTAGCACAATTTGCCCATATTGGCAAGGGTCTGTTTGCAGTTCAAAGCTGCTGGAGAAGGAGGGGGGACAGGGAGACAGGAGCTCTGATTGACTCTGCTGGGCCTTGAGGGCCGCTGGTTTGGCTCAGGGAAATGGCCACAGTCACCACAAGGGCTTGTTTGTTTGCTTTAAAAATGCAAATAGAAGCCTCATCCCAGGAGACGGGGAGTAGATGCAGGATGCCAGGGTGGCAGACGCCAGGTCCATTTCTGGGAAAGAAAGGGCTGCAGGGAGTGCAAGAAGGAGGGGGCAGGGACAGGGAATGGGAGTGAAAGGCAGGGAGAAGGTGGAAGAGTAGCAGGAAGGGAGCACAGGAAATAGAGGGAGTCGTCCTGGGTTTGCTACCCATCTTTGACACCTTGCCGCACAGTGTCTCAGTCTCTACATCTGCCTCATGAGGTCAACAGTCACAATTTCACAGGGGCCTAAGGAGGCAACATTACCCCATTAGACCCCTTGTAGAAAGCAAAGTGTAATTTCCCCACCTTCCACATCTGTCGGCTCCTGTCCTCCCTGCCACTGGATGAGACCCATTTCTGCCCTGAGAACCTAAGGCGACACCCCTCCCTCCATGGGTCGCTCTGCCCCTTCCCTTTTGCTGAGGTGGTCAGCTGGTCGCCGCTGTCCCTGCAGGCCCTGGCCCCAGCAGCACCTGCTGTGCAGCTGCACTGAGGGGGAAGGCTGGGTTAACTCATTTCCTTGTGAGCTCATCGAGACAGGCAGCCGCCTCAGCTCCAAAGCCATTTAGAGAAAGAATTCATTTCCGCTGGTTCTCCCCTCCCCACCTCTCTGAGCTGACCAAGAGCATTTCCTCTCCCAGCTGCTCATAACTGAGCTTCCCTCATGTTAACCCCCACAGCTCCCTCTTACCTACGCTATCCCATCTCTCTGTGCAAGGGCAAAAGGAAGGGAGCTATCCCAGAATCCCATTTGTCCCATGTCAGACTAGGGGAGAACTATCTCCAAATTCTCTCAGTTCCACATCACTTGAAAGAGGCCTAGAGTAGAGTTCCCCCAGTTCACACCAGGTGGGACGAGGCCCCGAATTCTCCCTGCTCTACTCTGGGCAGGGCTGAGCCATCCCAGAGTTCACTCCATCCCAGCAAAGGAGGGAGAAATATCCCTCAGAGTCCCTTGTCTCACTCTTCCTGGATCATTTCCCCCAGTTTCCCTGTTGTTCCATCTCTTCTGTAGTTGAGGTTCATGCCTGGCATGCTGATGGTCCCATGTCACTCCCACCACTGGCCCAAACAGAAGTCTGTACCACTCCCCAGTCTGGTTAGTGCAGCACTGCTAAGAGGTAGAGCACATGGCATAGCTGCCATGTGAATGTGGTGATAGAGCTTGGGAATACCAAATGCAGGCCAAAAGTCCCATTTCAGCAATGGAGTCCCTGAGAAATGCTCTGAAATTCAGGAGCATCCTGTAAAACTCAAAACAGCTGGTTGCGCTACCCAGAGAGGTTGCAACAGGGAAGGAGCCTGAGTGGAGGGGAGGGTGCACAGGCCTACAAAAGCTCCTTAGCCAGTGAGGATAGAGATCCAAAGGGGTATGTGAGTGCCAGAGCCAGGCATCCCTATCGCACATGCTGCTGTGGAGAGTCTGGGTAATTCAAAGCCATAGAGCTGCTCAGAGGCAGCTCACAGAAAGCTCCTAACCACAAAGAGCAGCCCCAAATAAAGAGATAACAATGGCTTAAACCTGGTTTCACTCCCCCTACTCTGGGCTGAGCCTGCTGGAAGGGCAGCATGGATCTTAGCCTCTGGGTTTAAATTGTGCACATCCTAAAACACAGCAGAGTGTAAACAGTGCTTTCCAGGAGCTGCGAGCCAGTATCCCCCAGGACCCACACTTAGCAGGACAATTGTTCTTGGAAAATACTTTAAATGTTGCTACATTGTGCACAGATCACACCAATATGTGCCCAGGTGAGCCCCACTTTGACAGCAGGAAGCTAGAAACCTAAGGACACTTATTCCTCTACCTCACAGCTGTACCAGAAAAATGAAGCACCTTGTTTGGGAAGATGACAGAGTGCTAATTTGGTCTCAGATCCTCTGTCCAGTACATTGTGTTTTGACTTCAGCAGCCCAGCACCCATTCAAAAATCATAGATCAGGCCTCACAATTTATGAGATCAAGTTAGCAATTATGAGATTCTAAAATATAGTTGGCTTCTATTTGCCTTTTAAATGAAAGGTGAGAGCCTCCCCTAATGACATAAAACCAGAAGCAGAGGCTTTAAGGGAAAAAAGACACCAAACACTGTGAATGTCATAACAAAAATGACTGGAGTTGACTGATGTGGTGCTCCCAAGAAATTCTAATGACTAAAAGTGACCACTATTCGGACAAGGATCCTTTGAAGTGGAAGATTTGAAGAAATAAATGCAGCTGACACCCTCTCCCCAAGTGTCAAGAAAAGACACTGCTTTGTTGTAAGTCCTGATGGCAGCAGACTGTCCTGTGCTGTATTTTTCCTCAAGTGCCCCCAGTTACCCTGGCTTCCTCAGAACCCAGCTTAATAAGAATTACTGAAGGTCTTCTCTGACTCAAGAGATGCTCTCTGGCTTTGCAGTGCAACTTGTGGAACAAGAGCTGTCAGGAAGTGAAGTACAGTCACAGAGATTATTCCATATGCAAGGAAATAAGCTCCAAAAGGTCTGTCCTGAATGGCTGCCTGCCTGAGTATGAGCAGCTGCAAACCTTTAGCTGAGTTGAATAGCTTGAAACTGTCTTTTTATGTTTAAAAATAACCACGGTTTATTTCTAGGGTGACCACGGAAAGCAAAATCTTTCTTTGTCTTAAATGGTGGGTGAAAAGCTGTGAGGGGCTGGCTTTCATGGGGGTCAGGGAGATGAGCAGAATTTGTGGTAGCAGATCAGGAGTGGAGGCTAAACAATAAAGCTGCTCACTCCACCGTTTATTTTCTCTTCTTTTTGTCCTCCCCCCACAGCCCATCTCCTCCTCATTTTCAGAAAACCACACTCAGCTTTGGTCTGGCATACACTGACACACATGGGTAATGTGCCTTCAGTGGGACTTGGCATGTGTAAGTCACTTGTACCCATAAGCCTACAGGATCATCAGTGCCTGCAGGATCAGCTCTTCATGCTTTCATTGCATTTTATTGGATCTTCCCTGTGCCCCACTTGGGGCTTTGCTGCGATGTAGTGTGCAGGGGAAGATGGGAGAATACTAGTCTCCAGTTTGGCTGAGGAACCACCTGGGCAGTCCTGACTGCAAACCTTAAGATGGCAGCTAAGTCCAGAGCCTTGGACTCTCCCTGGATGTGATGTTGTGGTGTGCAGAAGCCCTGGCTCAAGACAGGTGCCCACTAGGGCTGTGCAAAGCTTCAGTTCGTGATCCAGTTTGGAGAAGATTTGGCCCAATTCAGAGGCTGAATCTCCGAATCAAATAGCTCAAAGCTTTAAACTTTCTGAATCGATTTGGAGCTTCTGAATTGATTTGGAAAAGATTTGACAATTTGGAAGGCAGTCTTTGAGGGGAAAACAGAAACTTAGAAGAAGGAAGGGGAGCAGGGGGAAGGGGGAGCAGGGGGGGGAAGGACTGACATCTCTAGCTGGCCAGTGAGTGTGATTTCTCCCTGAGTCCTCTTCCAATCACAGTGTCTGGGGGAGGGACACACAAACAGCACGGAAGGCCTTCTGTGCCTTTTGCGAGCTTGTTCTGAGCAACAGTGTCAGAAAGGTACTGGACTGGCTTGGCTTCCTAGTCAGTTGCCTGCTCCTTTTTGTTCTTAGAAAGGACTGGATAGGATATAATTTAGCTTAGCTTAGTTTAGCTTAGAATCTCTCTACTTTACATATCCAATTAATTTCTTTCAGTTTGTATTTGTTCTTTTTTTCCCCGCAATACTTTTAAAAAAGAAAGCTCAGTATTTTCCATGGCAGTGTGATCCATCATTGTGCAGGGAAGCACACATTACACACACATCATAGAATAAGTCATATATTCATAGAAGAAGAGATTCAAATTATATATAGTTATTAGTTATTAATATTATTATAGTTAATTTATATACAGACTAAAGACAACACAGAAGAAGTCAGATAGAGACTCAGATTGAGATTAACACACACAACACAGAATTCAAGAGTCTTAGAAGAAGTCAGTCACATATCACAGAAGAACAACACACACCATACAGTTATTCATAATCGATAATCATCAGTAAACTGCAGTCCTCTACACACAACACAAAGCAAGTGAATCACACAACCCAGAAGAAGTCAGATGCACACACACTTTTTGCAGCACAGGAAAGATTAATACGAAACGTGCTGGAAAGGCAGGTGCCAGGTCTTCTGGCAGAGGAGGGAGAGGGGCTAGAGGGGATAGGGGGAGAGTTAGAGCTGCAAGGTCCCCACTCCTCCCCCAAACATAGATGCATCCTCTTCCTGAGCAGCCACAAGGCTTCTGCTACCAGTGGAAACAAGCAGGTTGGAGCAGTACCTGATATCCCTGCACCTGCACCACCTCCCCTAACTCCATAAATAGGCACTAGCAGCAGAATGACTGTCTCCTCCACCCCAATTTCATCTAGTGTGAGCCTCCCACTGCCAGAGGAGGAGCTGGAGCTGGAACCAGGGACCTGAGCGCCCTGGCTAAAGCAATTCTGGGGACCAAGAAGGAATCCAAGTTTGTGCTCAACATCCCTCAAAGTTTCCCTAGACTCAGGTCTCCTTCTCCAGAAAGCACTTTGGAGGAAGCTGAGGTTGAAGTTGTGGAGGCTCAGGCAAGCGGGTCAGCTGAGTCAGCTCCTCCTGCTGTTGTGCTTCAGCCCGCTGAGGAGGGGAATAAGGCAGGATCCCCACCCTCAACCCAGAAGTGGGGGAGTAGCATAGTGTGGGATCATTTTGAGGTGGCAGATGACCCCAGGTTTGCTATCTGGCAGCACTGCTGAAGGCAGATCAATCAGGGCAAGGAGGTGAAACACTTCACCACCACAGGATACCACTGCATCTCAGGAGGCAACATGCTTTTGCCCTTCTTCCTGTTCAGCCTGGCACCAGTGCAAGTGTGCCCAAAGGGAAGCCCCATGCTTACTTCAAAGCCCCCGCCCTCCTCAAAGCAGAGGCAGGCCCTCCTGAAGCATTGGGGGAAGCTGCAGACAAAGTGGGGCATGTTCTCAAGGGATGCCAACTTTTGGGTTGAAAACCCCTTTGTCAGGCTGAGGAAGCATCTGCAGTTGATGTATCTGCTGGTCCTGGATGGAAGGAATAGTAAAGAAGCCAGTCTGGCCTGGCATGCAATGCAGACAAGAAAGCCAGTCAGTAAAAACAGAAATGGAGGCGCGTCAGGGGGTGAGGGACAGGCTGGGGTGGGGAAGGGGGATGTAGCAGCGCAAGTAAAATTGAAGAGGTACCTGGGGAGTCAGATGTCCAGCAGGTTGTCATGTCAGGATTCCACTTTATTGAGTCCATGAGTTTCTGCACCTAGGAGGCTGATGAAGTGAAGATCATAGGCTCGGCTGTGAAAAGTGGTTTGTAAATTGTTCCCTCTCAGGATCAGGCCTGAGAGACTTGAGGCAGAGTGTTTTTTGGTGAAGAATGTGCCCCCACAGGTAGTTGGGTATTCTTGTCTTTGATAGATACTGGTGTACAGTTTGTGGGGATACTGGAGATAGTGGGCAGGTTTTATGTTTTGAGTTGTAGAAAGTTGGCTTCAGTTTTGATGATGAGGTTAGGTGCTTGTTTGAATGTACAAACCACTTTTCAGAGCTGGGCCTATGAGCTGCACTTCATCAGCCCCCTAGGTAGTAGGTACAAAAACTCATGGACTCAGTATACACAGTGGAGTTCTGACACTGCGACCTGCCGGACCTCTGACTCCCCAGGCACCTCTGCAATTTTACTTGAGCTGTTACATCACCCTTCCCCCAGCCTGTCTTTCACCCCATGGTGCCTCCATTTCCATTTTCACTGACTGACTTTCTTGCCTGCATTGCGTGCCAAGCCAGCCTCTGGCTTCTTTACTATTCATTCCATCTGGGACCAACAAACACACCAACTACAGGTGCTTCCTCAGCCTGACACAGGATTTTTCAATGCAAAAGCTTGCTAAAATACATTTCTCTAACTCCATAGTTGCCCTACTAAAAGGGCACCAGATTGTCTTACCTGTTGTCATGTAAAATGGTGGACTAAATTGAGGCTGTAGGGGAGGAGGAGACCTCACTGGGGCACACTACCATGTTGCTATAGAGGCCCCAGCACCAGTAATGCCACACCTTAACACACACACACACACACACACACACACACACACACACACACACACACACACACACACACACACAGAGCGCCATGGTGCACTTTAACAGACAAGCTAGAGAAGAAGCAGCTCCTACTTGAGAGGAAAGAAGGACTCCCTGACAGTCTGACTACCTGAAATGCTGCTGGTGCTACTGCTAGTGCTCATTCAGTCACTAAGTTATTTTACCTGTTGTCATATAAAGTGGTGGACTGAGATGAGGCTGTAGGGGAGAAGGAGGCTTCATTGGGGCACACTACCATGTTGTGTAGAGGCTCCAGTGCCAGTGAGGGTACACTTTAACACACACACAGTATCACCCATCCATGTCATGAGTTTTGCCTGTCAGCAGCCAGAGGTGCAGGGCCCCAGAACCCAAACTCCCCCTGCACCTATCTCCTTGACAGCTGGCAGGCTTCATGGTTGCAGCGGGGCCTAGCAGGGCTGCAGTTTTCACCCCCCTGTACCTTAACACACACCCACTGTCACCTATGTCACAAGTTTTGCTTGTCAGCAGCTTGAGGTGCACTTTCCCAGAAACCCCTGCACCTCTCTCCTTGAAATTTGGCAGGCTTTGTGGATTCAGCAGGGGCTACCATCCCTGCAGTTTTCACCCCACTGTAGCTTCACACACACACACACACACGTGACACAAGTTTTGCTTGTCAGCAATTTAAGGTGCAGTCTCCCTGAAACCTCTGCACCTATCTCCTTGAAACTTGAGAGACTTGATGCCCTCAGCAGGGGCTACCATCCCAGTAAGTTTAATCCAAATCAGCCCAAAAGTGACAAAGTTATAGATATTTTATTGATTCCCCATTATACTCTGTGGCCAAATCTCTGAATGTCTCCAAATCAGTGCTGAATCTTCCAAAGCCACTTTGGCTGAATCAATTTGGAAAAGTGATCCGAATCTCCAAATCGAATCACTGGCCTCCTTACTGGCCTCCAAATTGGCCAAATACAAATCTGAATTGAACAGTTTTCTATTTACACCAGCTTAGTGCTCACTGGGAGGAGCAGATAAGGCAGGAGGATAGCACTGCTCTATGGTAGTTGTGGGAGTGGTACAAGCATGGTCAGACAGGCCACGGGTTATGTTAGCTCTTCTGGCTGAGGGTACTGCAGAGGACATGGTGCACTGGTCTTTATAAATACACAGGGCCAAACACTATTTTCTAAGAAATAAACAATAACTCAAGGCAGGCCTTGAAATCAGGGACCCATGGCTCCCTTGGTTATGCATCAGTGCCAAGAGAAGATCCTCCTCTACACCACAAACACATACTAAGAACTGAAGCCAACATGAGACATGTTCCTCAAGCACAGCTGCAGCACTGGGTCCCAGCAAGCAGCTCTGTGCTTCCCTACAACAAGCCCTAGCACATGGACTACTGGCTGTGAGCTGTACCGCTGTTTGGTGCTGCAGGCTGCAGAATGACCCATGAAAACACTCAAGAGGGTCCTGTAATTTACACCTCCACTGGTCCCCAGAGGAGGCCTGAATTTGGCAGGTGCAAGGGGTTGGCCAGTGTATTTTGTGTGGTGCCTCAAGGGGCAGCCAGTATGTGCACCAAAGCATCTGTACTCCATTCCCAGTGGTGCACAGCAGGGACAGTAGGGAGGGGAATTGATGAGATTTTACAGGCACTTTCTTGGCAGGGGGGATTGGCAACATAATACAGTACAGGGATTTTCTGGGGAAATCTGCTAAGGGCAGCATTGCCTTGCTGCTGAATCTCGTGGCCTGACTTCTCACTATACAGCTGCACCTCCCTTGGGTGCTTTTTCAGAGGCCAAGTCCAGGAGAGGAGCAAGGCAGTGGCCTTGACATTGTTCGTGAAAGGGCAGAGGCTTTACAGGGATGGGTGCTGCCAGGCACTCTCCATGTTGCTGCTGTTGCTGTGAGAGCACAGGACTTGTGCCGAGGAAGCTGAACCCCTTGTGGACGGTGGGAGAAGGGATGGGATCATAAGAATGCCACAAGCAGTGTGGAAACTTGGGCAACTGGGAGGAAAGGTGTTTTTAATTGAATGATTTAAAGTTCAGAGGATTTGGTTTTCCACTTGCTCGCACTGGTATAAATCAGGAGTGACTACGCTGAAGTAGCACAAGGACAAAAAGAGAGTCACTAAGGCTAGAAACAGACTGAGCTGTGTTGGAACATGTCCCATCAAGCCCCAGTTCCCATCCTCCCCAGTACCTCCTGGGGACAGGTCTCTACGCAGGGAAAGCCTGGAGTTCCTCATTTAAGAAGTACCAGGGAGATTCCCAAGATATGCTGCCATAAGTGGGGAACTCAAGAGCTTTACCTGCTTAAGGAGATGTGCCTGGGAGATCCTGGGGGTGTCTGTATAAATGAACCCCCCCCCCCCCTCGGCTTTTCCTACTTACCAGTATGTGCCCTCAGGGGCATCTCTGTAGGTGGGGAAATCAAGGAAGGCACTCCAGGAACCTGAGAAACTTGGTTCGGCCTGGGAATTCCTCAGGGAGCTCAGGATCAGAGCCCTAAACCCTCCAGAGCAGCTGCCCTGCGTGGCTGGAGAGTACGGGGAGCTCCTGCTGCCCATGTTCTCCTGCCCAAGCAAACAGACATCCACCACAAGAAAGTAGCACAATCTGTTATTACCGTTGTCCCTGCTGCAAATTTGAGGCATTTGTGGTGTGACAAAGGGAATGCATACCTGTTTTGCCTTTGTGCTGACATCAAAAAAAATATGGCATCGCAAAGGCAAGGAAAAGTGATGCCTGTTTCCACACTAAGAATACTTGGGCCCTTTGCAGTTTGCTTTTGTTAATATACGTTCAACTCCAACAGCAAACAAACACTTGAGAGAAAGGTCCTCTTTGTTAAAGATTGTCAGCTCAGGGAAACAAGTCAGAAAAGACATGCGGGAGAACATCCAAGGGACTCGTCTGGAAAAAACAGACTGTCATTCCTGAGATTTCTGAGGTAAAAAACAAGCAGTGTTCGCTGTCCCTCTCAGAGCTGTTCTACAAACTGCTCTTAAACCACCCTCAGTGGATCCAAACCCCCGGGAACTTTCAGGGTGACGAAATCCAGGCCTAGGCTCAAATGCCTGCAAATGAACCCTGTCTCTATGGGGAGCAGCACCCAACCCCCAAACTGTGAGGTATCCACAATCTGCAGCTTGGCCTTGTTTCTGAAAGCAAGTGTCCAAGGCCAGTTCTGAGCTGGTGGGGAGAGTATAGGGCTACAGGAATGTGTTTGCTTATGCTGTAAGGCCGTTTGGAAGTTAGCACAAAGTTATCAGAACTGGGCTGAAGGACGCTGTGCCCCCATTAAACGGCCTAGTTGCGAGAGGTAAGAAAGGCTTGTCTGGCAGCTGATACAGGGAGAGGACTGAAGGGGATGGTGAAATGCCAAGAGGCATTACTTCAGTTGCCAGAAGCCGACAGGAACACCAGCTGGCCAGCCTCAGTGCAAGATAAACAGTGGGTGGAAAGGATGGCTTGAGCTGCAACACTGAGGTGCCAGAGTCTGATCCTGACCCTCTGTCCCAGACTGCTGCCGCTCCAAACATAGGGAATTTATGTTAGCATGGCACTGAGTATAATAGTGTGACAACAGAGAAGACCAAGGCCTAGTGGGGTTAGGAACCCCGGTGTCTCCTCCTTGGCTCTGACTTGCTGTAGGACTTTGGGTGAGTCATGCTAACTTTTCTGTGGCTCAGTTTCCACAACTAATGGTGGAAGAAAACACTGATCTGTGAGGACAAAGCAAAGACCATGAAGAGGAAAACATCTGGTATTGTGGAGCTTTTTATAAGTGGCCTGAAAAAGTTAGGCTTATTTTTCTTCAACACTAGAAATTAAGTTCCTCTCTAAGCTGATTTCTTCACTGAATGGCAAACTGTAGAACCAGTGACATCAACAGCCAGGAGAGTGAAAGGCAAGCCACTGAGAGGAAAAGGTGTTTTCAATAGAGGTGCACCGATACATTGGTCCAATATTGGATCAGCACTGATATAAAGAAAACTGTCTGTATCAGAAATTGGCCTGACATGGCAGATAATTTGGCTGATAGATGGCCCATGCATGCATGCAGCTGCAGCACTGCATATAGGTTGCAAGGAGCAGTGTCCAGCAGCTTGGAGAGCTGCATGCAGCTTGTAAGTCTATGGTGGTAGAAGGGAAGGGGTGTGGAGGTGCAGATCAAGGTCCCCATGGTGAGGGAGGGTGTGGGGCTGGGGCAGGGGCTGGGGCAGGCTGTAGCTCCCCCGCACCTCCTCCCAGTGCCATCGCCACCCGCCCCAAACAGCCCAGTCCAGCCCCTCACCGGGAAAAGCCCAGCGCAACCCCAGCCCCAGCCCCAGCCTGCAATGGCAGCTGCTCTGCCCAGCGCAGATTCAGAAGGCACCCCTCCTGCCCCGTTCCCTCCTAGGGTGCGCACAGCAGTGGGAGCCACCCCCTCTGATGAGCCACTTGCAGCTCTATCCCATGCCCTGCCCCCCCACCCCAGCTTGACAGCACTTGTCCCAGCCCCACTCCCTCCCTCACCACAGGGGCCTCAATCTGCCCTCCCTTCATGCCCCTTCCCTCCCCCCCTTCCACCACAAGAGACTTACCAGCTGGACACTACTCTTCAAGCTGCCTGGCTGGTATCAGAAATCAGATCAATATTGGTCTATATGCCTCCTTAAAAATTAGTTATTGATATCAGCCCCAAAAATCTCTATTGGGGCACCCCTAGTTTTTAAGTCTAATTCTTATCTTATTAGTCTAATGTTTTAAAGCTGTTAGGATGTGGTTCCACTCTTACTCATGGTGATGTAATTCAGGAATGACTACACTGAAGTCAATGAAATAACATGGGGTAAAATGGCTATCACTAAGGGTAAACTCAGGATATTTGTTTTTAGTTTGTTTTTGTTAATTCATAGATTCATAGATTTATAGATGCTAGGGTGAGAAGAGACCTCGTCAGATCATCGAGTCTGACCCCCTTCCTGGGCAGGAAAGAGTGCTGGGGTCAGATGATCCCAGCCAGATGCCTATTCAGCCTTCTCTTAAAGACCCCCAAGGTAGGGGAGAGCACTACCTCCCCTTGGGAACCCATTCGAAATTTTGGCCACCCTTACCATGAAGAAGTTTTTCCTGATATCTAGCCTAAATCTGTTCTCTGTCGATTTGTGACCACTGTTCCTTGTTACCCCAAGAAGCATCCTGGTGAACAGAGCATCTCCAATCCCTTGCTGCATTCTCCTAATGAATTTATAGGTGGTCACAAGATCACCTCTCAGTCTTCTCTTGCAGAGGCTGAAGAGGTTCAGGTCCCTCAGTCTTTCCTCATAGGGCTTTATGAGGAAACCCTTCTCCTGTAAACCCTTCTCTGAGTGGCCCACCTCTGGACCCTTTCGAGTCTATCAACATCCTTCTGGAAGTACAGCACCCAAAACTAGACACAGTACTCCAACGGCAGTCTGACCAATGCCTCATAGAGGTGAAGTATCACCTCCCTGATTCTATTTGTCATGCATCTGCTAATGCATGATAAAGTAGCTTTGCTGATGATTTCATCACACTGACGACTCATGTTCATCTTGGAGTCCACAATGCCTCAGAGATCTTTTTCCACTTCTGTGCTGCTAAGCGGGTCACTTTCCAGCCTGTAGGTGTGCTGGATATTTTTGCACCAAAGATGCAGCACTCTACACTTGTCCTTGTTCAACTGTATCCTATTATGTACTGCTCACTTTTCTAACCTGTCCAGGTCTACCTGCAATCATTCCCTACCTTCAGGAGTGTGCACTTTACCCCACAAGTTAGCATCGTCTGCAAACTTGGACAGAGTACAGTTCACACCCACATCCAAGTCACTGATGAAGATATTCAAGAGTACAGCTCCAAGGACCAAACCCCGCGGGACCCAACTACCCACATCCTTCCAGGTCGATACCGACCCATCTATTACCACTCTCTGGGTGCCATCACTAAGCCAATTTGCCACCCACCAGACCATGTAAACATCTATGTCACAGCCTCTTAATTAATGAGAATGGGATGAGATACCTTATCAAAGGCATTGCTAAAATCCATAAAAACCACATTCATCTCCGCTCTTGTGTCTAAGCATTTTGTGATCCTGTCATAAAATGAAACCAGACTGGTCAGACACGATCTACCTGCTACAAATCCATGGTGGTTTCCCTGCTGCATTATTTTTCCTGCTGGACTCCCACAAATCTGATCCTTCATAATCTTTTCAAAGATTTTTCCAAGGATGGAGGTGAGACTGATTGGCCTGTAATTACTTGGATCCTCCTTTCTCCCCTTTTTGAAAAGAGGGACAATTGGTAGGAGATGCACAGGGGTGCATGTGTCCCCCCTGATGGGGCCGGTGCTCCCCTGATGGCCGACACTGATGCTATCAGTAGGGCTGGTGCACCCCCGACAGGTTCCGCGGTGGCTTCTGCAGGTGCACCTCCAGAATCAGGAGGCACTAGTCATTCATGGGAACCAGAGTGGGCCCTCTGTGTGTTTGTTAACTCAAATGCCAAATGAACACTTGGGAGAAAGCCCCTCTTTGTTAGGGACTCAGCACTTTCCATCATAGCTAAGGGAAAGAAGTCAGAACACACCTGTGGTGGGACATTCAGAAAATTCTGTTGGAAAATGAAACTAGAGATTCTGAGATTTCTGATGAAAAAACAAACTGAGTTCACTTTATTTACCTACCAAGCCGTTTCAAGATTTTCTTCTCCATCATAAAGCAGCAGAGAAAAAGACAAAAGCCTATCTTTAGAAAAATCACTGGAGGAGGCCCTTGGGTTAATAAGTGTTCAGGAGGTACTTTGAGATCCTGCTTGTGAGAAAAAACACATAAGCAGGCACCAATCCTGCTCCTGCAGGACGTTCTGGCCAACTAAATTAACATCCCAGGAATCAACAGCCTGATGACATGAAAGGATTTGCAACAGGGCTCTTAGAGCTTTACCAGTCTCCTTGTCCTCTAGGAGAGGACACCAACTTCAGCCATGTCCTGCCTTTGATCAACTTGGTCTCCATCCAAACTTCTCTGTTCCTAGGCAAGTCACAATCTTAAGGCATGGTTTCCATATTAATTCTACAGTAAAATGGCTGTAAAAATCAATCTGTGATATGGGGCCAGTCCTGAAGGCCCTTGCACCCTTGATTCAGATGAGGGAAGCATATGGTGTCACATCATGAAGCTCAACGATCTTTCTCTGAATGGTGACCTGGCATGGTTTGGGGCTCCAGTTGTCAGCCAGGATGTAGGCTTCTTTCACACTTGATTCTACAGTATATATTTGTTTTATCCTCTGCTCCATACACTTCCTCTGTATCAATTTATATCATCTGACCCCAGCAGTCTTTCCTGCCCAGGGCAGGGTGTTGGACTTGATCTGCTGAGGTCCCTTCCGACCCTAAAAATCTATGAAATCTATAAAATTTCAGAATACTGCAAGTGCACAGTGTGGGAGGGTGAATGTGTCTCCCTGGCCCTACTCAGAGTTCACCTGCCATGACTTGAGATGGAAGAAATGATAAAAGTTATTCCCTGAATGAGGTGAGATTCCATTGACCATGCAGATAGTAGTTTAACAAAGTGTTACATTTATTGGGTGCTAGTTACAAAGTCTTAATTGGCCATGCTTATTGCTTGTTAGCAGGGAAATGCTTCTTCACTGCCCTGCAGAGCCTCTTGTGGTTTCTTCCCCCTACTTCCCTTTTCCAGCATTTGTCTTCCAGGCTCCCCAGATCTCTCTTCGTCCACCCTCATCACCTGCAACACTTTGGGTAAGTACCCTGCTGCTCACTGGTCAGCCACTGACCCTCAGGCTTATGCGCTTCTGTTCTGCTCATTATCCACCATGTATTCCTCTCTTCTTCCAAGTGCCCAGAGGGCAATGTTCTGTCCCTCACCACCTGCCTTTTAAGCATGGTGGCCACTTTCATCTCCCTTATCTCCACCCTTTCTCTCCAGAACTGCAAGAAATGCATTTCGACTCCTTCAAGGGCTCTAAGCTTCCAGGTGCTCCTTGAAGACAAAAACTCAAACAGGTCCCTGCCCCATGCAGGACAGCGACCAAAGTCTCTGGCTATCATACCATGTTACTCAACCTGACAATTTGCCCGTACAGCTGTGTGTTACCCATGTATAAACATGTGGCACACTCACAATTTGCAGTGAGTCCAGTATTCAAATAAATAGCACAAAGAAGACACGGAGGCTGATTGCAAGCCTCTTTCCATCCTTCAGTTGATAAATGCCCATGATTTTGAATGCAACTGCAGCTGCTTCAGGGATTCCAATGGCCTCAGAATTTAGTACCCCCAGAATTTAGTACAAAGGTCTCTGCTGCGTAATTGAGGTCTTGATGAGGACAGAACACAGAAGGCCCTTTGCATACACGCAGCAAATGAGTAAGAGAGAATAATAATTACACCTGTGCCAGACTCTCACAAAACTTAAAATTCACTGAAGTAAAACAATCCTGCACAAATCTTAGGGGATGAATCATCTCCCATTGATGTCTCTGAGAGTCTTTCAGCTGACTTCCATGGAATTAGATCAGACCCTTTAATTCTATGGGATTGTTAGATCAAATAAGTTTCTGACATACATTAACACTGCAAATATGCAGTCAGTTCTGGGGAAGAAAGCAGCAGCCACTCAGGGAGAGCAAGGCACAAAAATGGGAGAATAAGGAATGGTGTGGGTTAAGCATGCTTAAACAAACTACTCCTTTAGAGTTGGACCACAGGGTCTTTGATACCCACACAACACAGACATGAACTTGCATCTGGTTGGACAAAGTACATCCAAAATGCCCTGTACAATGTAACAACGTGTTACGGATATCATGTACCCTGCCCAAACTTTCCCTGCTGTAAGCACATTTTATATGCAGTTATATATTTCAGGCATGTGCCAAACCAAGAAATTAACTCATTTCTAGGGACAGCATTACTTCTGAACCTAGTCTTCTCCCCAGCGCCCTGCTACTTCCCACCTTGCCACTCATTATGCTGGGGATTCTTATTTCTGATCCAACCCAGGCCCAGCAGATGGTATCAGTAGAGCCTTGCACTGCTCCTGTAATGCCCTATCAATGTTCACCAGATTCCATTATGCAACAGCAATAGAAGAGCAGAGAGGATTGCTTCCTTGGGCCAACCCAGCGTAGAGCCTTGGCACTCTTAATGATCAGCTTGATGTTACAGCTGGGAGGTGGTGGGGGAACAAATAGGCAGACCAGGGGGCATGAAGGGGTGCACTGCCTATACGGGACACAAACAAGGCTATTTCATTTTCCATTATTCAGGAATTGAATAATGGAAGCCCAAGAAGCCCAGATCTTACGCCAATCTAGTGTCATGTGTTAGGCATTAAAAGTGATTTGGACAACGGGATGGAAAGCAACCTGTTCAAATTTGCTGATGATACCAAAATTTGGGATGAGGTGGGCACGCTAGTAGGGAGGGAAAGACTGCAGAAAGACCTGGATAGATTGCAAGGGTGGGCTGACAAAAACAGGATGCGTTTCAATATGGACAAGTGCAGGGTGCTGTACTTGGGCAATAGTAACTGGCAATACACTTATAAGATGGGAAACTCCCTTCTTGAGAGCACGGAGGCAGAAAGGGATCTTGGAGTCATCACTGACTCCAAGGTGAACATGGGCCGACAATACAAGGTCACGGTCGGCAGGGCTAACTGGACCCTATCGTGCATCCACAGGTGCATCTCAAGTAGGGCCAAGGAGGTGATCCTCCCCCTCTATGCAACACTGGTCAGGCCACAGCTGGAGTATTGTGTCCAGTTCTGGGCACCCCACTTCAAGAGGGATG
>JAGPOW010002791.1:34964039-34979298 GCA_030014935.1 Caiman crocodilus
AGGGCCAAGGAGGTGATCCTCCCCCTCTATGCAACACTGGTCAGGCCACAGCTGGAGTATTGTGTCCAGTTCTGGGCACCCCACTTCAAGAGGGATGTGGGCAACATTGAGAGGGTCCAGAGGAGGGCTACCCGCATGATCCGGGATAGCAGGGCAGACGCTACAATGAGAGGCTACGGGACCTGAACCTCTTCAGCCTTCACAAGAGAAGGCTGAGGGGGGACCTGGTGACCATCTATAAACTCACCGGGGGGACCAGAAGGGTTTGGGGGAGACCTTGTTTCCCCTAGCGCACCCCCGGGATAACAAGGAATAACGGCCACAAGTTGTTGGAGAGTAGGTTTAGATTAGACATCTGTAGGAACTACTTCACAGTCAGGGCAGCTAGGATTTGGAACCAACTTCCAAGGGAAGTGGTGCTGGCTCCTACCCTGGGGGTCTTTAAGAAGTGGCTTGATGCCTACCTGGCTGGGGTCACTTGAGCCCACTTTCCCTCCTGCCCAGGCAGGGGGTTGGACTTGAAGATCTACAAGGTCCCTTCCGACCCAACTTCTATGATTCTATGAAAAATAAACAATGAAAACACCAACAATGTTGCAGGCACCCAGGAGCAGGCAGGGAAACATCACTACACCAGAGTTCTCAAATCTCTTGAATACACAAGGGATCTCAGAGATCCCAGCTTCAGTGAGCAGGACTTTGCCTTTTCAAGCACAGGCCCTTGATCTTACACCAAACTCTGTTCAATCATTGGAACCCACTTAACAGGTTTTTGTCTCTGACGTGGTTCAGTTTCCATTTTGGGAGAAAACAGTATTAATCATGAATCAAGAAACGATTCTTTTCTTTTCTTTTTAATTTATTGGTATGTTTGACTTCAGTGTGTAGGAATCCTCTCACTCTTCCAGCCTTGGTAACGGTTCTTATACGCATGCATGTTCAGGTATTTTTATCCACTATGTGAATAGCTGCATGACAACCCTTAGTAATACATTTGGTTCTGTCAGAAAGTATTCAAGCCTGTAAGCTAAGAAGGAGCAATTTCAGATCCCTAGGAACAGAAATGACCCTAGGCTGTACATGTGAGATGCTGACACTTGCACAGATAAAAACAGATCTGAGACTTAAACTCATACTGATAAAAATTTGCACTGGGAAAAGAAAATTGGGACTTGAGTTGGTGTAAAGGTCTGAGCAGCATGATTCATAAAAAAACATCTGTGACATGAACCCTGACTGCTTTCTATCTCATGGAAACCAAACAACTGTAGAGAAGGGATAAACTGGAGTCGACAGAGGAGGAAGTTCACCATGTGAAAGGCTCCATCGTGTGACTCCAGAAGCATGGATTCTGTTCCCTGTCACAGGCTGCCTTTGTAATAGCAGGAAACTTATCCTCAGCCTCTCTGGCCTTGGCAGCCCAGCTGAACAGTAGGGATCATCCTGCTTCACCCCACAGGAATGCTGTGAGGATGAGCCCAATAATGAAGGACACAATTGGGTTTAGCAGACATGGCCCATACCTGGGAGTCCAGGGACTCAGGTGCTATGCCTGTATCTGCCCCTAATCTGCTGGGTGATGTTGAGCAAGTCACCTTGATCCAGATTGTCAAAGATATTTAACCTCCTAACTCCCATTGAGTTTGGTACCTCTTAAGCACCTGAATGTCCTTGACAATTTGGGCCTTCCCTTCTCTGCACCTCTATTTCCCCACCTTCATCTGCTTTGTCTACTTAGAGTGTCAGTGCCTTGGGATGGTGACTCTCTCTCAGTTCATGTCTACCCAGCACATGGGGGTGTTCAAGGGCCACTGGAGTACAAATGCAGGGGCATAAAGGTAAGACAATAGGATGAGGGTTTGGTCATACCAGCACCTGAGGGTGCTCAAGGAAAGCCACATAGCCTGCCTTGGCTGTGTTTAAGTTTTCACCTGAAGTCACTGAGGGACGGAGGCTTCTTTTCAACCTATAGTTAACTTAAAGGTCCATCCCTCTACGGTTTTAAAGCAACCTGGATTTCCCAGAGCCTAGACTAGGAGTGGCCAACCCATGACAGGCAGCAGATTAGGAAGGAGACAGGCAGCACAGTGGTAGATAGGGCAGAGAGCAGAAAGCAGAGGAGCAATTCAGTCAGGGAGCACAGTGCAGGGAGCAGAAAGTAGAGCAGGAGATCAAGCAAAGGAATGGGATTGGAGTGGCACTCAGGGAGGGTAAGAAAAGGTTGGCACACACTGACCTAGACCATTTATCTTGGATGTCCTGGAAGAGGGCACAGCCTGCCAGCCCAGGGGCAGCTCACCACACTGTGCTTGAAGCAGGGTGGGTTCCTAGATTCTTTTTTGCGGGCTGACCTGCCACAGGGAGTCTGTGCCAGGATTTTCCAGTGAGAAGGAGCCTGCAGAGACTAATTCCAGCAAGCAGAAGCAGGAAAGGGTCCCCTTCCTCTAGTCCACTCCTTTCCCATAGGGCCCAGTTTGGCTTGTTTCCTAATATAAGGGAGTCTCCCATACAACCTTCAGGATTTCCGCTCATGAAAGGAGTTATGACAGCCACTTCCCTCCCCTCCCTAGCGTTAGCGCCTAGGGGACAAGCCCTCAGCCCACAGAGGATAGGCAGGGGAGGTTCACCGCAGTGCCAGGGCACAGTCCCTAGGGAATTCTAATTCATTTCTCCTGTCTTCTTCCAGCCACACACAAGTGCGTGCATATACAGACACACATACACGGGTGTAGAAACATACTCCCATGCAAGCACCAGCCCACAGACACTCCTGAAAAGACAGACAGCTTTCTAATTAGGTGTTACACCTGGATTTCAGACAGGGTGGTCACGTCTACATGTTCATTAATGCACAGTAAATGTAATTTAGTACTTGCTTAATGAAGTACTAACTAAAAGTGCAAGAATTCATGCTATTGTATAGTAGCACTGGTGCATGGTATTTTTGTGATGCTTACTGCGCAGTAGCTTAATAACACTGCGCAGCAGCGTATTAGCATGGTTTTTGACCAGCACACTACTGTGCAGTGTTATTAGGTTACTGCGCAGTAAGTGTCTCATGTAGATGCACCCAGTCTCTCAGGGTTTGAGTCAAGTCTCTGCAAGAGACCTCCACAGACAATGAGGCCCACCACCTGTTATCACAGGCAGCCATGCCAGTTCACAGCTGCCTGCACACTTGGGCAGCACACCCAGCTCTGCTGACAAGGAAAGGGTCTGCCCCGATTAAGGCTGCTGTGCTGGCCTGAAACCAAAGTCGGTGTGGCTGTGTTGTGTGGCTGGCCAGAATTCTGCTGAACCACAGCTGCTGCCCACGGATAGCCTGTGTGACCTCAGACAAGTATTTTTATGCCTGAAATCCCCACCTGCAAACATAGGTAACAGTGCTGTCCTGCCTCCCAAGCATAAGTGAATACAAGTACATTGAACACAGCAACACATTAAGATACTGCAGTGATGGGGATCAGGGAGGTGCCTGAGCCATGCTAGCTCACAAGAACACGACTGATTTCAGCAGAAATATCAAGCTCATGCCCTGCTCTCCTAAACCCAGATCCTCTCCCACAGGCCCCAGGAAAGGAAATTTACCAGTTCTATCAAAATTAAAGACATAGGGATCTTGTGGAGTGACTGCATTATTTAGTCTCATAATTAAACCACTCATTTCTTCATGTCACTCAAGCTGCTGTAGAATTCCCATTCCATGAACCCAAGTGCCGCAGAAGCCTCCAACCTTGCTGCAGACTTCTAATCTTGACTGTTGCAGAGCACAAGGGACCCTGATTCCATGTACAAGGGTGCACACGAGCCAATTAGGGGTGCTGCCTTTTTTCTGGTATTGAATTTGGCATATGTGGATAGTAACTGCTCCAGGATATAATTATGTTTGCTTCTTCACATCATAGCACATAGTTCTGTCTCACTAACAAAACCATGCATATGTGCATGCCTATAGGGCACCAGGGGAAACTAAGTGCCATCCTCACATCATGGTACTGCAGCAGGACAGCACAACTAATGCGCATACAGGACTGGGGGGTTTCTATTGTAAATTAAGATATTCTCATGAAAAATGTATATCGGGTGTTTGGGACAACCCTGTGCAAGTGTCTCATGGAAGGGACAAGGACACTGTCTCCTTCTAGCCACCACAGACTAAACCCACCAGGTTGCTGTAACTGTTCGCCTTCCTTGCTCTGCAATGTGAAGTGAAATTCATTTTTAGTGTGCTTTAGTGTCCTTCCCATCTTCCTTTGGGTGGCCAACAATGGGCTTGCCAGGGGCTGTGGGCCAAGGTTATTCAGGTTAACAATACATCAACACACAATTCTCTTCCAAACCTGAATCATCTATTCAGTATTTGGAACTGCCAGAAAAAGACTGCTTCCCAAACAGGCCACATCCCTGGCGATTTCTGGAGCCTCTCAGCTACATTACAGTAGCAGAACTACTGCACACACCTGACTCTAAGGGTCAGGTGTCAATCTCCTATTGGGTGGTACTGTACAGTAGCTCTGCCCTGGGTTCAATGTTCGTAATATCACAGCTTCAAATGGCTCCATTAACCTACATGGGTCTTCAGTGCTTGAGCTCCCTGTTTATTTAAATGTTCAGTATACTGGTGGTGAACAAGAGAGCACTCTATTTGCAGTGTGAAAGAAACCTTGTCTGTACCAAGATGACAACTCAAGAGGGCTGTCAGTCATTGCATTAGTATATCTTCCCTTGTCCACAGGGAGGCATGCATGATTGCCAAGCCCATTGCACCCCTTCCCCCAAATCAAGCAGGTGGCTTAAAAAATGCTCTCCACCTTGAGTGTTGATGTCATTTGAGATCCCAGTTACAAAGGGAACATTTGGGTACTGAAAACCTGACAGTCACGCAGATATGTATATCATCAAATCCAAGCATGCTTCCAAATCTAGGCCCAAAAGTGAGCCCCCATACATTGAAATCTGGCCTGAAGCTCTTTTAACAAATAGGTTCTTCATTTCTCTGGGCCTCAGTTCCTCAAATTGAAGCACGGGGCAATGTTCTTTTTGTCTAATTAGTTTGGGAGCCCACCAGAGCTAGAAATGTCTTTCATGGAGTGTTTGTAGAACACCTGGGACTCAAGGGCTCTGATCTCTGTGGGGGCCTGTAGGCAACACTATGACACACATAATAATAATAATAATAATAATAATAATAATACAGTAATGATAGTGTTAAGAACTGCAGGGATTCAGGACTGGGTGCTTCAGGTAGTCAAGGAGTTTAGAACTGCAAGTCAGGCATCAAAAGCCAAAGACAAGAAGATTCAAAATGCAGACAACATGTTTACCCTACCTTCAGGCCACAGCGATGAGCAGCACAATGAAGCATATACCCCCTCTCCCATCACATCCCAGAAATGAGAGAATGAAGCCACATAAGAGCAGCCCTGAGCACGATGCCAAGAAACACCTGTGAGACAGAGAGCCTAGAGCATGCACTCAGTGCTGCCATGAAGCAGTCCTCATGGGTGCATTCCCAGAGTTGGTGTGTGTGTAGCAGGGGCAAGGAGGCTTTGAGGTGCTGATCCCCGACTTGGCCCAGAAGCAGTGTGGACATGCTGAGAGTGCAGAAGAACTGGGGAACTGTTCAAAAGCTGGGATAACACAGGCTGTATTGTGCACTGACTTAGCTGCAGAGAATAAAGCTGATACCTTTCTGAGCTGGAAAGTGCTGGGACTGTAGATAGGCCAGGCAGGGGGAGTGAATAGCAATTGCAACAATAGACTTCTTTGCCCATTGGTGAAGCCTTCTGAATGGGCCCTGTACCTTCCAGACACTCATTTTACTTCCAGCTCTTTGTGGCAGCCTTCTTTCTGGGAACTTCTTTGATCCACAAAGCTTACTGGTAAATCTCAGCCTGGCCACAGGATAACAGCATCTGAAGCAAAACCCCTGGTGCTGCCAATCCCAGAGACAGCATAAAGGGCAGGGGCAGATCTCAGCTGGTGTCACTCCTGCTATCACCCACAGGAGAGAAAAAAATCCCACCTGATCGCACTGGTATAGTAGAAGGGGCATTTCCCCTCAGCACTGCTACCATCCCAACAGAACAAGGCAAACATTGTCCACAGCAAGCAAGGAGTCTTTGCTGAACTCAGCCTCCCAGCTTTGGCCAATGCATCCATCCATGCCATCCCCTACCAAGGCCAGGAACAACTGCCCCATGGAATCTTGCATATGTAAATAGCAAAAAACTGGCCTGTGTGCATTTGGATTACTGCTCCCTGATGGCAGGACCCCATCTAGGTTAATGTGTCATACATCAATGGAAAGTTATGCAGTGGATGGCAGCTTTACCCCACTCTGCTGAAAACACACTGGCTGTACAGTGTTTGAGTACTGTCTTTGTGAAGCAATGACACGAGAACTGGGGAATTATGGTATCAGGGGCTTCACAATGGCCACAATCCTTGAACCTCCAAATCAGTTTGACAGTGACAAAGATGGAAGCATCTGAAGCCAATATTCAAAGCCATGGTGGAGCACCATGCATGGTAAAGTAACACTTTCCTGCAAATGCATTTGAATCTGGACATGCACAGGACTCAGGGTCCCCTCCCAAGTGGCCTTTAGGTACATTCACTAGTGTGTGTATACAAAGCAGCTGCACAGAGGAGGACTCTGACCTTTGGGCCCAGCCAGAGTATACTTTGATTCCATATGAGCCTTGTATGGTGCTGACATGCGAGAACCATGGCCAGCCTCAAAGTTCTCAGGGTTATTCGTCAAGGTTCCTTGGGGCAGAGCATGCTTTTTTTTGTGAAGTACTGGCTTGTAGGCTGTTAAGCTGCACTGTAGGTGAGCACAGGAACCCCAGCGATGTATACTACTGACTTGCAGGATTCCTGCCCCAGACACATGATTTCAGTCAGGACTACTGATGCTCTGCCCATGACAAGGGATGCTCCAGCCGTCCCAAGATTTTCATGGTCAGGAGTGGGTGCAGGGGAGATGGAAAAGAAGATGTAGAAATATAGTTGAATAACTGGCTTTCCCCCTGCCCTGCTTCCTGGGGAAGGGCAGCCTATCAGGATGGCTCACATCCTCCCCCTTAGAGGCCAACAACTCTTGTAGGATGAAAGATTAAAAAAAAAAGTAGAGAGACCCCAGAGCAGGGCAGATCCAGTCCTTCCTGTGAGCCATGGGTCAATCTGCAAAGGGGCACAGAAGGACCCTGCTGCAGCCCCTACTCAGGGCTGGCAGAGTACAGGGAGTTGCCTATAGAAGAAGAGAGATGATGGGGATCTAGGCAGAGGCAAAGGGTAGAACTGATGGGGTAAAACTAACTGACAAGGAGACAGCTCAATGTGGGGGTAGGTGTGCCTGCAGCAGGGTAAAAGACATCTCAGTAACTGGGGGAACACTGGTGACGCTTAGTCACATACATACTGGGAGAAGCATATCTTGGGGGGACAGGGCAGGGGTGGGGAGGATGGGATATTAAGTTAAAAGACAGAGCAAGAGCCACAACTCACTCTTTTAATAAACTTATGATTTTCCAGGGCTGGACTTGGGACTTGAGGTTTGGCATCAGTCACAGCACATCTGCAAATGGGGGTGCTCAGAGGTACTGTATCTCTGGCCCTGCAGACTATTCAGTCACAGATATGTCCGCCTCCTCCCCTCCACCACAGCAACCCCCCTTTTGGACTGATCCACCATCCTTACCTTAAAGGCTTGACACTAAGCCAGATGAGCTACCGTCTCCCCTAAGCTAGGGTGAGGGGAGGGGATCTGCAGGCACAAGCAGCAACTTGCAGCCACCTACAAAGGCAGACTGAGACTGGGGCACCACATCTCGTTTCAGCAAAGCTGACATCCCATGCGCACTCCTGGCATATCAGCCCTTTTGTCACCATGACTCCTTCTCTCTGGATATCTTAGGCATCCACTCAGTTCAGGCCCACAGAGTCACAGCCCAGTGTCCCGCAGGTTTGCTGTACAGCTAGGGTCTCCCTCCACTCTGGGACTCATTAATCCTTACATTTCTTTACCTTCAAGGCCATCATAGGGCTTTACTCCTACTGCTTCTCTGAAGACTCTTCAAAGCAGCCTGTGGCCTCTCCATTTGTGCCCCATTCTGCCTGGACTGGCCATAGCAGCTGTTTCTAATGGCTGTTTCATCACAGCCAGGGGAGGCAATTAGGTCCTTCATTAACTCCTTCTAGGCTGCTGATGTCTGCGTAGGGAAGGGGTGGTACTGGTACCTACCCTGTCATATAGTCTCTCACAATCACGATTTGGCTGGGTGGCAAAAGGCTAGGTGGGTCAGCTTTTTGTGTAATAAGCACAAGGGCAAACCACCTCTTTTCCACATGCTGCTTGAAGTCCAAGAACTATCAAAATTAACTGTTTTCATAACTGTGGCAATGCACAGCTAGAGACTTTCACTAAGATGACCCTAACTCACAGTGACCATTAAAGCTGGGACAGCTAGTGATGGAAGCAGGAATCTAAAAACACAGATCCTAGTCCCCATATTCTCTGGGATTTATTGCCAAAGCTGGGATGGCTACAGCCAGAGCCAGAGCAATGATTGTGAAAGTTGCCGCTGCATCCCTGATGCCTTTGAAAGCTCTGCAAAAGCAGCTAGTTATGGAGGCAAACAGGTGCCAACTGCTACTAAACGCAGATCACAGGCTTCTAGTGGGACAGCAAGGGGTGGGGGGAATGTTTATTGAATGGACCCTGTCCCAGTGGGATGACAAGAAGGTGGGGGGGGATACCCCTCTTGTGGCACAGGTCGCAGTGGGGCAGTCCACCACAACACCAAGGAGAAAAGTCCCAAGAACAGGGCAATCTTACCCCCAACAGGTACAGTCAGGCTGGATGAACTGCAGAGGGGCAGAGCAACCACGCGGTTTGTCAGCCACTTTTCTCTGCAGCTGGGGAAGACGCAGCCTGATGACACTACTAAGGAATGCTGCCTGGCTGGGATAAAAGCTCGTGGTGGGGAAATAGCTGGGGGACACAGCAGGGAAGGAGCTGTGAGACACCCCCCACGGGCCGATCAGAGCCCTCCCAACTGATGCAGGGAGAGGCTGAAGGGGAACCCAGCAGCGGAGTCCGGGATACATTTAAAGGGTTACAACACCCAGGATGGTGAGGGAGCCAGGCTGGAGGAAGATGCTGAGGGACGGCAAAGTCATTGGAAGCAGGATGTATGAGTGGGGAGCAGGCTGAGGCCCCTTTCTGGAGTTTCTGTTATTTGTTTCTCTTTCATTTAATTTAAAGCCCCAGAGGGCAGGAAAAGGCCACAGGATATACATCAAGGGCTGAGCGGACCGAGGCAGCTTGGGTACCATCAATGTTAATAGACCATCACTGGGGTTGCCTCGCCGCCCAAGTAAAACCTGTGTGGTAGAGAGGAAAACTGTTGCTAACACTGAGGGCCAGAAAGAGTGAGAGGGATCGAGGCATGATATCCAAGTGGAGTCGGAGCTGTCCCAACAGACTGGCACATGGCTGGAGTGTAGGGGAGGTGGAGCCCCAGGAGCACCCGCTGGTGGTGATGCCCAGCATATCCACCCCTGCAGAAGGGAATCCCACTACTGAACATAATATTCAAGATGTGGTAGGCAAGTATCGGGGTATACCTTGTGAAGAATGCAACCTATCATCGCGGTAGCAGAAACAGCCTCCGTGGCAGACTCTGAGCTTCTGCTTCAGGGCCGCACGAGAGAGGCTCCATGAAGCCACGTGGGTACAGACCCACAGCACCCATACTAAGCAGGCTGGTCTGCAGAAAGTGGTATAATGTGCTCCCACCTCTAGATCCTCAATTGTTGACTGGTTTTTGGATCTGGGTGTGCCAGCAGTTAGTGATCCCTCCACACATGGTGAGTTTAATATGTTCAGGGACACCCTGCATAGTCAAATCCAGTTCTGGCACCAGTGGCCACAGGACTAGCACTTGGCTGGTGAGCAGAGCAGAGGGCCTTAGTCAGCTGGAGAGCACTAGGCTGTTGGCTGCAATTGTGTGATGTTGAATCATATCTTTTCAGACTCACTATGTGGCCATGCCTGAACCCAGTTTACCACGTCACTGCATCATAATGCCATCTCTCTGTATGTCAATCCTTCCTTGTGCCTTCGGGCGACAAGATCTTTAGCAAAATTTGCAGATTCACAGGAATCTGACAGGTCCACACTGTGAATGCTTCTGCTATGGCCAATGAACCTGCAACTTCTGGGCTGTCAAATGAATGCCTTCGTGCCTACATCACCCCAGGCTCCTGGCACGGTATGGTGTATTACATATTAATATTAATATTAAGTATTAGTATTAATATTAAATATTAAGTATTACAATGCCTAAGTCCTCTGGGGGATTTAACCCTTGATGCCTAAATTCCCACTAGCAAAGTTTCCTTGTTTTCTGCTGCCACTGTCAAGCACTTTCCAGTTCTTAAATGTGCTGAACAGTACAGTGTTTACCTCATGCTTGAACCCCTAAAGGATTCAGACTAGATGTTCCCTGCCTACTTTGCTCAAGGGATCTAGATTTCAGTCTTCTTGACAGGCCTAAGACTAAGAGATGATGGTAAGGCCTCATTCTAAGAACTGGTCTACTTTTCAAAACCTCATCGGGGATGCAGGGCACTACAGTTCAAATCCCTCCTTTAGGAGTAGGGAAGTCCAGTTCAGGCTCTTGCCACCCCACAGCTGCATCACTCCAGGAGGCTGCTGAATCCTTGGACAGCAAGTTTCCTTTCTTTGTGGTATGGATGAATCAGTGGGATGCAGCTCCCGATTTCTTTAGTGACCCCTGACACCCATTGATTAAGTATATATTCCATTCCTGAGCTGGGTCATTTCCTGAGACAGTCTCGAGATCCTGTCTATGTGTAAATTCATCTCTCTGTGCCAGGCCCTCCACTGCCTTCCTTTTTGTAGTCACTCACAACAGGAGAAAGTAAGCACAAAGAATCAGGCTCTTGGGGAGGTGTGGTGTGAGGGGCATCCCCATTATAAACCTTGTCTGCTGCAGGCCAGGCCACTCTCAGAGACCTTGTCTTCACCAGCACCATTCTTCAGAGCTCCCATACTCGTCCTTCTCTCCCAGGGAGAAGCCTCCTGGTGGGAGGCAGAGGAGGGAAAGTGAGCACAGACATGCTGCAGCAGCTGCAGGCTTTCCACTGCTGTGCTTGCAGACAGAAGTCCCATAATAATTGCTAGTGTATGCAGACACTGGGAGGAGGCTTGGGGCGAGAAGCTGGGTTGGATAGGGCCTGGCTCCAGTGCCAAAGGAAACCATCTCTGGTGGCATTGAGACTGTGCTCTTTCTGTAGGTGATTACCTAACACAGACTATCAATATGGGAGGAGGATGAAGGGATGGGCTGGAGGGATCAAAGAGACCCTCTCTGTGAGAGACCAGGAGTTTCCTGCCTTCCTCTGTTTCCTCTCCGTACCTGCTCTGGCTCAGCCTCTGGGACACAGGAGGCCAAGCCCATCCTAGGAACTGCGGGTTCCTCTCTGCTCCACCAGCTGATTCTCTGCAAATAGTCTTGAATGAACAGCTCTTGGGCTTTAAGGCTAAGGTAACCAAGAATAGAAACTGTTCCTCCCCTGGCGCATCCTATATTCGTCAACCGTGTGGCACTTTAGGGAACAAATACCCTGTTATTGGAAATGAGGCATCACCTTTCAACATTGTGTCCAGCTTGCCCTGGGCTCTAACTCCCACCAGGGTGGGAGCTGCTACACTGTGGCAAACCTAGCAAGGCCAAAGTCTCCTGGACTGAGAGGGGGTTATAGTCAATCCCTGGGCATTCACAGCGCTCTCCCACTGAGTCCTGTCCTTCCCCATGCCTACACCATGTGGGGCTTGTGCCACTTCCTCCTCCTCAATCCCTGCCTTCCCTTCTCACAGTCTTAGAGTTGCTGCTGTCTGACATGGGTCCTGTGGGGCAGTGTCACCACCTCACCCTCTCTGGGACTAGCTCACACAGGTCTAGCCCACATCCTCTAGTCTGGTAATCTCTGTCCTGTGTTCCTCTACCCCCTCCCCATTCCTGCACCGTCTAGCTCTCCAGCTGCCTCACCTAGCTGTGCCCTTCTCCCTTGTGTCTAAATCCCTTCTCTGAGCCTTGCTCTCATTGCCTCCCTACAAGATGGAGAAGATAGTGTCTTCTCCTCCCCTGTTGTGCTGTCTAGGTGGTCTAGGTCCATCTAACCAGTCTTTCCAACCTGTCCCTGAATCTACCCAGCTGTTTTATCTATCTGTCCAGTTTCTCTTCTCTTTTGTCTGTCTGTCTCTGGCTCCCTCCTGCCCTTTTTCCTCTAGCCCAGCTCCTAACACTCCTCTTCTCTCTTTTTTTCTGTCCTACCTGTCCCCTCAGGCCTGTCAGGCTTACTCTCAGACTGGTGCCCTGACCTGCTTCCTCAGTGTTTTCATGCCTGCATTTATGACTGTCAGGGCACCCCACCCGGAGGGAGCAGAACTGGCATCTGGCAAGACCCAGGATGTCAGCAGCACAGCCAGCAGCCGGAGCAGCCCTGGAGGAGGCTGGGCCTGAGCTCTGGAAGCGAATTCAGGCTCTGAGAGATCTAAATCCTAATGGTGCAGCGGGCTAGTGTGTCTCCAGACAAATCTGAGTCCACCTGGAGCTGCCATTGCTGCTTCCCCCCTGTATGGTTCCAGATGGCCTGGATCCTGAGAGTCTGGGCAACAAGCTGAGACCATCTGCTGTGCAGAAGCCACACAGTGGGACTAGGCCCCAGCTCTGCCAACACAGGAGCCATGTGCCCCAGAAATGCCCATGAATCCCCACCACATGCACTCCTAATCTGCAGAAGCTGACAGCAGGGGAGCGTGCAGCTTTTGAGGACTGGTGTTCATGTTTTTCCACAGACATTTTACTGCCTGAGGGAGACATTTATGAAGCTGAGAGACGAGAGCTGGTTTCCTGCCACTTTCTCAAGTCCTGGGAGGAGGTGATACCATAAGGAGGCCAGATCCCAGGACATTTCAGCCCCATAAACCCTTCACCCCAGAGCAGAAGGCTCATCCAGAGCAAGCACACTGCAACTGCTGACCTGCTGAATTCATTCAAAACCTCACAGATTTGGAAGCCAGTAGGGACCATTATGATTCTTTACTCTTACATGGCTCCAGCCAACATGCGCTGGGAAGCCAGCCTAAAATGAAGCTCTAGCACTGCCCTGCTGGAAAAGAGCAGTGTGATCTACAGGTCACAAATTCAAGACAGCATGTTCAGCCAAAAGGAGAATAAGCATTCAGATTGAGCACTTAGTAGATGTGTCCTTCAAACCCAGCACCCCAATCTCCAACCTAGCATCCACTCCCACCATTGTAGTTCACCAGTCTGGAACCAAACACTGGTTCTTTTCACCATCCCACAATCCTTTGCATCCACCAAAAGCAGGCATATTTGAGACGGCATTCATTTAGCTAGCATATGAAGCAGTAACGAATACACAGCTGCTTGGTTTTCAGCAACCATAAAATATGCCCCAAGTTCGCAGAGAGCTGGTACAGGTAGTTCTCGAGTGCTGTGTCTTGGCTGACAAGTACACAAGGCCAGATTCAGGCTTCATATAGGGACCAGGGCAACCTTTCACCAGGACTGAATTAAGCTTGACATATTTGTCAGCTCCCAGGCACAATGTCCCAGAGCTAATGCTACTCTGGGGTAGCTTGAATGCATTCAAAACATTCCTATGGCCCAGCAAAAGGATCTGGCCCGTGCCCTATGGACAGCGTGTTTGTCATTGCAGTCCTCTCCTCAGTTCGACAGTGAAGCATCTGTGCTCCAAGAGCCCCAGCACAATGGCTTCACTGTGTGTGAAGGAAAGCTAACAATCCAAGAGGAAACACATACCACTGACACTGGCTGCCAGCACAACCAAGCAATCCAGCCTTTCAGCCCTGCTGGGATGGGATTTCTGTTATATGGAGGAGAGGCAGCCCGTTCGGACCCAACTTCAGTGTGTCAGGGCTCAGACTGCTTCCTGTCAGCTGGGCCAAAGTGGACAGGCCTCAGTGTCTGCACTTCAGCTATGGTCCCCACCATAGCTGGAAACCACACCTCAGTGCCACTTCTTCAGACATGCTTGGGAGACCACCTCCTGAGCATTGTCCCTAAAAAATGTCTAAACATGGCTGCTTACAAAACAAGTTGTTCTAACTGTCCCAACTATCTCAGTCCTCAGTGTGCTGTGCACATAGCCTCTGTTCTGCCCTGATCTCTTCAAACAACCCCCAGTCCCAGCTGGTCAGAGCATAGATACATCATGCATTAAATCCCAAATATATTCTCTCTGCTAAACCAGACTTTGCCAGCCACACCAAAGGTAGGGGACAGAGCCAGGCCATGTCAAAGCTTACCAAATCCAATCCAATATGGAGAAGCAAGGAGGTGAGCCTGTGGCCACCTAGTTTTCTCATGGGGGGGAAATAAATAAATGGCGGGGCTAATCTGTACATGCAAATGAGAAACCCTAACGCACTCTGTCACAGCCAGGCTAAGAAAGGTGCATCTGGGAGGCTTCCAGGACTTGGAAAAAAAAACCAAGAAAAAATACTCTTCCTTTATGGGCTGCTTCTTCAGGATTTCTATTGCAAAATGGCACATAAAGGGACAGTGTCACAGGGTGGAAGATGCTACCGCAAATGAATTGTGATGATGCCTAGGAGATGAAAGCACAGAAACATGAGAGTTTATTGGCAGCATCATCTCATCATAGGCTTCCTTTTGCCCAAAACCAAATCAACCCCACCAAGAAGGTGCCAGTGAACCCTTGTATATGAGGTACCTTGAAAAAGACACCCCAGGGGATGTCAGCACATCTGCCACACTGTTAAAACACCTCATCAATAGTCTGGATATTTCTGCAGTCTCTTGCTAACCTGGGGTCCTGCTGAGTGCAGCTGAAGCCAGCTGTCTTAGCCAGTGCTCAACACCACCCTCCACAACATCTGACCTCCTTTCTCAGTTGTGGCCCTGATTGCTGGCTTTTCTATTTCCTGTGTCCCAATCTCCTGTAACTACACTGCACATCTGTCCACAGTTTCCTCTAATGCCCACAGACCTTTCCAGGAGATTCTCTGCCTTGGTAGTAGGCAAAGAGTAGAGGGAGGGGAACTGTGTGAGGTGGTAGGGGACACACACACACACACACACACACACACACACACACACACACACACACACACACACACACACACACACACACACACACACACACACACACACAC
>JAGPOW010002791.1:34999245-35016469 GCA_030014935.1 Caiman crocodilus
GGAGGAAATGATGCAAAATGAGCGTGAGTCTGACAAGAAACTGCTGTAGCTCTTTTCAGCCATGACACTAATCCTTGAGCCTGGACAGCCACTGAGATGAGACATTGCTAATGACAGAGGTGTTCAAGTTTGCTTCAAACCACCCATTAAGTTTTGGCTTTTCCATTCCCCCTTCCTGGGAAGGATTCAGGAAGGGCCTAATCCAAAAAGAACCTTCCTCAAAGAAGTGTTATAATTAGAGCTGCCATGAGAGTCATAATACAGGAGGTTGGATCCTTCCATAATTGTGGAGTAGTACAAAGTAGCCTTATATTTGCCCAACAGGGCATACAAAGATTTCCTTTGTAGGAGGGATATTGGCATAAAGTTGGCATAGCCAACTCTATGCCTGTGCTTCTTAGACAGACCCCACCTAGGGAAGGTGACATGTTAGGAGATGGGCAAACCTCAACAATATAAGAAAGAAGCACACACTAGAGCAGTCTTTGGCCTGCTGTGGCTTGCAGCAGAGGAGGAACAAGATGGCATGGTTTGGACACACAACAAGGACTAGAACTGAGAGAGGCTTGGAGATTACTTAGAACAGCTGTTGTTTCCAACTGCCCTTCAGCTCTGCCAGGCCCTGCTCCAGCACAGCTAGTACTGAGCCCTATGAAGGCACATTACTACACTACAGTCATCCTGGTGTCTAGAAGGGGATTTGCTAAAAATGGGTTTGCCCCTATTTCTGACATGGTCCTGCAGGAGAAAGCAATGGCCGCCCCAAATGACTGATAAAGTCAGGAAACATCCTGGCACTTAGAGCAAGGGTTTACCTGCAGCTTCATGAGTGCCAGCCTCCTTCACATGTCATTCCAAAGTTTCCGCAGGGGTTAGCTGTCTGATGAGGGGCAGCATTTGTGTTCATACATAACAAGATGTGAGAATGCTTATTCAGATACTGCAAGGCATAAATCTAGAGTTCAAGAAACTGTCCTCTGTCTCCAAAGACAGCACTGTGCACATTATGAAATGGGGTGTTTGGTTCCCCTGAAGCCTCAGGCACAGTCCAGTGCTAGGATACTCAGTTGAACAGAGCAGTGATTTGACCCAGTCAGGAACATTTTGTGTCTGTGGGCTTTTTACCAGGGACTGACTGCAAGACTTGTACTCTTGGCTCCTGCGCTGAGCTGGATGCTGAATTTGTGGTAAACACGGCCTTCAGTGCAGCACTATTCAGCCTTGGCTGACGTTAGCTGCGGAGAAGCATGGGACCTTGGAACTCAGAGCATCACACTTACTGTTTGCCAGGGGCATCTGACTATCTTTTGCCATGGGCTTATTCAACTAGGGGGCATCTCAGTCTTTTTCACTGGGGAGGGACTTGCCTCACTTCCAAGCCAGCACTCTCCCACCAGATCACATTGTCTCCCCTCCAGCCCTTATAAATACAAGTTGGCAAACTCTGCTTTTCCAGCAGTGAAATTGCTTAAGTCTCCCCACTTTGGAGTCTGGGGAGCAAATGGCACAATTTCACCATCACAAGGCAAAGGAGGGAGGGAAAGAATCAATGCCATCAGCCTCCAGGATATCTGATCTCAGTAAATTATCTTAGCTTAGTTCTCTGGCCTAGCTAGCTCTGTAAGAGTTGTCCTAGTTGGTGATGATCTGTGGCAGGGGAGAAGAGACCCTGAGGGCCAGGATTAGCTGAGCTTGCATCACCTCTCCCAGTGGTCTCTCTAGAGTAACAGCAAAAGCAGCTTCTTTGTTGTGTAGGTCAGTCAAACAGGAAAGTGAGTAAGAAACCAAGGAGAATGGCCCTTGGCTAGGGAGTAGGGCATCTAGGAGGACAGGGATGCCCAAAAAGAAATCCTTCAGTGGATGGTGGGCAAAACAAAGGGGGAAGAGCTGTTATTGCTAGATCAGAGGATCCACAGGACTCTGTAAGACAACCAGTGGGTTCCAGTGTCCATCAACCACCTCTGAGCAGTAATAACCACCGGTCCTTCGCAAGTATAGCACAAGAAACAGCTACCATAGAGCTGCCTGCTCCAGCAGGAGCAGCTGGAATCAGCTCCAGAGCCATCCTAACACCAGTTGCTTGCTGTCTGCTGCCTGCTCTACATCCAGCACTAACCAGGGGCTCCCTTCCTCCCTCCTGCCCCTTAATCATTCTTCCCCTCCATCAGTGGCAGGGGGCAAGCCAACCATGGGGTACATGGGGATGCTCTTCCCTGCTCTCCCTCATGGGGTGTGCTTGATGCAGGTAGGTTCTTCTCCCCTGGGCCCAGCAGAAGGGCTGGGGTTCTGTTCCCCAAAAGCCACAGGAGGAGAACTGACACTGGGGAGCTGACATGCTTGGGAAGGGTTCACTGTGGCTGGTTTCCTTCCCCAGATGCAGGGAAGGGGAGGCCAGGTTGATGGGAGAAGTATTCAGGATGCCACAGCTCAGGAACACTGGGATTTGGGCTGAGTGAGCTGAGAGTACTGGTCAGGGCTTGTGGGTAACCTGTGTTTTCTCAGATCAGACCAGGGAAGTGGAGTACTGCCATGCAGCCAGTCCACAACTGACTGGTCTTGCTACCAGGGGTTGACCATGGCCTCACCCAGCTTACTATACCCAACAGCCCACTAAGGAATATATAAAAATGGCTCCACTCAATGAGAGATGAGGGCCTGTGGGATTCACAAGAAACAGAAGTCACCAGGATGTGCTCAAAGGGCATGTGCATGAGAAGAATGCAACTATGGGACATCTTAGAGAATGGTGAGAATGAGGCATGGACATTTGGGGAAAGCAGTGGTGAGGTTACAAAGTGTGACTATATTTAAGCAACCAAGGCTGATTCTAGCAGGCAGCTTTACCCCCAAATTGCACATGCTCCCCTCAACCCCCACAGTACAAGAAATACATTTAAAAATAAAAGTCCATTATTTAATCAAAGTCTAAAATCCTACAGGAGTCAAAGATGGCAGAAGAGTGGCAACCACTGGATACTGCCAGTCTTAAATGTCCTAGTACAAAGCTACCCACCAAAGGTTATTGAGGTTCTAAAGGGTTTCACTGGCTTGCTCCCTCATGCTTCCACTTGGCTCTGTGATTCATGGTTAAATTCATTGGGGTAGCAAAGGGAGGAGCAGTGCGCAAGATCAAGTGAAAGGGAAGGTATATTCAGATACCCATTGCTGATCCAACCTTTGGCACAAGTGCAAAGTAAGGCTTGAAATTCTGCTCTGAGAGCAACAGCAAGACATTTTAGCTATTCTGTCACCATGCTGTAGCCAGGAGTGGAGGACTGGGGCAACCGCCCCAAGGCACCAAAGCAAAGGGTGCCAACAGGTGGTGCCCAGCCAGGGTGGGGTGTGGGATGGAGCCATGAGTAGCTCATTTGGGGGGGCACAGGAATGGGGGGGGTTGTTCCTGCTGCTGTATGCACCCTTGGGCAAGCATGGAGGGGCGTGTGCCCCCCCCTGGATCTATGCATGGGACAAGGGCGGGCTGCTGCTATGGGTTTGCTCTGGGCGCCAAACTTCTTTGCTATGGTACTGACCACACACCTGAACAAGAGCAAGGCAAGGACAATTTGCATGTGTGCACATGTGCATATAGAGGTCAGATTTTGCATAAACTGCAACATGTTGGGTGAATGCTGGGTGCTGCGCTCTTTGGAAGATCTGGCAAAAAATGCCCTAGCAATGAAATCAGCAGAATGAGCACTGGCTTTCAAAGCCAAGTGCTGGTAGCTACATTGCTTGGGACATTACAGATAGGGTTCCTCAGACTACTTAGGGACAAAGTGCTATTAAGACTTCTATTCCTTCCTGTTCTTGATGCTTGCTGTTAACATACCTTATCTCTACAGAGAACTCCTAGGTTCCTCCTGCATAACTCATTTTCTACCCAGCTAAGCACACTTTGTTCTTTTAATTTCTTAATCTCTTTCTGTGGTTCTTTTCCATTCCCCACACCTATGATTCATCTGTAGGAAGAAGCATGATTATACTGCAAGGAAAGCTATTCCTGGGAAATCTCTGACTTGGTTTGAAGTAGTAAGCAGCAGATGTCTTGCCTGAATGCTAGCACAGAAGAATTTGAATAAATCTGAGAAGCACCTTCATTTGAGGAACTTTTTTATCCAGGGACTGAAAACTGGAAGCCTGCTAAGTGATATGATGCCCATTATTCCTACCTTAGGCTGAGCAGCATGATTCAAGGCAACAGTGCCAGGACACTTGGGTTCTGTTCTTAGCTGTCCTACTGATTTCCTGCATGATTGTGACCAAGTTGTATCCCTGCTACATGAAAGGCTAGAGTGAAGGTGAAGTCAGCTCAAGGCACTTGGATAACAAAACTACCCAAGTCTCAGCATTTTGTTATGGTGATGAGATGCTGTGTCTGTAACAGCAGTGAGTAAGAGAGTTAGGTGTGGGAGGACAGACTGAATTTGGTGACAGGCTTATAGGGTCCTTTTCCAGGGATGCCTGGAAGAGAATCCTCCCTGCAGGAAGGGACTGTGTCCAAGTTTCCCATTGGTGTTTATTTTTCTCTTCTCTTGCCAATAAACAGGGATCTGGCCCTTTGACATGTGCAATTCCAGGCAAGTCACTAGTGGTGGTATGAAAAAAGTGAGATTATTCCACCAGAGGCCAATAACCAGGGCTAGCCCTGCATAAGGGCCACAGGAAGCTTTATGCAACATGCTCCTAGACAATAACTTCAAGGGCTGCTAACATAAGATATTCAGGAGACAATGTGGGGAAACCCAAGACTGTTAGAGGCTGTAAGTGGAGATGCATGTGTTAATAAGGCTTCTGAAAAGCTACAGGCAGCCTCTCTGTGACCTAAATCAACTTTACTACCTTTTGGCTTTCCTGTGTGCTCTACTCAGCACCTGCTGGTAGGAAGCAAGGTGCTTGCTCCAGTGAATACAAACACTATGGATGGGAACACCAATGACCTCCTCTCCATCCCTTTGTAGTTATACCATAGGCAACAGGACCTCTATTTTTCCCCTGACAGCCACACGGCTGAATCCTATAGAGGCCCAAGTACCAACAGAGGCTGATGCTGCCAGGAACAAATCCTTAGCATAGGAGGATGTGGCTCACAGGAAGACAGGCATGGCTACAGATGCTTCAGCAAAGTTCACAATAATGAAGCAACTTTGTTCTGATTTTTAGGAAGCACTAGGCCAGTGATCATAAGCTAGGGTTACCTCATGGCTATCCTGAGGGACTCAGGGTATACATCACAAGGGAAATCCATCCCATCCACTTCACTGGCTTGGCTCTGACTCTAAACAGCTCCTTCTTCTCTTAGTAATCTTTAAACTGTGCCTCCCCCATGGCAGTGATGATCTTTGAGCACTGCATATGCAATAAATTCTGCCTAACAGATGAACCTTACTGAGCCAATCTGTGTACCATTCCTTGCCCTCCAACATTAGGAGTACAGAGGGGGATACTAGGGATATTAGGAACTACTCTGAGGATACAGGAAGAAGTTTTTGAGGTTCATCAGAGGTGAACTCACCCCTTGCAGGGTACTTATCCACACCTGAGTAACAGGGACAACATAGCATGGGCTGAGAAAGCTCAGAAAAGTTCTTACTCATTGCTTCATAGAGGAAAATTTTTCCGGTTCATGACTGGCTGGAAGAATTCATGGAGTGAATTGGAGAGCTCTTACTGCTCGTCTCCTGGGAGATAAACTCTACTGAGGGGATCTCAAACAATACAGTCCAGCTGTGCATGAAAATGACTGCCTTCTGAATGGCTGCTGCTGAATGACACTGGAGTCAACACCAATCAGATCGCATATGCAAATCTCTGCCTCCTGATGCCCCATCCAAAGTGAAGAATAGTGCATTTCAACCCCATTTGATTCAGCATGGAGATCCCTCCAGATGGAAAAATTCAGAACGTATGGAATAATAACAACATTGACTTAATGCTTTGATGGGCATCAGTCATTTCCCTTGAAACACTAATTAAGCTCAGCTTAACATGGGTCAGTATTTGCCTCCCCAGCCAGTGAACCTCAAGGTTCAACTACACAGAAGTCAATATTTATGCAGGATATTATTCAGCCACCCAGAATGAGATGTTGGATTCTAACTGCTTTTCAACCAGCCTACCCAACTTGCACACATTACTGACCATACAAGTTACAAATTCCCATGCTGTGCTGATTGGAAAACAGTGCAGCTATCCAACCTGAATGCTGAGATTTGCATATTAGACAGTTAATTGACAGGTGGTTAGCAACTGTACGATATGCAAATCCCTTGTTCTTGTTACTTCCTGTACTCTTTGAATATCTCCGCAGTATGCAAATCCTCATGCTCAGGCATACAATAAATACCCAATCAGAGTGCCAGGATAGTTAATGACATTGGAATGCAGCTACCAGCCAATTTCCGTATCCATGCAGTAGGAAAAGCTGCTGCTTTGCCTTCATCCATATGCCCACAATAAATATGACCAATGTGATGTCTCATTCCATACATTTGGTAGAAAATGAAAACAGCTATCCCTAAATTAAGTTTGAACAATTAATGCATTGAGATAATCTCAGAGATCAATGCAGTTAACAGTACCCTCAGTACCCTTCTGCTCACTGGTCATTCATTTAACTCATTATTTTTTTTTTTATATTAGACTAACAGGAGATCCCTATGTTGACACATGGTTGCTCATGCATGAACCAAGAGAATAATGTGGTATATACGGCTGCATTATGTCCTTGCATAATGCCTATTTCTAATTTTAGTTGCCTTCTCTAGTAGCTAATGTACCACATATACTAATGTGACCATGGCCCCTCTCCATCATTGATGAGCATGTACATCCCATGTGGGCCTAGCATGTGGAAGCCTAGAACAGACACACAACTCAAACTCTATTGAAGGCCACTTGCTAGGTGCACTTTTCAGGGGAGGGTAACCACTGTGGGATAGATGGATCAACTCTGATCAGACAGGAGCCTCCTCAGTATATTTGCAAGTAAGAGATGTAACTGTGCAGACAGTTGCATGCACAGATTAATGAATGGCTGTGCAGTGAGGACACATTTGCTTTTCAAATGTTTTTTCCTTTAATAAAGTGCTTTAATAAAGAGTTACAGCAGGCCACTGGTATTGCATGGTAGCACCATATGACTTGCAGGCCGTGTCTTGAACCTCTGGCCTAAAGGAAACCTTGGCTCTGGATGCCCTCCTCTACCTACAGCCTGCAATAGCACACAGGACTGTTGGGTTCATAGTTCTGGACTGGGCCTTTCTGAGGGTGGGTGAAGAAGCAAGATGAATAGGAGTCAAGATGGATAGGAAATAAGCAGAAGGGATCTGAGGAACATTAATTGAGCTGCCCTGGAATTCACATCCCTAGAGCTCTAAGGTACGCAGACAGGGAGGTGATTTTCCAGCTTCCGTGTGTCTGATAATTCATATAGAGCCCTGAGAGGGGTGTGAGGAATGTATTTATAACACCTACGTGGGGTGTGTACATGCAGTGGGAAACTTGACTTTCCCGTCACAAGTGATATAAATAACAGCAGTAATAACTAAACAACACAGCATAATACAGTGATTATAGTCTAGTGGCACCTCTCCACAGCCTCACACACTGTTCATTTTAAACAGTCAATGTAAGTCACTTTATATTGTTACCAAGAGACACCACATCATCAGGCTCTCTCAGGAGAGGGAGGGTGGAAAGAGATGACACCAATGTTTTCCACTGAGAAGTATGGCTGGAACACTAACTTACAGAACCACTGGTAAATGTATTACATTTGCCTACAAGTAGTGGGAAACAACCATAAGTAATATGGATGTGTCTGTCATGACCCATTAGAAGCTATTTCACTAGAGCACTAGGCCAATCATAGCCCTTTGGACAACCAAAAATTTCCAAAGAGCATCTGACTTGCAGAACCACAGGAATTAGAGAGGGCAAAGCTCCATGAAATCATCCAGTCGGTTCCTTTGGAGCCAAGGCAGCCCTGGGCCATAGCATCTACTCTGCTGCCCAATCTAGCTCTGAAAGACTCATTTCATGACTCTCCCACCACTTCCCTTAAGAGATTTCCCCACACTCAACTAGACAGGAGGTTCTTTGTTAGGGCAAACCTGTTAAGATATTGTTTCCAGGTCTTTGGCCTAAACATCCTTCTGCATGATTGTGTCTGATGTGTCCTACCTAGTCAAGTCTTCTTGATGCTTGCGGAGAGTGACAGCAGGATACCTGACTGCATGTAATTCCCCACCACCTCTTCAGCCCAGATACGCATGGTTAGTTCTGCTACTCAAGAACGCCTGGAGCTCTGGGATTCTCTAGTTCTTTCCAGGTTGTCTCAACATTTACAACTCCCAATTAAAATGGGATGCCCAGTGCTGGGCTTTTTCTCTCAGTAGCAGAGAGAAAGTAACAAATTCTTCACTTAGATCCATGAGGGCCAACCTTTTGGCAGGCATGCCACAAGGTAAGCCAAGCCCTCTCCAAGTGCTACTCTGATCCCCTTCCCCTGCCTGATCTGTTACTTTGCTCTGTTCTCTCTCCTGCCTGCTCTATCAGGCACTGCTCTCCTTGCTGGATCTGCTATGTGCCCCACAAAATGACTGTGATGCTACTTATGGCACATGTGCCACCATCCCTAGTTCAGATGATACTTCTAACCTGGGGCTTCTAAAAAGAACATGGAAAATCTAGCTGCCCAGGGACAAGGCTGAGGGGTGAGCACTGCAGGTTGATGAGCCTTCAAACCTGGAACTGAGAGGGAACCAGACAAGAGAAAACAGTTCAGGGTTGGCAACTCTAGGTCTAGTCTTTGGGACAGTTTATGGGTATGTCTCTTCCTTGTCCAGTCCTAGATACTTCCTTGGATCAACACCATTGTAATCCTCAGGGAAGAGGATTTAATCAGAATTTGACACTGAAACCCTTCTCAGTATGGGAAAACCCTGTCCTAGCAATGCTGTTTCAAGGTGATAAGAAGTGCTCATGTGGCTCCTGTCATATCTAAAAATTCAGTCTCTGCTTACTGGATGCTCTGGGAAGAATCCCCACATGTTGGGGTAAGAAATCATCATGGTGGGTCCTGTGCCTGCTATGGGGGGACCACAGGGGATCAAGGGACCCCTCCTGGAGTTACCAATCTGATTTGGCTCTCTTCCCTGCCTTTTATATCTCAACCCCAAACAGGACTTGGAAAGGGAAGAAGGCCCAAATTAAGCTGATTTCTAAACCAATGGCTCCCAGGCCTTGATATATGTGCAAGTGTTGGTACAGCAGAGGTATAATTCTAGGGTGCCCCTCTCTCTCTACCACAGCTGGGAGCACCTGGGCTGGCTGCAGCCACATCCCCTCCAGCTGTGTGTTGTCTAGCCATGCCCTGCAAACCAGGAAGCACTTCCGTTCCCAGCTCCATCGTGTCCTCAAGGGGAAAGCAAAATGGGACCTGCTGATGTGACCGAGCCTGGAACTGGTTCAAGCTAAGAAAGCTTGCAAACCATTGTCTCAAGCATGCCCTTGACTGAAACAGGTGAGATGGCTCAAGAAAATCACTGGGGCTCAGGGACTGAGGGGCTAGGGTGAGGGTGGACCCATGAGTTTAACTCTGCTGGAGCAATGGACGAAACCACTTTAGAAAGTCAGTACTGTGCTTCTGGCTTGAGAAGCAGAGTCTCCACAAGACACCCCTCCCCCCAATATATTTTATCATGCCCCCTTGCTGCACTGCCCCAGTGGCTCTCAGTCTGGGAGACCTTTGGGACAAAAGAGAGCCCAGCATGCTTACAGGTGCTGCAAAACAACCAGTGGTTATGGTTATAAGTTTGCCCACAGCTCCAGGCTAGGTCCTGTGTGAGCATGCCAGGCCCTGGAGGCACATGCAGATCCCAGCTGGTGGATCCATGAAAGTGAAACTGGAGGAGTCCCTAAGCAGCCGAACTCCTCCCCCGGCAATCTGCCAGTAGGTGAGCAGCAGAAAGGTGCAAATGACCCACCCCCTGGCCCTCAATGCCAAGTGACCCTGAGGGAGGACAAACCCAGAGTCACTCCAGCTAGGAAGATCCAAGGAACCTCTTGGACTTTGTTCTTCAGGGGAATGAATGGCCTTTGCTTCTAAGGGAGCTGTGCAGCACTTGGTCTCCGACAAACACCTTTCAGCCCAGCCCCCAGAACTGGTTGGAGGGGAATAACCTATTTCTTAAGTCAGCATGAAAAGCCCCACGGAAGACACAAAGGCCTGTGTGCCGTCCCTGCTTTAGGGCACCACTGGTCACATCCATGGAGCCCTACACCAAGACTAATTCCCAGGCAGGGAGGTCCCAGGAGGGTTGCAAGGCAAGAAGAGAAACTGGAAGCCAGGACAGGATTCAGGAACTAGTCCCCAGCTTGTCCCATCATCTTGTCCTGGACTAAACCCCAAGTAGTTCTTTGAGAAAGGGGCTTGTCAGAACAGGGCCTTCCCAGCTGTCAGAGGTGCGGGGGAGGTCTTTTACAGTAACTTAGTGCCCCAATTCAGGCTGAGGGCAGGGAAGGGTGCTGGACTCAGGAGGAGCTGCCTCAGGAGCTCAGGAGGTGGCCTGCAAGCACTGACATAGCAACAGAGATGGCAGGGGAGACTTTGGCATTAGACACTTTCCAGTGCAGCTGCAAAGCCAGCAGTACCCAATGCCCTGCTGGTAGTTGCTGAAAGGAGCCCAGCCTGGCACCAGAGAGCAGACCTGGGTTACCTCTGCCCTCTGTGCTGTGGGCCCAGCTGAGCCTCTTTGGCTCAGGGAGAGACCTGGCACAGCAAAATGTTATTCATCAGCAGCTGAAAGGAATGGGCTTCATGACCAACACGGCCTGCACAGAGGGAGCTGTGTGCAGCAGGGAGCCAGGGGGAGTCTTACAAGATCCAGAACAACCTACAATAGGAAGAGGGTGGGAAACCTCCTCCTCCCTTCCCACCTGAAACATGTTGCTTGGTACCAGATGCAGGACGGCAGGATACAATGCCAAGCCCAGGTGCTATAGAAGGTGGGGAAGAGAGCAGATGAAGAGGCAGTGCTGGCCTGTGGTGCCCTAGGGGGTATGGATAATGCAGAGCCCTGTAACCTCTTCCTGCTGTGATCCCCATGTCTTGCATCCCTGTATGCACAGAGCTCACCAGCCCCAACAGCTTCCCCTCAAGCCTCCTCCCCCTAGCTAGCAGTAGCCCTTATTGCCCCACAGGATCCTTAGGCCTTGCCTGCTTTTTGGGACCTCCCCAGTCAGTGCCCTTCCATGGGTTTAGCAGGCCCAGTACTCCTCATTCAGTTCCTGGGGCCACAGCTGTTGGGTACCAGTGAGGAACCAACTTGCCAGTGGCCCAAACCCTGGTTCGCTCTTCCACAAAAGGGCCTTGGTGACTCCGTTTGCAGGAGGCTTCTCTACAAGATGTGGCCCTGTGACCCTTGAAGCAATAGGCACCTTGCCCCTCCTGAGACTGCAATGGCATGAAAAGGCCAAGGTGTCAGCTGGGAACTGGGCTCTCTTAGCCTGATCTACCCCATCCCCCATGTCCCTTCCATCCTAACCAGTCCACATCATCCCCAGTTCCTCCATCCTGACCCCTCAGCTGTGCAGACATGGAATGTGGGGCTTGGACAAGAAGCACCATGAAGCCAGTCCTCCGGGACCCCCTTCTCTAGTGTCCACAGACCTAGAAGCCTTCTCTACATGTGTGAGGGGCCTGGCCCGGGCGAATGATATTAGGCCACCTCCAATCCAAGTGCAAAGACAGATACTTTCCCCAAGACCCTGCCAGCAGGGGTGCATGGCAGCTACGGCTCCCAGGAGTGGACACAGGGGCAGCCCCAAAGTCCAGTGTTGTGCCGTGATCTCCCACATGGCTGGGAAGGCTGCTAGTGTCCCCAGGACAGCACCTGGGTGGAGCTTGGGGGAGTGGGCAGCAGTCACGTCTCACCGGCAGGACCAACACTGGGGATGTGGAGAGCTGCCTGCACTAGGGCCTAGTCTCCAAGACGCTCAAATCTTTTGCCTTTGACTGTCCAGATGATTACCTTCTCCCCCTGTTCATCTGCCCCAGCTTCATCTTCCCTAGGCCTCTTTCTATCTGTACCTGGGCCTCTCTCCCTTACGAGAACACTGTGCCAACTGTGGGTCTCCCTATACTCACTTTGAAGCCCGGGAGTGTGCCTGCTCTCCTCAGCTGCCTGAGGCCATCAGTCAGACAGCAGTTCACTGCAGGGCAAGGTCACTTCTCCAAGGACATTTGCTCTGGAGGGGCCCAGACTCTGCCACGGTGCAAGCAGGTCATAGACGAGGTTAAACGCAACGTCTATGAATGCAACGCAGCATCTCCAGACAGGGGAGAATTGCTACCACCTCCATCACCTCACAGCTCTGCCAGAAAGGGAAGCCCAGAGCCAGGAAGAGAAGGAACAGGAGAACTGCCCTGTGGACGTGTGACAGACTGCCCCCAGCCCCTCTGGGATTTGACCATGCCCCCTGATTCAGTTCTGGGCTGTATTGCTCACACTAGGCCTGGGAAGGGACAGGGGCATCATTGGGCCCCTCCTTCTGGCATTTGTTAGATATATTCTTGATGGAAATATCCAGGGGCACCCAGGGAAGGCTGACAGGGCAGGAGAGAGCTGACAGGAGTGGCTCTGTGGGATCCTCTTCCTTTCTCTGCCCCTGTGGGCTTAGTCACTTTGGCAGTTACAAGCTCCTCCGCCCCATCAGAGGCTGCTGGGTGCTGGACCTACAGGCTTGGGAGATGACAGTCCAGGCTGCCCCATCTACCAAGTGCTCTCCCATGCAAGGGGACTCTGTGTGTAGCCCCCGAGGCTCTGCATTCATTACCACTCCGATGAGACGGCACACACAAAGGCCCTGCATTCCTGCGGTTCAGTCCCCCCGGGGTCCCTCCCCCTCCCCCGTCAGGCTCCACAGGGCCAGCTGGGCACTCGTGGCCTTCCAGGTTACAGTCCCACAGACGGCCTAGTCTTGCTGCACACAGCGGGAAGTTGGCCCCCACCTCACATGGTGGCTCCTGCAGGGGCAGGCAAGTCGCACACAGGGCAGCAGACTGTCCATCACAGCAGCCAGCCAAGCTCTGATGCTCATGAGAGCACAGGCCCCGAGGAAAAAGGGGCTGTTCCCCTGGGGCAGAGCTGCACCATCACTACCACCCTCTGGGATGGGCCTGGGTCAGCTCTGTCCCCTTCCCACTCCTCATGCCTTCAACGGTGCTCTCAAGTACAGGCTTCAGCACAGCCTGTGTCTATAGTGGGTGAAGGGGCAAAGTAGAGGGGGAGTGTGCTGGGCACTGGCTGGTGCCTGAAGCGTTTGCCCTTGGTGAGTTCAGACCTCGAGTGGAGCTCAGCACTTGGCCCAGTGACCCATGAGAGGCAACCCACCGCCTGCCCTCCAGCAGCCGGGGAGCCCCGACAGGCAGTGAGGAAGCTGGGAGGCAGCAAGCCAGCCACTGCTGCAGCAGCAGCCGCCACAGCCCAGACAAAGACTGTCATGGGGGGCAGAGAGATGAAGTCTCAAGTCTCCAAGAGGCCAAGAAGAGCTGGAAGAGATGCCTGAAACAGCAAGACAGCAAGGCCTGAAGAGCTGGTGGGAGGTTGAAGGGTCCTCAGCACCTCTCCATCTGCAGTACCCTCCAGTCCTCAGGCCTCCCCAGCTCCCAGCAAAGTGCCTGGGAGCTAGTCAGTCAGGCAGACCCCCTACCCCTGCAGCACAGGGCAGCCCTGCTCTTCAAGGCTCTGGGTGGAGCAGCACTCCTGTATCTAGCATGAGGCAGGATCACAGGGGGCTGTGCAAGTAGCATCCCCTTGTTGCTCAGTGCAGGAGCTACTTCTTGCTCATCCTATTCACTCCTGCCAGGGAAAGTAAAGCCACTCCCCACCACCCCCAGGAGCTAGATGGCAACTAGCAACAAGACTGATGCCAAAGGAAAGGGAGGGGGAACTCACCAACACCACATCCCTTCTCTGAACAGCTGGTGCTAGCCACCGTCAGAGATAACATTGGACTAGCTGGGCCTCAAGGCCATGCTGGGTGGGCAGCTCCCAGCTTCGGAAATGGCTAGAAGGCCTTTGGGGGCTTGGTTTGGGCGTGATTTGGGGGACTCAGCCATTCTCCTGACACTTGGGGACTGTGCAGGTTGCCACAGCCTGGCTTGCCAAAGTCTTGTCATCAGGCAACCACCATGCCCCTGAGTAGGAACTCTCAAAGACTTGCTTACTGCCCCCATTCACAGGCCACTGCCACCGCCACCCACAGCCTTGCACCACCCGCAAAGCAGGTGAGGAGCAACCAACTCCCTGGGGTACTAGGCACACATCAGCCTCCTGCCTGCCTGGGGGGCTTGTTTGTAGCTGGTGCTACTGCTTCCCTCACTGCTGCTCTGGGGGGGGTGCAGGGCGTGGGTCCAAGCCTACCTCCCCAGGGGGAATTGCATTAGAGTCCTCCCGTCATGGGAAAGTCCCCTTTTTCTGCCTGTGATCTTTTTCATCAGGTGCCTTGATGGACCACAGAGGCACCTCCATCCGGGTCAAACGGAAATGCCATCCAGCTCTGAAGGAGTTAATCCCTTTCTCTGCTCAGCTTTATATTTTTTTCACCCTGCCTTGGCAATGACAGCATTGTCTGGACTCCCGGCTGCAGCAAGAAGCTGGAGAGAGGAAGGAGGCGGAGGAGGGGATCTCTCCCTTCCAAACACCCAGAGTGGATGTGGTTACAAGGCAGGGACCTGGAAGCCAGCATTATCAGTCCTTTCCTGAAACAATTCTGTGCCCTGAGGAAAGATCAGCCCATTTTCTCTCTGCATGCCACACTGGACAGTGAAGGCTGGTGTCTATCCCCACTCTGTGCCCTCATTTCCCCACCAATCTATTTTTTTTATTAAATCCTAGGCTTTTACAATAAATCACATAAACTCCTGGGCAAAGCAGCAAATCAAAGCAGTAGACAACTGAAAAAACAGGAGCTTGGGGGTCTTTTTTGTTTAAAAAGAAAAGGATGGCAGTTTGGAGGCTGCACCCATCAGAGATCGATGCAATGCATGAAAAGGGCAGTGAATCACAGCTGGAAATATTTAGATCTCTGCCTCACAGGCATTTCAATGAAAGATACAGATGCTAAAGCAGAGCCATAACCTTGAGTACAACCAAGAGGTGCAGAGCTGCTCAGCCCAGCCCTGCTCTGACTGCAGCCTGGCTGACTCACTACAATTTTGCTTTTAATTCAATACTGTTTACTGGTTTTCCAGCCCTGTGCACCTCCCCCCCAACCCCTTTAATGTCTCACCTAGTGATCTACCAGGCAGAACAGTTGTCATGCTGTATAATTTTCTTTTGACTGAAAAACAGACCTTACCTTCATGTCATTGATGATAGCTTGAAAAAGACCACCGAGGGCTCCGCACTCCTTTTCCACTGTCTCCATAATCAAATCCCAGAGCAGCCAAAAGACAGAGAGGAAAATACCAATCTGTATTGCAATCCAGGTGAACGAACAAACAAAAAAGAATCCACCAGGAAATAACCAGAAAACGGCAAATTTTCAGGAGTGTCTCCAGTTCCAGCCCTTCTTCTTGTGATCCAGTCTGAATTTAACCCCCCCCAAAAAAAAGCCACAAGAAAACAATTTTAAAAGGACCCTACTGTAACCAGAAATGCAGCACTTAAAAAAAAAAAATCTAGCCTGCTTTTCAGTGAATCAGTCTCATTACCAGTCCTCGTCGCTTTCACTCTGGTTACTTCTTTTATTGAAACTGTCAGCCTCACCATTCAGCAGCTGCTCCCAGCTCCAGAGAAGATATCCAACCTCCTCCTAAAGCCATCTTTTGGGAGAGGGCTGGTGCCTGAATGCTGAAATCTCTCTCCTTCTCCCACCCCCCAGCCCAACCTGCCTCCAGAGAAAAACAGCCCCCACCAGCAGGCCTTCACCCCACCAAATAAATAGAAAAGAAAGCCAGGCAAGGCCAGGAGATGCTGTGCAGCAAGGCAAAAGGGATAGGATCCTGGAAGGCTGTGGGGGTCTGGGCTGAGGATTGTAGCAACCAGTAAAGAGATCCAGGCAGGCAGTGAGTGTAGCAAAGGAGCTGTAATCCGATAGGCGGGAGGGCTCGCCTGTCACATGGACTATGGAGGGAGTGACCCATTAGAGAGCAGAAGGAGGAGGGCACTTAACTGTGGGAAATTAAAAGCCAAGGGGGGGGGGGGAGCCTATTCACAGGGATCATTTGAGTTTTGAAATCTGAGCCCTCCAGCAGCCTAGGCTGGGGTTTTGTGCGCTGGGGGCTCTGGGACCTGACATGTCATAGCATCACAGCCCCTTCCTTCAGCCTGTCTCTGTTAAAAGGCCATTTCATCTACTTTGCTTTAATTAACTCGGAATTGCTTCTGGCCAAATTTACAGGGAGGTGACCCTGGGTCAGGGTTCAGGGGATCAGGGTCTTGTTTGGGAGGCTGGCATGCCACTGGGCCATTAGGGTTGCTTGGGAACCAGTTGGGGCGGGGCAGGGCAGGTGTTTGATGCCAAGCCCCAGCTGGGGAGTGAGGAGAACAGGTTGCCTTGGGGGATGGCGCTGACCTGCTCTCTTCCCCCAGACAGGGCTGCAGGCAGCTCTAGGCCCTTCCAGCAGGTGCCTGCTTCATGTGGGGTTCAAGCAAAGACAGGTTCCTCCTTGGCCAGCACAGGCTGATTTCAGCAGGCTGAAGGGGGGAGCCAGCTGATTGAGGCCTGCCAGGCTCCAAGGATTAGCTCTTGGATCCAGGGCTGGGAGGGGATTCCTTGAGAGGCCTGGGAGCCAGTGGTGCAGGGACAGAGATTAGGTCAGGCAGGGATTGCTATTTATCCGAAGGAAACAAACCCCATTTTGTTGCTTTGTGCTCCAACGGCAAGAGAGGTTGTTGCTTTTTGTGGGTTTTTTTTAATTTGAGGCTTGACAAGCCTCTAATGCAAATGCCTGAGAGCATGCAGAGCCCTTTTCTGTCTCAAGCCTTCCAGTAACTCCAGGGAAAAGGGACAAAGGATGGTCCCTATCAAACTAGAAGAGCAGCCCACCTTCTGGAGCAGAGATACTCTCCCATACCCACCCCTGGGGGGTGCATTTTATGCTCCCTAAAGATAGTCAGTGTGGGCTGCAGGGCAGACATTGCAGGTTGGCATCCCTTCAACAGGAGAATGATCCTGGCACCTTTGTCCTTTAAGAAAGCTCGGAGAATGATTTTTT
>JAGPOW010002791.1:35020455-35065093 GCA_030014935.1 Caiman crocodilus
ACAGGGACTCCCCCAACACCTGCTGATCCCCCCTGACCAGTTTGTAGCAGGCCACAAGATCCCCCCTCAGCCTTCTCTTGTGGAGGCTAAACAGGTTCACTCACATACTCTTGAATACACATGGAATCAAACTCTGCCGGGTTGCTCAGGGGAAGACTCTAATAGTTCTAGTTAAAAGGTGGATCTGATTTCTGAGCCATAAGGAAATGTCCCCTCAGCTCCAGTTTGCCCAAGAGGAGCTTTGCTTATCGTACAGGAGCCTTGGTCAAGCCAGGGAAGCCCCCTTTGGTTATAAACCCTTCCCCTTGGGACTGCTCCCCAAATCACCTCTTCCTGCAGCTCATGTGGAGCAAGGGGTAACTGCTGCTTTCTGCAGAGCTTTCTGGGGACTCAAGAGTATTCCAGTGGAATATGCATCTTCAGGGGTTTTAAAGTCAGGGCAGTATGCTGCACCAGAGGCCAAATGGTGCATCTTGGAGCAGGCAGGGCACAACTTCCTGGTGCCTTCTAGCAAGGGACAAGCACTTCCCAGCAGGTGCAGGTAGCCCCACACAGTGGGAACACCTGGTGCTCAAGGAAGGGGACAGCACTTTCCAGGTTTGCACAGAAACAGAGCGGAGCTGTCAAATGAGAGTGGAAATGTAGAGGGGGAAACCAAGGGCCCCAGCCTCCCACCTGCCTGCACAGGGTAGGGGGGTGGATGCCTGTCACTCATGATCAAGCTCCCAGGAACTGCAGATAAAACAGATCTGACACTTGTCTCCCCACATTGAGGGGGCTGAGGAGGGGACTGTGTGAGGGAGCATGGGTACTCTGCCTCTGGGTACTGGCCCACTAACCAGCCACCCTGCATTGCAGCCCTCACTCCAGCTTCATAGGCAGAGATGGAGGGCTGGGCCTGTCTCATCGATGTGACACGCGGCATGAAGACACTCTATGCCTGGCTGCTGCCCCTCCCCCCCACCAACATCACCCCTCTATTGGGTCCTTGACTGTGGTCTCAGACCTACAGGAGCTGGGCTGAGTGGTGACAGAGCAGGACTTACCTGGTGCTGAGGGCAGGAGCTGCGGTTCTACTGCTGGTACAGGAGCAAAGGGTCTGGTGCTAGGACCTCGAGACAGAACTTGCTTAAAGCCTGGACTTGCTTCCATCTGGATTTAGCTCCACAGGGAGTCGAGGTGAGGGAATGGGGTCCACATCTGAACTAAACCAGGTCTCAGAACAGGCTCCTTCTGGCTCTTCAGGCAACTTGAAAGCCCTTCTTGCTCTACTGAGACAAAGGCTTTTACACAATAGGCCTGGTAGGAAAGAGGTTCCTTAGCGCTACGGTTCTCAGCTAGGAAGCCTTGAGATCTTTTCAGGCGTGCAATGAAGTGTCAGCACTGTGAGGTGTGCAAACATGATTCACAAGATAAACCCAGAGAAAATAGTAATTCATAGTGTTAAAAACAGTCTGAACTCTTGTGGTCTTTGAGAGTTCTTTGCAAACAGAATAATTGCTCTATTATTTTTCCATAGTCAAAAAACAAGTGAAAACCAGGAGCTGGTGTTTTCTGAGGGGCACCTTGAGTCTAATGAGCATGAGAACCACTGGCCTGAACCTTCTCCCTGTGCTGGCCAAGTTATATGGTTGCAGGGCACAACTGGGCCCCCTCTGCAGGCTTTTCATGACCAGAGAACCAGGCTGCTTGACAGGCTGCAGACAGAAACCCCTCAACACCAAACTGCAGGCACAGGCATTTCAAGGGACTGTCATGCAGCTCAGTCTGAGAGCCCGCCTTCCCTTGGCAATGACACAGCCAGCTTTAAGTATATGCCTACCTCGTGGAATGAACAAGTGGGGCTGCTGTAGGCTGTAGCCGGCTGTGATGGACTTGGTTAGGGGGGGTGGTACAGATGGGGGGGAGAGAGAGCGAGAGAGCGAGAGAGAGAGCGAGAGAGAGAGCGAGAGAGAGAGAGAGAGAGTGTGTGTGTGTGTGTGTGTGTGTGTGTGTGTGTGTGTGTGTGTGTGTGTGTGTGTACACGTTTGGGAGGGGACACCTTCTGACACTCAGGGCCTGGATAAAGAAGGAACAACAAGGGGAAAAAAAAAATCAAGTATCTTCAGATGTCTGTCTGACATGTGAAAGGGCAATGCTGGGGGCAGAAGCTGGGGTTCCACCCACCCTCTTCCCACCAAAGGAGCAAGTGGGTCTCTGCAGAGCTTGCCCCTGGGCCAAGGCCTCTGCTGATGGTTCAGCATTGCACACATTGAGTCCAAGACTGCACACAGCAGTTGTGTGACTGGGGACTGGATGAGGCAGAAACTGTGGCAGGATTCCCCTGGCTCAGAGAAGCCAACACCAAAGGAAGACATAAGTCCCCTGATGTAGGCAGACTGAAGGGAGGGAGGGTCAGCTGCTGGCCTGTCCCTATAGCCCAGTAAAGACAATAGCCAGAATTGGAATCAAACCCTTTCCTTCAGGTCTCAATTTCTTAAGACTTACACAGCAGACTGGAGGGCCCAGAAATTCCTTCTTATTTTTCTCCCCACCAGAGGAGCCCACATGCTTTGCAGTTTTTCCCCACTAGCCCCCGCATAACCTTGTCATCAGTTGGGAAGCAGCTGATCAGGCATAGCTGAAGCTGGGTCCAACTCTCCTTAGAGAACAAGCAGCAATCTGCGTGTGCTGGTCCTACACAGCTTTCCTGGTCAGGCTGTGCCATGCACAGACATGGTGAAATATGCACCCTGTCTCAGGCAGCTGTGTGATGTCAAGGGCCAAAGGCTGTTGTCTTTTGGGGGCACATTCCCTTCTCTCCTAACACTTGGAGACAGGGAAAGGCACAGCTCTTTCAGCTGTGAATGGGCAAATGCAGGTTGGTGAGAGATTGTTCCTCCCGTCCTTTCAATCCTTGACTTTAAGCCTTTAGTGTCACACCCAAGCCAGAGAAAGGGGGAAATGCCAGTCAAGCATGCCCCCAGCTCAGATGACTCTGCCCACACTTTCCATTTCAACATAAGCCCTAAGAAACCGGGTGGTAGGCTTGTTGATTACAGCAACCTCATAGAATCATAGAAGTAGGGTTGGAAGGGACCTTGTAGATCTTCAAGTCCGACCCCCTGCCTGGGCAGGAGAGAAACTGGGCTCAAGGGACCTCAGCCAGGTAGGCATCAAGCCGCTTCTTAAAGACCCCCAGGGTAGGAGCCAGCACCATTTCCCTTGGAAGTTGGTTCCAGAACCTGGTCTAAAGCCTGGGGAGGGGTCTTGGCTCTCTCATGAGGCATCTGTGCTGCAGGGAAAGATACGTGTTACTATTTTCTCAACTAGTCAACCCACCCAGGCCAGTGAAAGCACACTCCTTGGCTTTCACTCTAGAGATCCCACTAGCAAGGGGACCTGCTCAACTGAGAATCAGCAGCCAGGGCCTTCAAGCCATGTCCTAGAACAGGGGTGGGAAAAATGTGGCCTGCCGGCCAGATGCATCCCACCAAGCCATTCTATCCAGCCTGCGGGGCCCCTAAAAAACTTAGAAAATTTAATATTAATCTGCCCTGGGCTGCCTGTCATGTGGCCCTTGATGGCTTGCTAAAACTCAGTAAGCAGCCCTCTGCCCAAAATAATTGCCCGCCACTGTCCTAGAAGCTCTGGCTACTGGTCTACAGGTCAGACACCCCTAAGTACCACTGCCTCACTAGACACATGTAACCCTTCCACTAATAAACCACCACTCCTATCCAGCTGCTGAAAGAAGACACAGGGTACTCAGGGTACTCCATAGACGTGTTTCTCAACCTTTTTTTGTACCAGGACCCATTTATAAGCATTGATGGCCAGTCCCAACCCAGTGCCCCTCACTCCCGACCTGCTGCCCTCCACTCCCAGGTCCCAACCCCCCAGTGTGTGTGGGACAGGAGGTCGGGGGAGGGATGGGTGGGGCATGGGGAGCCCCAAGCAACCCCTTGCAGGCTGGAACTCTGCCAGTTTGCAAAGGAAAACCTACAGTTTCCCATATTTTTCTCTTTTAAAGGAGAATACACTTTTAAAGTTTGTTTGAGACTTTTTCATATATTCTTGCAATCCATGAGTTCAGAAATGCTGCTCCATAGGACATTGGAGGGTGAACATTTTGCAATATCTGGACAGGAGAGCTGCAATTCTTTTTCTTTAAGCTGAATAATTCAAATTTCAACTGCTGGCTCTTTGCTTTCACTTCGTCCAGCTCTGTTTGTGGAGGGGGCTGGGATTTTGCAGGAAGCACTGTGCAGTGTGAAGGGGTTACTGGTTGTTCACCTGGCCACATGGGGCCAACTATAGCCATAGAAAACAAAACAGCAAGATGCAAATAAGCAGCTCTTGCTGCCACCTTGGCTCTGGAGACTCTTCTCTATGCTGGAGCTGGTCAAGAACACCCATGAGGAAGTCATTAAAGCTCAGGCACTGGAACGCTGGCAGCCTGCTGGAATTCCTCCTCAATAAATTCTGTCCCTAGGTTTGGAAAAAGTGCAGCACCGCAACCGTGGAAAGAGGCCACTCAGATGGCTGAGCTCAACAGAGCATCTCAGAGTGTGGGGGCTGCAGCACTGCCCTTCTTCAGAGCCTAGCACAGGCTTGCAGCCTGACCCCAAACCTCCCAAAGTCAACAGGAGTCTCTTGACTCCCTGAAATTGGGCTTTGGATGCAAGCTCCCACCAGCTGCAGAGATCACTGAAGGAGTTTGGCATCTTACATGCTTGGCTTTTTGCCTCTTCCCATTCATCAGACATTAGTGCTTCCAGGCGCTGAAGTTACCGACACCTCATTCTGGGGGGCTGGCCTATTAAAATTAACCTGCCATGACTCGTTTTTAAAGGACCTTCCACAGGAATGAGGGGAATGCATTTGTTCTTTCCCTGCCAATTCGTGTTGCAGGGCTATTTAAACAACCCACCACCGAAGCCCAGCCCCACTATAAGCCAGCCATCGTAAAAGTAGAGGTGGAGAAACAAGAGGCATATGTAAGCTTCTGCATACCCAGGGCTGAGAAGGAACAGGTGGGGATGCAGGCGAGATTCATTTCCACAGAAGCCACTACAGAATGTCCTAAGCATGGCTACCCTTGTTCCATCCATAACAGGAACTGGTTAAATGCTTAATTAATCCCAATTTCAAGGCCAACGCCACTGCTTTGAACAAGGTAACACAGGGAGAAGAATAATTAATAAGAGGCCAGACTAAAGGTTAGCCAGATAGAGAGGATGCGAAACAGTAATTACAGAGGATGGCACTGGCTGGAAAACAGCTTGGCAACATGGTAGCCCAGAAAAACATGGGTTCTGTGGGCATGTCATTGACAGCCTTACAGGGCTTCCCTCCTCCATGGACCCTATAAGGGAAGAGAAAAAAACATCCAGAGGCAGGAACAAGCTGTGGATATAGCAGAGTGGACTGGAATGCAGTGAAAGGCAGAGACCCTGAACAGGATGTGGGATCAAAAGATTTGGCAAAGAATGGCCAATTACCTCTGAACTGGATAGTTGGATCCAGGATCCAGTAACCAATGGATACATGAAAGCCAGAACACTGCAGCAGACTCAAGATTTGTAAGCCAGGTTGCATTTGGGGCACCCACTGTCCCCTCTCATTCTGGAGGCTGTAACAAGCGGAAAGTAAAGGCCCATTTCTCACTACCGTAAAGGGGGGAATTTGGGAGATTGGACCACAGCTTGGAGGTGTCAGAGTCCAGATGTCTGGAGTCAACCTGCGGTTCTGGAGTTGGTGTCATCAAGCAAGATTTGGCTTCTTCGAGCATGATCCACACTTCCACGAAAGGGGCATCCTGGGATGTGATCTTTCATCCGTCTTCAAAAGGTACGAGTCTGTTCTCTTCCAGGTTGGCTGATCTCCTATGCAGGGCTATAGGCTAGGTTTGTTGGGGGACAGGGATGCAGACAACAGAGAGAACCCGGGATCAACAAACTACAAACCATGCGCTGGAACAACCCACTTAAGTACTAAGGGGCCTAGTGGGCATCAGGACAGGTGGGCACCAAGGGCACCCATCACAGGGCTCAAATGTCTCTACGCTAATGCTAGAAGTATGGAGAACAAGTAAGAGGAACTCACAGTCCTGCTTACAAACAAGGACTTCAAGTTAGTTGGACTAACTGAAACTTGGTGGGACTCTACCCACAACTGTCAGTAAGCATTGAGGACTATAGGTTGTACAGACATAATACAGTAGGGAGAAAAAGGTGGTGGGGGGTGTTGCTCTCCCTGTGAAGGAGCAACATACATCTTCCATAGTCAAGATGGGACCAGAGGAGGGGCAAATTGAGGCAATGTCGGTCAGAATGCAAGGGTCCTATGGACATAGGAGACTATCCCTTTGCTCAGGAAACGGGGCAAAGAGGCCAAGAAACCCTCTTGGCTGAACAGGGAAATCCAGGAAAGCCTAGGGGCAAAAGAGGCATATAGGCAGTGGAAGCAGGTAGTAGCTACCAAGGAGGAGTATACTTGGCTTGCACTTGCAGAGAGGCAGCCAGAAAGGCCAAAGCAGAAATGGAACTTAGGCTGTAGCAAAAATTAAAGACAACAAAAAGTCCTTCTTCAAGTATATAGGGAGCAAAAAGAAGGTGCAGGGTAGCATAGGACCCCTACAAGACAAACTAGGACAATTAGTGACAGATAGCAGGGACAAAGCTGAGCTCTGTTCTGGGAGCCGGTCCAGCTGGTCCAGAAAGCGGTGTTATTACTTAAAATAGGATCGTCAGGTAGGCAAGTGATGGAGAGGGCGAGACAGCATATTGGTTGCAGAACGAGATTTTACTTACGCCTCTGAAGACACTGGCGTAGGTGAGAAGTACTTGCTTGGTTACAGGTAACTCAGAAGGTAACACGACTGATGATGTAACAGGCAACCGAACCGGTAACAGAGCAAATGAGTCAATGAGTTTGTTAACACAGTGAGCCGGCAAAGAACGGGGTTATTTCTGGAAGGTCGATGACGGGAGATGTTGGAGGGTGATCAGGCCACCAACTGTCTCAGAGGTACTCTCAGAGCTCTCCGACACATGTGCACAGATCTCTCCTCAGAGCTCTCCGACAGGTGTGCACGGAGTTCTCTGGTTTGGGCGGAAACTGCTTCAACCTTTTATATGGCTAGCGAGTCAATAGCTAACTGCTAAGTAAGAATAATTTACAACCGGCCAATGGTGGTGTACTTATCTGCACAAAGTTGGCGGGAACTTCCCTAAGCTGTAACTTTCCATTACCGTGGCATATAGTTATTGGGTCCTGGCATAGCGGAATTTTCCATGTGTGACCTAGTTTCTTGCTGTGACCTACTTTTATGGTGCCATATGTATCAAGCCAATGGAATTTTCCACAGAGGCCAGATTCAAAGGGAACCATCAACTAAGGTGATTGACAGTTTCTATGGGGCATGTCCATATTAGGTGGCAACATCAGTTTCTCAGGGGTGGGGTAGGTTGCTCACTCAATCTATTGTGTCAGGAGCACTTAACTATTTCAAGAACTCATTTATGACAAGCTCTTCAATGAGTTTTTTGCCTCTGTATTTCTGAACTTGGATCAGGACAAATCTCCCAACTGGATCACAGACAGGTATAAAGGTGGGGTCAGAAAGGAGTGGGCTGCTCAACTGGGCCCAAGCCACTTCGGCTGTGTCATGAATGGAAAAGGGGTCATGTACAGACCATGGGACAAAGTAGAAACACTGTCCCTGGCGCAGATAAAAGCGACGGCCGCAGTGAACCCGACCCCTGCCCAAGAGTTTGCCTGCTGCATTTGGCATGTATGGGAAGGCGGGGAAGGAACGCCCCCGAACAAGTTTAACTGCCCGACTCTGGCGCCCCAATTGTGCTGCCACGAAGTGTTTACTCAGCTCCGGGAAAACTTAGAAATGGAGGGCCGCACCACGACCAAGTGGTCAGGCCCCAAGCAGGACAAAGGAAAAATAATTAATGTACTGTTCCGTATAGTTTTGGTCCTACTGCGCGAAAATGCAAACTTAGAGACCCAGTTAGCCACGGTCAGCAAAGTCACTGTGGAAATGACAGTGCGTAAAAACCCTCCGCCATTGCCTGAAAATGGCGTCAAAGACAGTCCGGGAAAGAGGGGGAAGAGGGTGGTGCTGTGAAAGAGCAGGCGGGAATCCACCCAGCGACCCCGCCCCCTGAGGTGGCGCTGCCCCCAACGGCCCCACCTCCCTATTGCGGGGAGAAGACAACAACTGGGAAAATATACCCGACCCTCCCAACGGGTACACCAACACCCTCAGCAGCCGCTTACCCCATAGCACTAGTCAAACATGTAACCTGCAGGGTGCAACCCGCACCACCACCACCTATCGCACCCGCACTCAGGCCAAGCTACGAGAGTTGTGCAAGGAATCGAAAATAAAACCCACCAAGACGTTAGTCATCTGGTTGGGCCGCCTTGTGGTGGAGTATGGATCGGAGCTTTTAGACTTGGAGGAGGCCAGCTTCCTAACTCGTCAGGCCTCATGGAGTGGAGTACATGCTACTGACTTAGAACTAGTAGTGGGTAACAACAACTGGAACATCCCCCTCGCGTCCCTTGTTGTGGGACAGATTAAAAATAAGTCTCATGCGTGGCATGATGGTAAACCGGGAAAGCCACTGCGGAACAACTCATACTGCCCATAATAGGGGTGTCCTACTGTTCTTGGAACCCAAGGGTACACCAGTTGGGGCTTACGCAGGCCCAACGCAATGGGGCCTGACCCCATCGGTTCCTATGAAATCCTGGAAGTTCCAGCCACCCTCGACGCTATAGAAGCCTGCGTAGAGGTTTACGGAGGGAAAAATGCTATCATCCTTCGCATCCTCCTCAACCCACTAGCCACTCAACCAGCCAGGAATATCCTGAGCCAATTTCCACAGCTGCAAGCTCTCATGAAGTCAGCAACCACAAGTCCAGCCGGTACCCCGAGTCACCTCACTGCATAGCTGGTTGAATACCAAGGGCCAAGACATCACCAACTTGACTCCTGGAAGGAATTGAAACCACCACCCCAAAGGATGCTGGAGGAAAGAACCATGTTTGGATTCCTCCTAAACCACTCCAAACTCACCAAGCAGCAGCTACACGTCCTAGGAGATGCGGGGCAATGGCAGCTGGCATACAAACTGGGATTTCGATATGCTGAGAAGCCAAAAAATGAGTAGCTGCTGCCGGTCGGGCTGGCGGTGATACCGTTGGACCTAACCCCACAGATCGTCGCCCTTACACCAAGCTCGTCATTTGTAACCCCACTAACCCAACAATACAGCGCGAAGTCTCCTTCTTCCTTGATACAGGGGCCCAAGTTAATATTGTAACTCCATAAACGCCTCACGCAAAAACCACAAAAGTCATCGTGGTACAAGGGCTAAATGCCACAGCAACTACTGCAAAGGTAAAGTTCTGGGTGGTCAGCCATCGTAAGGCGCTCGAAGCAGTGATAGGGGGCATCAACATCCTAGGGATTCCCGGCCTCAAGACGCTTCAACTGAAGGAACAAATATTACATGCCCTCCCACTATCCAAAGCTGAACCCACCCGTCACCGACCTATGCTCTACAACACATCCATGTGGCACTACAAACCAATTCTGACCAAGGATCCCTTAAAGGGGGCATTAACGGATCTCCTCCGGCACCTAGAACAGCAGGGGTGCATCCAACCAATTACAGTCAGCACTCGCCTTTCACTAGGATGGGGAATCGCAAAACCAGGAAAACCCAATGAAGTCTGATTAGTAGTAGACTATCGCGAGGCCAACAAGCGGTGTCAACCACTCATGCAACCTAATCCCTCTACGCTGTCTCAGTGTTTATACAAAATGGTGCAATTTCAAAAGAAATTATGGGTTGGAATGACCCTAGATCTAAAGGACATGTTCTTCTCCATCCCAATCAATGACGCCGAAGGAGTGTTAAACATGCATGTCAGTGGCACCACGTACAAATGGACAGTCTGCCCGCAGGGGTACCGCAATGTACCCACTGTAACATACACAAGTTTACTGCTCTAAAAATTTTTTCACAGGTCCGGGACCCGAGACACACAACAGCAACAGACCCGGGTAGAAGGAAAAACGCTGCTGCAGACACAGAAGCCCGACGTGCGACATCACCATGACACCTGGCAATACCTTCACACTCGGACTTTTCTTAACTAACCTAATCTCATTAGTTTTCTCATTGGATGTAGAAGACCCCTCACACCCCAATACTGTTTTAACCCTCCTATCATTCTGGGCTGACGCTATAAACAACCATACAAGTCAGAATGGCCTTACTGCTTGCCTACGCCCTCCCCTCTCTACCACCAATCCCATTTTTACCCCCTACCTAACGCCCCTAAATGTCACCAGTTGGTTCGAGGCCAGGTCCAAAGAGTCGCCCACGTCAATTAATGTTACTATACATACATAAGCCGTGGACGACCACCATCTACAAATGGCCAACAAATCTCACTTTTGCCCATGTTGATACAACCAGGAATAACTGCACAAATGAATCCATTGTCTATGTAACTTCCAGAAAAAGTGGATACACAGTTTCAGTAGAAGTTCCAACCCCATGCTCCGCGATCCCATGGGGAATTAACCCCCAGGGCGTAGAATGGTCTAGGCCGGATAACTCTCTAACCTGGAACCCACAGACTGTGACTCCTCCCTGGTACCTCACACTCCCACCCTATGCCAAGTGCACACCAGCTAATACCTCCAAAGTCACCCGTTCGCCACTTTTTAAGCCCACACCTATAGTTGCTTGGGATGTATCTTTAGCAGTCAACATATCCAGTAATCAAATCTGGTATTCATTTTATTACCCCATTTTGCGCATAGCATTAATAAATTCAGCTTGTCATGGCTTAAACCTTATGGTTGGTAAACCCAGCCGGACCTGGCTAGCCAATGCGTTCTCGGGCGACTGCGCACAGTTGCCTACTCCCGCTCCTTTAGGGACGTTATGGGCTTTCTCAGATGGCCACTTGTATACAACCCTCCCAGCCGTGCTTTCGGGGGTACAATGTTTTTTAACCACCATATCTCTCTGTTCCCCTTTATATGCTAACACTGCTAAGCCCTCTAATCCAACATTGCTCCAACATCACAAGCAAAAGCCAGTCTGGAGCTCCCTCTCTTCAGAAGAAAGAGTTAGCCAATTCTTTAAATGGGGACTAGAAGGCTCCTTTGTCTGGGGAGGGTTAGCAATAGGTAAAGCCTGAGTAGCTTTTGCATGTCTTGCCGAACAAGTAGAATCGCTTGCCAATCACACTGCCAAAAGCCTAAATTTGCTCGATCAACAACTACAAACAACATCTCATATGACTATGCAAAATGGCCCTGCCCTAGACACAATACTCCTCCAGCAGGGAGGCCTATGCCAATATCTTAAGCTAGCCCGCAATCTCTGCTGTATTAGTATTCCAAATGTCTCTATACCCTTAAATAACCAAATCAAAGTGATTCGGAAAAATCGCCACCGATACGAACAAAATCTCAGGTATTGGAGAAGGATGGCTATCTGACCTATTCAACTGGTGTGGCTGGGACACATCCTCATGGTTGTTACACCTTTTAACCCCCCCTTATTACTTTGTTAATACCTCTTTTTTGTATTGGTATCTGTGTATGTGTTGGTGGTTGTTTTGTATAATACCTTAAAAACAAACTTGTTTCTCTATCAGCTTTTGTATATACCCGCTTGTCGTATGAACCCTCCAAACAAGATGACAACAACGACTCAACCGGTTTATGAGCAAAATAGTTCCAACTGTGCCATTGGCAAGGGGGCATGTCAGAACCTAGCAAGTGAATGCCTCTGGCACAGTGGAAAGTTCCAGCATAGCAAGTAAAAAAAAACAAAAAACCCCCAAAAAACAACCCCCCCCATCTATCTTTCCTTATCACCCTTGTTTGTATTCTAATCGCCTGTGCACCCATTGGCCAACCTCCAAATTATGCCCACTTGGCAACTAGTGATTGGCTTGCTAGGCATATAAAAGTAAAAGCAGTTTCCGCCCTCGTTGGAGAACTCTGTGCACATCCCGGAGTAAACTTGGCGGACTGATCACCTACCAACAACTCCCCGTCACCGACCTTCCCGACGTACCCCCTCCCTTGCATGTTTGATAAGCTATCTATAAAATGTCCTGTCTCATTCCAAGGGGCCCTCGTTACGTTTGTAACTGCAACTTAAGCCAGTTTTCTTCCTGCGCTGCACACATCAGCGGCGTAACCAAACACTCTATTTCCAACCAATACGCTTCGGTGCCTAATTCCGCTCCATTCGCCAAAGCACCCACCTGATGCTCCGGGCTACTGGCCATAGCCTGGCAAGTTAGCCGACCGCCACACAAGGGAGATGGTGCTCTCTTCTGCCTTGGAGGTCTTCAAGAGGAGGCTACACATGTACCTGGCTGGGATTGTCTGACCCCAGTGCTCTTTGCTGTCCAGGGCAGGGGTTGGACTTGATGATCTGTTAAGGTCCCTTCCAACCCAAACATCTATGAATATGGTGTTCAGGAGCTCTTAGGCATCTGTAGGTGTGAAAGGTCAGGGTCACAGAAGAGAATGGAATGAAGTTCACACCAGCAGAGCAGTAGGCTGCACTAGGGAAAAAGGTAGTAAATTGCACTTGGGGTGTAACCAGTCAAACAAGAGGTGATGATCTGGCAGCTGCAGCATGGGCAAGGAGTTGGGTAGCACAATGACAAGACATTTCCACAGACAGCAAAGCCTGAAGTCCTCCTGCTTCATACCACAAACCGACCAACAGTGGAGAGGGGCTGGAAGACTTCTCCGAGGAATGCTGCTACTACTGGGTGCAGGACACCAGATCAAGTAGATCCCTTGGGTTGCTCCAGTCTGACATTATGGGTCCTAGCTGGGGACCAAACATACCCCAACCTCTTGCCAGTTTAACCCACTGTGAAGGCTCTTTTGAGTAGTTACACTGGCGCTGTGAACTCTCAGCAGATCTTTACTAAATGGGACATGTGCTGAGACGGGTTATAACCTCTCAGTGCATTTCAAATGCTGAGCAAAGGGCAGACTAGCCATGTGGAAGGAAGGTTGCATTACTTCCTTTTGCCTGAAAAATTAATGGCAAATTTGGACCTGGTCTCAAAACACAAAGGAGGCACAGATATTGGGCTTGGCCTGGAGAGACAAGTGCCCTGCATGGTCCCCAGGGCTGAAGTCAAATGGGGCCCAGAGGGCTGCCCAAGTCCCCAGACTGAGATGGAGATTCCCAAGGAAGGGTACACACCAGGCATTCTGCGCCATTCTTTTATTTTGATATGGGGAGGGGTTTTTGTAGGTACAAAGATCTATTTTCAAGCTAGAAATATGATTTGGACTCTATATACACACACATGTAGAATGCTCTGAGGTTAGCTATAAATTAAGGCTGCATCACCATATGCACAGCAGTGAGGAGTTACACTGGGGGCTATGGACACGCACACACGCGTGTGCATGCACACGCACAGGAATGTGGATCCAGAGAGCCAGGAGTACTAGAGAATTAGATGTTGCTGGCACTGCCCTGGGGAGGTCAGAGGAGGTTCCTCTGCAAGATCCAGGGAGCCAGCTATGGAGACCTGTTTTCCTTCATGAAGAGTGTCACAGAGCTGACTGAGGAGGAGGTGACATGCGGAAGGGCAGCAGGGCAGCAAGGGAGGTAATGCCCTCCAATCACACGCACACTTGTTTTCAGGCTGGAGGTACCAGAAAATTCCTCTGACATATTTCCCCTCTGGCTTTACTGGCAAGGCCAGTCTAGGCTATCAGCTGACTGTCACAGGGGAGGCATTAGTAAGGCAAGCAGCTAGCTCACCCTGTTGCATGAGTCCAAGGATGGGTAGATGGAGTTGGTGGCTCCTCCAGTCACCTCCCTACCAACAGGTCCCAACAAGCTTGTTTTGAGATGATGAGAAAGGTTGCATGGTATGGGGTCCTGGGCTTTGCAGACATTTCTCCAGGAAAGTGCCCTGCATGCAAGCATTGCTGGTGGAGATCCTTCCCCAGCTGAGTGTTCCAAACAGCCCTGGTCCTCCCTCCCCAATGGAGCACATGTCCTGAATCCACTGCAGTCATTAAGTCCCTGTGGCTCCCCCTGCTTTGGCCTCTCCCCGAGCTACAGTCTCCACACATGCTGAGGGCTTTGGCACTCAGAGGATGACCCTCCGGTCCAGGTGCTCCCCTCGGCCTGCCCGTTGGTGCCGCACTTCTAGGTGTTTGTTCTGGACTTTCTCAAAGTGCTGCAGCAGCTCCACGTAGTCGATGTTGGGTGCCGGTGATTTCTTGAAGCCATGGCCGATCTTGGTGCTGTCTCTGGGGGAGAAAGCAAAGACCTGAGAGCATTTTTCATGTGCAAAGGGCCTCACAAGCAGCATCTTAGGAATGCAACAGGCTAGAGGGTCCTGCTCCCAGGGTGGGCAGCCACTGCTTTACACCATGAAAAGCTGCCCCACCCTTCACGAGGCAGCTGCTGGCCAAAGGGGCATTACAAGTATGTGCAGATTTATGGCAGCTCAGAAGCAGGGGATGGGGAAGAGAGAGGAGGCATCCAGGTACCTAGGCAGAGGCTTGGCACTGCCCTCCTTGCTCCTGATGAACTAGACAAGAACATGGGAAGGAGTGGGAAAGGAAGGGTAAACAACAGGCCTGCTGCTCCAATCTAGTACATAGCTCCTGGGTATAGTATATGGGGAGTGTCTGCCGTGAGCCCAGCTCTTACAAAACAAATCCTCAGCGTGAAAGTCAGAGAACGCCCTGTCTCTGAGGGCACTGCCTGCACTCACAATAGCTCAAGACACTGCCAGTGTTTCTCCATCAACAAGGAGGATTCAAGCTACTCCTACTCCAGGCCATGCCAGGCCCCAGGAGGTTGGGTGGATGGCTGATCCTTTAGAAATGTAGTCCGGGCTGAGCTGGCTGCTATCTGGGGACCTGAAGGAGCTGGAGCACTGCCTAGGGTAATACTCAGTGCTAACAGGTACATGCAAGGCCAGAACGTGCCTTATGCTGTGGGGCATGGCTTGCTCTTCAAGTCCCTTGCAAACATTGAAGCTGAGGCAGACTGGAGTGAGCCCTGCTTCCTGGGGCACTGCCAGGCTAAAAGCTGGCATGGCTAAAGCCATGTCTGAAGTCAGTGGTGCTACCCAGTGACTCTGTGTTTCTAGGCTTGGGCTTTGCCCACTGGTCCTTGCTGCTGTCTCTTGCAGCTGACAGGAAGCCAGCTAAGAGAAAGCCATTAGTCAAAGAAAAGCCCCTTGTGCTATGGGACTTGTGGAGGAACAAAACACACTAGTGCCCTCCTGCTTGAGAGCTGAGGTTAAGTGTTTGCTTCAGTCTCATGAGAACAGGAGCCTCCTCCACAGGCTCTGACCATCAAGACCTGGCTTGGTTGGCTCCACAGAGGTTCCAAGCTAGAAGGCCAGGAGAGGCACTCCTGGCCAGCTGGACAGTAGGGCTGTGCGAAATGTTGCCCAGCATTTCATTTCAAGGCTGTTTCAATGTGTTCTGAGTTCAAAACAGCAAAATCGAAATGAAACAAAAGCCTTCAAAACAGCTGCGAAATGGAACAAGGGAACGCTAAACGTTTTGAAAGTTTCAAAGTCAGGCTTACTGGCTTGAGCGCCAGTCCCAGCTGACAGCACCTCCCTCCTGTCATCTGGCAGGCAGATCGGGAGCTTGCCTGCACCCCCCTGGAGGACTCTGGTACAGCCCCCTCAGCCCTCCTGGGGATGCCAGTGGCCTGACAGGAGCCGGGTGCTGCTGCCTGGGGCAGATCAACTCGTGCAGGAACCCACTGGCCTGACCCCAGGGTGGAGGAGGGTCCCCGCACGAGCTGATCTGCCCCAGGCCCCACACTCATCTCAAGCTAGCTCTGGTATGGGGCCTGGACAGATCAGCTTGTGTGGGGACTCACCACCCCAATCTCAGGGCAGGGGAGGGTTAATGAGGGTTACTCAGCTAAGCACGTACATGATACACCCAGAAATAAAACACAAGTTTGCAGGTGAACAGTTAGCTGTGATGCTGTCAGGTAGCCATACCATGCTCCCGGTGGGCACAGGGCCTGGGGCAGGTCAGCTCATGTGGGGACCCTCCTCTGTCCCAGGATCAGGGCACCGGGTCCCTGCACGAGCTGATCTGCCCTGGCCCCGCTGGTCCCAGGCAGCAGAACCTGGCTCCTGTCACCCAGCAGGCAGATCAGGGGCCTGCCAACACCCCCAGGAGGGATGTGCCAGAGTCCTCCTGGAGGTGCATGCCCCTGATCTGCCTGCTGGGTGGCAGGAGCCAGGTGCTGCTGCCTGGGGCCAGTGGCAGCACTGATCTTCCTGGTGCTGGGCGTGGGCTGTGCCCAGTGCCAGTCTGTCATCTGGCAAGCAGACTGGGGGCCCGCGCCCCTGGGAGGGCTCCAGTACAACTACAGCAGCCCTCCCAGGGGCGTGGGTGAGCCTGTGATCTGCCTGCCGGATGAGAGGAGCTGGGTGCTGCTGCCTGGGACCGGCGGCAGCAGCCATCTTTCAGGTGGTCCCGGGCAGCATCACCCGGCTTCTCTCATCTGGCAGGCAGATCAAGGGAGGACCCTGGTACAGCCCTGGCAGCCTTCCTGGAGGTGTAAGCAAGCCCCTGATCTGCTTGCCAGCTGCATTTTATGTTTCCCAATAATAACCTATGGGTGAAACATCTGAACTGCAAAATAGTTTTACAAAACGAAATGGAACAGTGCTTTCGAAACAAAATGAAACTTTTGTCGAATCATCAGTCAAATCAGAACAGTGCTATTTCACACAGCCCTACTGCACAGAGCTTTGGAGTGTATGGCAGCACTGACAAGAAACCAGGCCTGGCCCTGGCATAGGCTGCTGGTTACTCCCTCCACCTCCTCTGCTCTGACAAGCCTGGGCTGGGCTGCCTCAAAGAGAGCCGCATTCTCTGGGCATCTCCAGCCTGGTCAGCCCATGTGCTACCCACGTGCCCTCCTAGGCTGGGGCTGCCAGTGAGCCTCTGGCAACATGCTGCCGTTCTAATCCTGGGGAATGTGAGAGAGAGCCTGCGTCCTGGCTTGGGTACGTGCTGCAAGGCATTTCCTGTTTGCGACTCCCTCTCTCTGACAAATGAGCAGCAGGCAGCTGCTCTGTGGGTCAGCGCCCTGGGACAGTGGGAGGAACAGCCTGCTCGCACAGTGAGGTCAGGCCAAGCCAGAGGAAGGGGTTGTTACTGGAGCCAGGAGCTGGGGCTGGCACTGAGGAAATGTGAGGGCCTTGTTGCTGCATAGCACCAGGGAGGGCTGGGCGGGGGGGGAGAGTTGGGTGGAAGATGGATGTGAGGAAAGTCAGGAAAAGGAGACAAACTTATCTTGGAACAGAAGAATGCTCAGAGCCAGACACCCTAGCTAGAGATGCTGCCTCAAGTAAGCGTTAGGGCATGGTGGGACATTTGTGTGCCCCACAGCTAGCAACTAAGAGCATGGGAGAGGTAGAAGCCTCTACCTGCAAGAGACAAGGTTGCTTGGGCTGTGGAGTAGGCAGTCAGGCCATGCTGCCAGGGGGCAGGATTCTCACAGAGCCTCAGCCTGTCTGGTTTTGTGTCCAGCCCTGCACGCTGTTCCCCCTCCAATCTGCATCATGCATTACCATTCCTGACTCAGGCCTTCTCCTTCAGGTTAACAGCTTAGTGGGACACCACCAGCATTTAACCAACACATAAGGACACAGTGACAGCAAAGCAAAGGAGATCACCAAGGACAAACTCGTGCCCTTCCAGGAAGCCATGAGAGTGAGATACATGCTGAAGCTTCAAAATCACAAGACAAAGAGGCAAAGCTGGAGCATCTACACCTTTGTGAAGGACTCCTCCAGCTTTGTGGAACGCTCTCTGAGGCTGAGACAGGACAAGTAACGAAAGCCGACAAGTACATGGACACCTAACCACTTCCTTGGGCGACACAAGAATGTTGCATAGAAAGAGAAATGTAGATTAGGGTTTCTGCAGGGATGGAAACGTATGGTCAAATACCTGCCTTGTGCAAAGCATGGTCAGCCCCAGAAGGGAAAATATGAGAGGCATTAATAAACTAGTATTTAAGGTAATGCTTTTTCAGGCAAGAAAACAAACCTGTAACCTCCCCACAACCCCAAACACCCCCTCTGCCCCCATCCCCCAGCTCTTTCACAGACTCCATTTTGCCTCTGCCTGGATTCTTCCTGTAGGTTTATTTTCAGCTTGGATTGGCCAGATCACAAAGATGGTTTGTTTCCTTGGGATTAACCAGAATTAGGAGCCAAACTGCAGAACTGTGTGAGGCAGGCTATTTCCCACCCCTTGCTAGCTTTGGTGTTTGAGATTCTGCTTTCCACCCCTAGGAAGTCCATTCCAGAATAGGGAGGGAGCAGCACGGGCCACAGTTTGGGGACACTAGCAGGAGGACAAGTTTTCCCTGGCCTTGATATTCAGGGGAGAAGCCTGCTTATATATTTAGTGGTTCATTAAAGACCATGGAAAGGTGATTTAAAGGCCTTGGGGGAAGAAAGACAAGGCATAAGCAATGCAAGCTGGCTTGGCTTTGATGATCTTGGAAGGGCAAGAAGAAACACCATTCCTGCTCCCCCAGCACTGAAGTTTTAGCACCATGGCCACCAAAGCACCCCCCTGCTTCTCACCACACTGCTGGCAGAAGCAGAGAATGTGTCTCAACAGCTCAGACAGCCAGAGCTGAGCAGCTTCAGCTGGACAACTCTCCTGCTGAATCAGACTCTGCTGAAAGAATCTCCTTCCTGTTTACAGGGGAAAATAGAAAGGGGTGGCAGCCCTTCCACCTGGGATGTCTTCATGGATCACTGAGCTGTGTTAGAAGAGGGCTACAAGGACAGCACTGAGTTCACTACATATGAGCATTGCTCCCTCCTGCTAAGGAAGTGACTAATGTTCCAGGGACCTCAATGACTCTCCTTTCCTCTTTCACAGGGGCAATCAGTGGAACAAAGCCACTTAGTCCTGCTGCAGATAACTGGGCCCACCCAGGAGCCCATCTAGACTGGGTCAGAGAAGGTGGTGCCACTAGCACAGGGATGGGCAAAATGCAGCCTGGGAGCCAGATATGGCTTGCCAGGTCATTCTATCCAGCCCACTGGGCACCTTAAGATTAATTTTCTAAATTCTTTATCTGCCTTGGGCTGCCTGTCACATGGCCCTCGATGGCTTGCCAGAACTCAGTAAGCGGCCCTCTGCCCAAAATAATTGTTCATCCCTGCACTAGAAGGATTCTGCATGACCAGGGTGTCAGGTACAGGGGTCTGTCAGCTGTGGCCATTGTATTTTAAATCAGGGTTATTATCACTGTGTCCTTGGCAGTGCTAGAACATGCTAGTTGGGTTCTGTGGCTGTAAATGGGATGCAGGTAACTTGGCTGGCAGGGCTGCTTGCCGAGAAGTAACGTGAACTCGCAACTCCTCTGACTGGAGAGCAAAGCCTAGTTTATGAAGGTTTATGCCTGATTTATGAAGTGCTGGCATGTGCTCCCCCCAGTCACAGAGGGTGCCCAGCAAGGAGGTAGGTCCATGAAGCAAACAAGCCAAAGGTGTGCAAAGGGTGCTTGTTGTCCCTGGATTCCTAGGCACACCATTTGCAGGCTGAGGTAAGGAAAGTAAAGCACCCAGTCTGGGTTTCTTTGTGGAGGACAGAAGGGTAGCTACAAAGTTGAGATGGAGGCAGACTCTGCGCTGCAGCAGGTGACAGTTCGGTGAATCACTTCACCCACGTCTCCATTCCCCCTCACCGTTTGTGGTCTATCCAGACCATGGTGCTCTCATGCAGGGAAAGCATTGCTGTGATATGCATAGGGAGAAGGGAAATGGCTCTTTACTGTGCCGACCCCTCCTCTTAGATTAAAGGATTAACCTAAGGCTGGGTGATGAACTGGGAAACCAGGAACAATGGCAGCAGTCCTCTCAGCTGAGAAACTTAAACCCCTGATCTGGCCCGTAGGAAAACACAAACAAAAAAGACATGGTGCCTTGGAGGGTGAAAGGGGGTGTGGGGGAAAGAAACCCCGAGATTCCTCTAGGCTGACACCTTTCCCCTCCATGGCTTGCTCCAGGCCCAGCTGACTTCCCCAGGGAGGGGCAGCTTGCTTTCGTCTGTTCTGAAAACAGACTCTGATGTTTAATGGAATGTAGGTCACAGTTAATCAGATGCTCAGGCTGTCTGACAGCTCGACTGCTCCCAAAACCTGGCAGTGAGGGGCAAAGGCAAGGGGAAAAAAAAAAAGAAAACATGCTAATAAAAAACTGCTCAAAACCATCAGAATAAAGTCAGGCTGCTCAGAGTGCTGACTACATGCAGAGGCATGTGGTTCTGAGCACATATGTTGGGGAGTAGGAAGACTGATTAAAAGCCAGCCACGGGGTCTAGTTAAAAGGGAAGGAATTGGGCTGCTGGGTTTTCCAAAGCTATACATCTTGGAACTAACTCTCTTTTCATAGCTCATCAAAGGAAGGATATGCCTCTCGTAGGGAGTTGCTTTCCGTACTCATTCGTCTGGGCTGTAGGAGCAGCTCTTGGACCAAGAGTGTATCGCTGACCTGCCCTGGGATGGAGGTAGTTTGGCAAGCAGCATGTCAAAGTTGCTAAAAGAAGTTGAGGCAAGAAATCTCATTGCCTGGCAGTTTTAGAAGAACAAAGAGTCCTGAGAACCTGCTAGGGACTCCAGGCATGTGATAGTTCCCTTTCCCAGGAAGGTTTGCCTGACCTGCATGCTCTCCATCCTGGCTCTGCTGAGCAATCTGCTCCTCTGATGGAGAATGTCCAAACAATGGCACCAAACTGGGAGGGAGGGAGGCAGAGAGGGAGGGCTGGTTGCTACCCTTTTCCATACACTGCTTATTGAGGGCTGTCTATATTATTCTAGCTCCCCCTTCATCTACAGCCAGCAACACAATCTTTATCTTTCCAGGGCAGGACTCACCACTGGCTCCACCCTCCTGTCTATAGCCCAGGAATAGCAGACTGCTCCCCATCACCTTCTATGTGCTTGAAAAACAGAGCAACCAGAAAAGCCCTGGTCTCTAGCTCTTCCCTGAAGAATGCCAGCCTCTATACTTTGGGGACAGCTACACCCACCCTGTGCGTGCTCCCCACTCCCCAGAGGCTGGGGACAGGGTGCTGTGGAGAGCCTGCTGCCTGTGGCAGGACAGAACAGGTCAGGTCATCAATGACCCACCGCCTGCGTGCCCATCAATAAAACGAGCCTTATGGCACCTACAACAGCCCAGCCAACCGCCTGCCCAGAGCTTTCAGGCAAGGTTCCACAAAGCAGCCTTCCGATCCTACCTGCACGACTGACTCCTCAAACACCTGCCCTGAGCAGTGCCTCTGTAAATCTCAGACAGGAAAGTCACAGAGGGGAATTATGCATATCTGCTCTGAGCTCTTGTGGAACCAAGGCAGGTGCATTTGCTGGGAGGCTGCCGGGAGGAAGTGTGGGGGGCAGGAGAGGGAGAGGGAGAAGGGCAGGAAAGAAGAGGCTGAGTAGCTAAGGGTGATACTAGCTGGGCTCCTAATCAAGGCTCCCACAGGACAAGTGCTCAGATGGGTAAGCCCGGATGCAAAAGACAGGCAAGCTAGCAGGTGCCATCCTCAGTGAGTACGGGGAGCCAAAGTGGCTCCCACAACCAGGCAGCTAAGGAGGATGGAGCGTTGCCTGTGGAGCCCAATGCTGGCATGCACAAGGACAGCTTCCTGCAGGGAGCTCAGCTTAACAGGCCTGTGGGAGAGGCTCCAAGCAGCTCATGGCAGCTGACAGGAGCTGCATCTTCTCTGTTCAGTGTAAACCTTCCCCATGGCTCTGCTTGTTTCCATGGCGACCCCACAAGCGAAATTTTCCATCCCAGATGCCAAATGCCTGTGGATGAGGCACAACCCTCCCAGGGTTACCAAATATAGACAAAACCCGAGCGTGCGCTCCACGATGCAGAATGAGGAAGATGCAGCAAGCCCCAGTGGGCAGCTGTATTGGTGGCTGCAGCTCAAGGGGGGCCCTCAGGCTGGACACCCTGCTCACCAGTGAGGGTTGGAGAGGATCTATCACCTCTCAAGCAAGGCCCCATATCTGGCTTGGAACAGTCTTTATGCACCATAAACAGGAGCTGAGCATGCCTGTGCACATGTAACTGGCATACTATGTTCCCTGGATGCAGAGCATGTCAAAAGACACAGGAACCCTGACTGCCCAATGACTTGTCAGAGATGCTCCTTATTCAGAGCTGCCATCCACAGCTGCACCCTTCTGCCCACACCTCTTGCCATCTAACCAGTATAAGGTAAACTGTGCTCTAGGGGGTCATCTCCCCACAAAGTAATCTCTCCTCCATACGGAGAGCAGCAGAATGGCTCCCTCCCACCTCCACCCCATAGAGCTGTGGAGCCAGACTAGCACACTACTTACGTGGTCTGCATGAGCTCAGGGTTGGGCACACACTGCAGGCGGTGGGAGAGGAGCTGGAAGGCACTGCTCTGGGGCAGCAGCATCAGCAGCCCATAGAGAGCCTTGATCAGGTAGGGATTATTTTTTACATCCAGCAGCTGCAGGCGAAGATCTGTAGCCAAACAGACAAGTGTGCAAAGGAAGTGAAACAGCACTTATATTCCATCCAGTACCCAGAACCTTTGCTACCAATCTGCTAGGTCCAGACAGTGACTGGGAACTTCTTTACCAACATCTCCCAATAGGCCCAAGGCCACACCACACTAGTGCCATGGACCTGCTTCCATCAAGGTAACTCTGAAAGAGGAACTCTGCCAGTTCCATTCCCAGAGAGAATACCCATTATTCCCTACTCCAGAGACTCCCAATTGTAGCTTCAGCATGCAGGCAGTGACCAGGTGGGCTGCTTCTTCTGACATCCTATGAGGCAGTCACAATGCCAGCAGCCTGCTTGCTCTACCAACCTTCCTCTTCCATGATGTGGTGCTTCTGTAACAAAAAGCCCTTTCTTGCCTGCACCCCTTGCCCAATTTTGTGCATTTACTTTTCCTTCTAAGTGCTGGCAGAGACCTAGCACACTCATTGCATGGGTGTGGCAAAGTTTGGAGCAAGCCAGAAAGCTGAAGTGGCTTTCTGTAGGAGAAACCCACAAATCACTACATATCAATTGAGTTAAGTGTCACTACAGAAGACAAAAGAACTAAAATATCCACTTAAAGAAAAGCCTGTAAGAGACAAGAAAAGCCAAGGTGCATTGAAAGCATGACTGTAAATATATCCTGGTGAACACATTCCCCCTTTGATTAAAACATATTTCCCAAAGCAAACTTCCCATATCTGTCTAAAGTTTATGCTAAATCAGTCCACTGCATCTAACCTAACTCATTGTCCCCAGTGGCTGTTAATCCTCACTACCTCACATTTGCATTTATTGATTAAGGTATATTTTTCTTTTTATATTTCATCTGTCTCATCTTTACCCTGGCATTCTGTATTTTATGTTTTATACCTTTTAACAAATGTATTCTTTACAGTAAGTCATACCTTGTATTACTACAATGATTATTATAAGAATGTATTGGAATTGTAATCACTGGAACTGTATTGCTGAGTTGGGCTGGTCCCCCTGAGTGAATGCGATTATGTATGAATCAGTAGATAATTGAATGGCAAAGCAAGAGCCTCTGGCTGTGAATTGACAATAGCCTAGCCAGAGAAACTTAACATTACAAAACTCTACTCTACAAGACATTTTAAGCTAATCAAGCCACCTGAAACCTGCAACAACACAGTCACAATAAGTCAAGGGTGGACTCCCAAAACTGCACCATCAGGTAAAACCCTAGTGACCATGACTGACAGCTGTCATGCACTACTCAAGACCCACATGGGACAGCGACCTCCAGACTGGACAACCAAGATGATGCTGGGGGATCACACAAGTTTGCCAGAGAAGGGATAAAAGGCAGTGAAGCGTGACCCTCGGGGTGCTCTCTCATCCAGCACCCAACCTACAGAGACAGAAGGACAAGCAGGCGACCCCCTTCCGAAGACACTGCCTTGGAGAAAACTGACCATTGACAGCAGACTCCAGCGTCCCGGATAGGTTCCCTTTCCTGACCAAGTACATACCCGTTTACTGCCTTTTGAGCAAGACTGCCCGTGGTTTGAGGTATGGCTGTGTTCTGCAAAGAGACTGTGTAAAAATGGCAGCTTTCTGCATCTCACTGCATTCAAAGAGTCAGTAGTTTAGCAAGCTTATCTTCCATGGGGATCAAAGGGAAACTGTCTACCAGGTTCCAGCGGTAAGATTATAACTGCACACGTGACAAAAGGAAGCAAATTACTGCTATGGACAATGCACTGAGACCATGAACTCATGATCTTGACACTCAGATTCTAGGTGGAAGTCATAGCTCTGACAGTAAGAAAAAGGTAGCTCCTTTTTTCTGGGCTAAGCATTGCACAGACTCCAAATCCAATATGTCACAGACATGGAGCTACACATGATGCCATCTTAAGTATTGCTTTTCAGATTAGCTGCACCTCAAGTCCCTTGAACAGTGAGCACTGACAAGAAACAGCACATAATGTGCAGAAAGCAAGCACTCCCTGCCAGAGCTACCACCATCATCTGCAGCCCTGGTCAAGTACAGGGTTACTGCAGAGGGCTATATGGTTTGTACCATCAGTTTGGTCCTTTTGGAACAGCAAATGCCTCTAAGTCTACACCAAAACCATGGTTGGCAGTAAACATGGCGCAGCCCTTCAGAACATTGTCTGATACTACACAACACAAGCTGCACAACTCTAAGACAGCCATATACAGCAGCAGCAGTGTGAAAAAGAAACCAGGTGCCTGGCAGTTCCCTGAAGTTGCCATTTCTAACTCTCTTCATTAGACTAGCTTGTTTTACTGTCCTTAGTGCTGGGCAAGCTGGCCTATAGATCAAAACTACAGACAGGAAGGGGATGGTGCTCTGTCAGCCAAATTATGTTCATATGCCTATGTATTAGAAGTCAGGGGACCTGAAGACATTAACACTGAATCAGGCTGTACTCTGAGCCCTGCCACTGGAACACACACTGCTCGTTTGCTCTCATTCTACATACAGTGAGCGTAATGTAGCCACTGTTCTAATTAATGTGCCAGAGATACAACAGTACCCAGCCTCATGGGCCAAAAATTGGCCATGCTGAAATTTCCGCAGTTGTGCACATGGAAGGGTGGGGAGCATGTTTTCACAGCAGCACTTCTCAGCATGGCCTGAGGTGTTGTAGACAGATCCCTTGTTCTCGAACACTGGTGTTTGCAGCATTCTAGCTGGTTTTACTTTGGCTCCTCAGGTGCACTGGCCAAGTCATCGTCCTTCTCAGCATCTTGAACTCCCTCATTTGTGAAATGGGGACCAGATACCAACACATCTTTGCAACGCAGAGATCTCTGGTTAGAAAATCTCATCTCCCACATATGCCTCACCACCTTCCAACACCAACAAGACTCCCTTTCAGAAGGATTCAGAACTAGGGCAAGAATTTCTTTGCCTTCTGGAAACAGGCAGTCCCCAGGGTGGCCAGCTCAGAAATTGCTAATGTTCACATGCACTGGGCTCTGGAAAAGCTGGAGAAAACCATGCACCATCACTTTGTGAACAGGGATCAAAAGGCAGGTAAGAGAGATGGAAAGTCTCTTTTCCTCCCACAGCAAACCTGAGCATTTCTCTTCTTTGGCTTATCCATTGCACAACTCCCTGCCCCAGCTGACATGTCTAATGTTAACTGGTTTCCCATCAGTTTTGCTGAGCTGATGTCAGAGGATCAGCAGCATCTACCTGCTGCCCCCAGAATTTAGGCAATACCAGCAGTTTCATCTGTGCTGCAGGGAGGGGAAGGGCTTTGTGATGTGCACACATGCACTTCCCCAGTAGGATGGCAGCTGTTTAATTAATGTACCCAAGTTATTTCTCCCTTCTGACTCCTCCCTATCTCCCCTCCCCTGTATGTCTGGCTAGGGAACTGCAGTCCTGAACTCATACAATTAGAGTGATTTCCATGACAACAGGCTAGGATGTTGCAAATAAAAATTTGTCTTTGCTGTACAGAGACAATGGGATAAAGGAGACTGATCTTGCCCAGCCGCACGATCTTCTGGAAGGAAATCCAAGACTGGGACAGGAATTCTCACTGGTTAAATGCTTGTGTGTCATGTACTTGAAGAGCTCAGTGCACACTAGGCAAGCTTGCCTCCAATAACAGGGCATGAAGTAAGCATATTTCAAGTTCCAGACCCATTCTTGGGTGGAGCAATAGGTGGCATAGCCATGCAGCCTCCTGAACTCCCACAGATCTGCACACCCCTGATGGGCTATTACCTCTCTGACCCCTGCCCAATCCCAGGTATTCAGCGAAGGTGACAAGAGGCATCCTGTTGTCCGAAAAACATCTAGGCTCTGGGCAGAAAGTAGGTAAATTCACATGCCATGATCACAACCCATTAGCTGCACCAGGGAGCTTAGGCAGAACTTAGAGCTGGAATCTATCTGCTGCTCAAGGAGAGGAGATATGGGAGCAAAACACAAAGCAACTCCTACACGAGAAGAAAGAGAAGCTTGCCCAGTGCCAGCTGGCATGAGAAGGTCCAGATCACCATAAGGAGCTCATTAGATGCAACATAGCACAGGGTAATGAAGGTGCAAGGGCACTTCAGAAAGATGCAGATTCATGGGCACTTGGCAAGTGTCCCAGCACTAGTAACCTATGGACACTAGTAAGGCATAAGGCATGGGAGCAGGCTAAGGCCTTTGGGACTGGCAACCCTTCATTCCCATCATGCATGGTATGTAACTTGTGTCAGGCCACTCTATCCCATGGCACTAAGTAAAGCACCTGCTGCAAACCTCTCCTGGAACCTGCCAATGTTGCTGACCTCTCTCTCAGATGTAGGCAATAATAAGGCCAAATGGAACCGTGGAGGGGAGAGCAAAGGAGCAGACTGTGCTGTAGCACAGCAATGACATGAAGAGCAGCCTGCTATGAATCACTGTGGGGAGCATTCCAAGCAAGTGCCTACTGGTGAGAGATGCCAAGGGCAAAGCAGAGCCTGTGCCTCTATGTACCTCTGGGGATTGAGGCCCAGTCTGAGGGGATGCAAGTGATGAGTTGATGTTACTGCCTGACAGTGTCTGACAAGCCATGTTTTTGGCAGTGGCTGTGAGAAGCGTATAAATCAAGGCCCCATCTGCTTTATGGAAACTGACTATTGCTATGACTCCAGGCATGTTACTAGGAAAGAGACCACCTCCCCATTGAGGCTGTCAGCGAGAAATACTTTGTAAGCATGTCACCTCGTGCTGAGGGCACAACACAACCTGGAAGTCAAGTCACGTTAGGCTGGGTCACAACGCAAATGGAAAACCTTCGTGGAACAGCAATGGGCTACAGGAAGCAGTGCACTTGACTCAGACAGAGGGAGCCAATGACCCAAAGAGCACATCTTGCTGGAGGTACCATCTTTTGGGTCATAATTGAAACATACATCTTGACCACTTAAAAGTGAGGACTGCTGGGAATGATCCTATGCTGCCTAGCTGTCAATGGGGCTGACAGCACAGCCCATGGGAGAACTGCCAGTCCAACGGATCTCACTGCCTGGACAATCCCTGAGAAACCATGTGGACTTCACCCCTGTGCCATTATTCTTTTGCCACTCACTGGTGGTCATAAAAGATCCCCAGGCTCATTTTGAGACAGCAGGTGGTGCTGAAACTGATGTCCTGGCCAAGTGCCACATGGGGGTAACTAATATCCTGTCCCTGCTAAACCCCTCCCCACTCCCCTACCCCCAAACACACAGGTTCAGCTGAATATGGTGTACACCTACATATGTCCTGGATTGCTGTGTAGTATCACCAGCCACTTTAAGACATGTCTGGCATATATTTACCTTTCCTGGGGTAGTCTGCTACATGGATTTAGTTCCACACACCTTAGGGATCAACTATGCTCAGCCAGCAAGTGCAATTGGGCACTTGCTGGTCTTCTCTTTAGGAGCCTGCAACAAGCTAGGAATAATGTGTGTAAACCTAGGAATAACAGGTGTAAACTAGTTGAGAGTGGATTTAGGATAGATATTAAGAAGAAATTTTTCACAGTAAGGGTGGCCAAGATCTGGAATGGGCTTCCAAGAGAGCTGGTGCTATCACCTAGCTTGGAGATCTTCAAGAGGAGGCTGGAGAGTCACCTGGCTGGGGTCATCTGACCTCGGTCCTCTTTCCCGTCAGAGGCAGGGGGTCAAACAAGGATCCATTGTGGTTCCCTTCTGACTCTACAATCTGTGAATCTATGAGCTATGACCAGTCTTCACAACAGGCCTGTGCCTTCCCCAAATCCATGTTTTTGGGGATCTAGGGATCCTCTGTTCCCCTTCAAATGCCAAGCCCCTAGATAAGGGGAGACTTAACTGCTTATAGTCCTTTAACTCGGTTCATTCCCAGAAAAACAAACTTGTATAATGGAAGGAGTCCAGAAGGTGTTAAGAGCTCAGACTTGGTTCCAACTGTCCCAAAGTGTTTAGCTGGAGTTGTCTTGCCCTGAGTCATTGTTTCATTTCTGACTTAACTCTCCAACAGCCCTCCTATTCAGCTAAACCAACGTGTTCATATCATAAACATCCCAATAACCAGGTCACATATGGGACTCATAAGTCACAGAACAGGTGCTCATCCTTCACACTGTACCACATGCCAGATGTAGCTGTAGTAAAGCTGTAGCTGAAATGACCCCGACATACCAAGTTTGAACACTGTGGGACCCTCAGGATAAGAGCTGGGATTACAGATTATACACAAAGACATATCATATCAAGAAGCTATGAGAAGAAAACCAGTTCACTTCCTGCCTGGACTACCTACCATACTGAGGACAGTGTGGGCCAAAAGCTGGGCATTCATGCCTAGCATCACAGATTGCACCCTAGGAGTCCACTGCCCCAAGGCAGGACATGCTGGCATCCACAAACACAGAAGAGTTAATTTTTACTTGGTCCAGTGATTCTGCTGGTTATTTATAACAGGATTTTACATCCATGTTGAGAGAAAAAAAAATCCCAAAACAAAAAAAAGGAAATAAATACAGTGCAACACCAACTGTGGTCCAATACAACATGTTCAGCCTGGGAAAGCAGGAATCCAGGTTGCTGTTCCTTTCCAGATGAGGGTAACTGTGCTTACAGAGTGAGGAAACCCCAGGGGCCTGAGATGGCAGATAGCCCTGGCATCGATAACATGGACTCCACTGAGGTTCTACTCCCTTGCACCTCAGCTGGGCAAACTCTCCAACTACACTGTTCAATCTTTTTTCTTGTGGCTCCACCAACCAGAACATGCTGGCTGGACTCTCTTCTCCTGCCTTGGATTGCTGTGTTAAACAGCCAAAAGCAATAGTACAGAAATATGAAACCACACCCCTGGCCACTGCGGAGAATGCAGTGCCCTGGGAAGGTGAGTCCAGGAGTTCCTCACCTTGGCTTCATGGAAAACATAGAAAGCTCCTCTTCCCCTCAGGGAGGAAGGGAAGGGAAGGTGCCCAAACTTTTCCCCTTATGATTCTGCTCCGTTACTATTTTTGAGCAAGTGTGCTTTTTGGAGGGTGATCCTTTAGTCACTGACATTTCAGAGGAAAAACAACTATTTTGGACACCCATGTCTCTGCCAAAGCTCTAGTCAGACTAGGTTTGTGAAGAGTGTTTGAACACTCCCTTTCACTAGTATGGGTCACTGCCTGTGAGACTCCAAAAAGGCAAAGGCAGAGCTTTTGGGCAGAGCTTGCACCCTCCCAATCCCCACACTCCTTTCGCAACACTGCCCCCAAATTCCTCACTCTCAAATACTTGCCTTCCTTAGCTCTGCAGCAACAAGGAACTTTTGGAAATAGAAATGTTACCAAACAGACCATATTGTAAAGGCTGTGTACCAGGAACCTTCCAAACAGATGACCTGGGGACCTACTTTCCTTTGATCAAACACAGTCCCATTCATCAAAATGGAACTGCCTGCTGGAGTCTTTCATCTTTCTTATATGAATTTTGATTTTTGACTTTTAATTTCTTGGAGAACATCATCTGCATATGGATTTCAGAGCCCTTTAACATTATTTTTAAGCCAGAACTTCTGGTCTCTGGGCAAAATTTCCCATAGTAGCCCCTCCCTGCAGACGGCAGGAAGAGAGCAAGGAGCATGCAGAGGTACACATTCCATGAAAGCTGCTAAAGGCAGAGTTCAAGTGTGCAACACATGGACATCTCTCAGGTTCAATTACTATAGCATGTGTCACTGAGCCTCTGTGCATTAGGTTAAGATAAATCCTCAGCTGTGGAGATCAATGTTGGGAGGATCAGAACCACAGTTTGAGTCTCAAGTGTGAGGAGAGATGCTTCAGAATCAGACAGTTTTGGAAAATGCTCTTTTCTGTTGTTATAAAGGGGGCTGTATATTAGGAATCCTTGTTTAAGCAACCTAAAAATTAGAAGCAGCAGGCAGTCTCATCTTACACTCTCTGGAAGCACAACAAACTTCAAGACTGAGCTGTAACATTTGTCAACAAGCATTTAGAACAAGTCTTTTAACCAGTAAGTGACTCCTAGTCTTAACTGCAACTACCACACCATTATAACACACTGAGTTTATATATTCATTATCTTCATACTCCTATGCAGCTACCAATGACACAATGTCATTGCCTTGAGCAACATCACAGACTATAGTAGCTGCACAAAGGCATCCAAGCAGTTTGCTTCAATTTGGTGCCCCTGCCCTCTTTGTTTAGAGCTAACAGTATTGGGACTGTTAACCCATATTCAGCATGTGCTCCCTTCTCTGCAGCTATCCAGCATGTCCTGATGGGCAGTGCTACTGGAGGTCTTGCACAGCTCACAGCAAAAGTCTCATAACTTCTGCTCTATTTATTTGTGCAGTGCTGCCACCTGTGATGAAGGAGCAGGGGGGGGACATGCCCAGAGTACATGAGAGCATGAACACACCATGCGTGTACTTTGTATCCTTCCCTCAGTGCACACGTGCGTACCTCCCCCCACAAATATTGCAAAGCAAACTTTGGAAACCCCTCCTCCCATCCACATCACAAAGCAAGCTTTGGAAAGGCTACAGTTGATGCTTACATGTGAAAATTGGACATTCAATGAGCTGTACCAACTTGTCTACCTCTGTGAGGAAATCCACTGTGACTTCCAGGTCCCCACTGGAGATGTTAGTTAAGGACATTTCTCTTTTTTGGGAGAAGGGTGTAGCCATGGTATGTGATGGCCACAGTTCAGGTAGCCCAAAAGAGGCTTTTTGCAGCAACAGAACTCAGGTGCTGGCAACTCTTTCAGATTCCCCCGTTTCTCTTTTGGATAGGATCAGTTACTGCCCAGTTTGCACTACAGATCAGGGTTTGCCTTCCGGAAGGAACTGGGCAGCACAGGAGACCCCAAATGCTGCATTCCTTACGTCTCCCATACCTGCACAGGCAGCTGCCCAGCAGAGGGTATAAGCATTCAGGTGTCAGTCTGGGGCTTCTTCTGCTGCACTCTGCTTTGGCCTCTGATTGCTCTCTTCCAAAGTCTTAGTGAAGGGACAGAATGCGACTCCAAAATCTCCATTAGAGCTTGTTCAGGTTTCTACTCAGCACAAGCCTGAAACACTTTCAACACAAATACTAGTCTCTTCCTCTTTACCTGTATCAGCACCTAGTAAACAGCTGGCTCCTACAGGAAGCTGAGGAAAAATCTCACCAGTGAGATATTTAAACAGTCTAGCAGAGACTCCATGACAAGGTTGAGGAAGGGTGGAAGGGGAACTGGAGCATCAGCTCTTCAGGCTGAGCAAGTCTCCATTACCCCAGCAGTCAAAAGATGGGGGAAAGTAAGGATGCCCTTTAAGACAGCAGCAGCTTCATAAAATCCAGGCCAGGTATATCACTGCAAACAACTCTACGTGAAAAAAAAGCAAAGTGGTTTAAAGTGATTTTATACACAGCTGACCTTTGGAAGTGTACAGTGCTTTTACTGCACTGATCCAAAGTGTTCTTAGCACCTAAGATAAACTTTGAAGTGCATTAGAGAGGGTAATTTAGATTATTAAGCTTGTGCTTATGGAAATATACTTAAGGAGTTTCATATTTTGCTGGCACATGGAAATAATCATTACATTCAAACCTAAATAGTGATGTCAATGGAACCACTGGAGAACCGCAGAGAACTGGTCTCAGCCTTGCCAGCAAAGCCTCAGCTGTTGCCTCCTCCCAGGACTTGCTAAACAAGGAAGCATTCCTCAGACACTGGAAGTGAGGCAAACAGAGGATCCAGCACAGAACCTCCCTCCACAAAAAAAACAACCCCCCCCAAAACGTCACGATATGCTAGTGATTGAGGCTATGCTCTGGCCAAGGGGAGCTAGGGGTCACGGAGAAGGGAGACGACCGTTTGCTTGCCTCCTGTACTTGAGTGGAAGGTAAAAATAAAACAAAAGCAGCAGATACAGAACAGTCCCAAGGGCTGCTGGGTTCCACTGGTGCTGCAGTTATAGCCTTGCTTGAACACAAGTGGAACAATATTATTTTTCCATCCACACAAGATTGGGGTGAACCTCATGTTCTAACATGGTTGGGTTGTAACCATGCTGTAACCAGACTACATCTGGAGCCCAGGCAGAGCTACACAGACTGAAAGGCTACCTTGCTGTATTTGATAGTATCTCTACTGCCACCACAAATATGATGGCAACAGTATCTCAGAGAGAGCTCCTCCCAGCAGGGACCTAGGCTTCCTACTTTGTATCCTGCCTAGCACAACAGGGATTGAAACAGAGCTATAAATAGCAATACAAACAGCAGCAGCAACTGAGCTGCAGCTCATGAGGCTGAAGCCTTGGAGGGGGGACGGTCAGCTGACAGCAGTTAGCTGGGCACAGTGCTCCCAGCCCTTTACTGAGCAGAGGCCTGAAGCCTGCAACTCCCTCCTCAACCCTCCTCCCACATGGGCAATGGCTGAGCTTTAAAAACACAAAAAGAAACTGTGTGAAGTGCCCCCAACTTAAGGGAATCCAGGGCTCCTGACAGCTGAAAGGAAAGGAGAATCTCTCTGGCACAGGGCTATGTGTAAACATGGAGTCCTTATCTTCTCAGAGGGAGGAGTTCATAAGGCTCTACCCAGCCACCTAACTCCTTGCCGGCAAAAGAAGCTCTGCATTGGGCTTTCCTCTTTTTACACCCACAAAACGTTATGCAAAGAAAAGAGATCTGGACTGTGGCCAGGAAATGTGTCCACCTCCTTTAATTAAGGTCCCTCGGCAAGGAAGATTCCTTAGGTAACAGATGGCTGCAGCAGGGAGCTGGGGCTTGTGTAGAAGAGGCTTTTCCAGCTGTGCAGCCAGCAATTATTGCTTGATCGCGTGCCTGGGCAAGCCCTGGACTCTCAGAGAATGTATACTAGAGAATGGGCAAAATACGGCCCGCAAGGCCATTCTATCCAACCCACAGGGCCCCTAAATATTAATTTTCTAAATTTTTTATCTGCCCTTGGTTCCTGTCATTTTTGACAGGAACCAAGGGCAGCAGGACCCAGGGGAAGTCTGGCAGGCTCTCACAACAGTAGGGTCTGCATCCCACAGCTGAAAGCCCCAGCAGGGGCTTCTGCCCCGGGACCACGTGGCTGCTCCGTGTCAGAACCTCAGGTAAGGGGGGGGGGGGGGAGGCAGGATCCTGGGGAAAAGCTGGGGGCAGGGGGAAGCAGCCCCTTGCCCAACGCCCTGTGCTGCAGCCGCTTGCAGCCTGCCTGAGCCTGCTTGCGCCTGCTTTGGCTAGCCCCATGTGGGCTGCGAACACTGCAGCAGAGAGAGCCAGCCACAGGGCAGGGGAGGGGCCACTCCCCCCCAGCTTTTCCCTGGGCTCCTTCCCAGCATGGAGGAAAGTGGCCCCTCCCCTGCCCTGGGGCCGGAGTTCCCTGCTCCAGCCACTTGCAACCCACGCGGGGCTATCTGGAGCAAGCACAAGCAGCCCCAGGCAGGCTGCTAGCAGCTTCAGCGTGTGGCACCAGGCACAGGGCGGGGAGGGGCCGCCCCCCCCACGCTCAGCACCACCTTGTAACTCAGTCCCATGCCGGCTCCAGGCTAGCCCATCGGGGCTATGTGTGGCGGCAGCAGCTGTGGCCCCCCCGCTTGCCACGCTAGGCAGTGTTTGCTGCTGCTGCCTGTGTGCTGCCCATCACGTGAGCTCCGGGTGGGCAGCAGCAGCCAACACTGCCCAGCGCGGCAAGGTGGGGGGCCGCAGATGCTGCCGCCAATGCGTGAGCCCGGTGCTGGTGGGGCCAGGCTGGCAGCGGGTGCGGGTTACATGCTGGTGCTGAGTGCAGGAAAAGTGGCCCCTTGCTTGTCCTGTGACTGGTGCCCTGCACTGTAGCCACTTGCAGCCTGCATGGGGCTGCCTGTGCCTGCTCCAGACAGCCCCACATGGGCCGTGAGTGCCTGCAGCAGAGAGCATCGGCCATGGGGCTGACGAGGGGCCACTTTTCCTCATGCTCAGCACCAGCTCCTTCCCTGCTGGTGAATGTGGGGTTGGGGCTGTGTGCTGCCCCAGCCTGTACCGCAGGATTGGGGGGCACTGGGAGTGAGCAGGTGCAGGAGCCAGTAGGAGCATGGGGCCTGCACTGGTGTCCTGGGGCCAGTGCCAGCGGGGCCTAGAGCAGGGTGGCAGAAGCGTGGGGTCCCAGCCAGCAGGGGCTCTATGGAGCCGGGCCAGCTCCCCCCACCCCAGCTGGTGCAGCTCAACTCAGCTCCACAGACCCCTGCCAGCCTGTGCCCTGCTTTGGGCCCCACTGGTGCTGGCCCTGGGACACTGGTCCCAAGATGACGACTAGGGGCAGGGCTACTCATGCAGCTCTCGACAGCCTGCCAAAACTGAGTAAGCAGCCCTCCACCCAAAATAATTGCCCTCCCCAGATGTATACTGTCACTGCTCCTGTCTAGTCAGGTCTTCAAGGACCAGAGCCATAGCTATGGCTGTTTGGGGGACATCATATAGGTCTGATCCTTGAACGGCAGTGCCAGGAGCAGCCCTGGACCCTCAAGCATGTACGGGAGCCTTCCCATACATCTGGTCTCTCCGGCACAGCCGAAGGCAGGCTCACCTCTCCTACAGGCTAGAACATGGATTCAGCCATTTTTCTCCTAATAGAAGTGGGTGCTGCCGCTCAGGCATGGCAACCTCCCCTTCCCCAGAGCAGAACAGGGGTCTAAGAATGAGACTGTGCAACAGTGATGGTCATTCTGTGCACATACAGCACCAAGCAATAGTGCCCTGACTGGAAGAGATAAGCACTTTAGTACTACAAACAATGACAATCACTCCCCCCACCCCCAACAGTGAAGCATCTTCTCTCCACTATGCACCTATACCCTTGCTGGCCCAAGAAGCTGTGTATGCCCATCCTTGCTGCCCTCTGAGCTTGGGCTCTTCTGCATCTTCTGCTGCCCTTAGAGCTAGTGAAGAAGTGTATGGTGGCAGTCCCAATCATTTTTCTTTTTGAAGCCAGGCATGAAAAATGGACTTTCCTTCCCAAGATGGTTTATTTTCCATAACAGCCAGAGATGAGTGTCAACAGAAACTCTGTGAGCCTGACCTCCCCACTCAGGGATGCGGTGATAAGTGCTTCCCAGTACTGGCACAGGGTCGATATCTTTGTTAATCACGATGCAATTCTTTCTCCCTTAGAATGAGCCAGAACTTGGGGCTTTCATCCTTTCTCCACCACCCATTGGAAAGGGAACTGGTTTCACAAGCTGTCCTCAGCTAGCAAACTGCTGAGAACTCCATGCTTCTACTCAAGGGCACTGAGAAGCTCTACTACAACTAAACCGCTGACTGAGCAGCTATCCTCTCATTCAACATCCTGAATGCAGGCCCCTTTGGCTTCACTTGTTTGAAAAAGCCTCATTGGCTGTTACTATATCACTGGAGACTCTCAAACCCATTCAAAACTATTCATAGCTTGTAAAAGTCAAAGATGACACAGCAAAGACAGGTGGCCCCACTGCAGCCCTCTTCTCAAGAGAAGCAAACAATACACACACTGGGAAAAACAGGGGCTCTCTTCTGACCTGTGGATGGTAAACGTCCTTGATCAGACCACCTTTAATCAGCTGTTTAAAAACTCACCCAGTTTTGTTATGAGAACAGTGCAAGGCTAGATCATCACCCTTTGACCTTGTGAGCTACAGTGAGTTGCCCCAGTATGTCTGCTGCCTTGTTTAGGCTACATGATGTTACGCTGCTTGTAGACCCACCTACTTTCCTCCCCTGATCTACTCTTAAGAAACAGAGAGTGGAGCCCTTTAAAAGGATACAACTTCTGGATGAGGTCATAAGCATGTTTGTAGTTCTGGGTGAGGAAGCAGAGGGACACAGTTGTCACAGGGTTGTGGCACCAGGAACGGTACAGACAGCAAAACAGGTTACGGCTCTCCTGGGGAAAAGAGAAAGCAATGAGTTAGAACTATAGCTGGAGCGCACAGGTCAGTACACCAAGCCTCAGGTTCCCCACACCAAGACTGCCTGAAGTCAGAGGGTCAACACATAATAGGGTTGATTTGACCTTGGATTCCTCCAAAGCAGAGAGTCAAAGTACTACACAGAACATCATGGAGATCCCTTGAAAAGATATTAAAGGAGATATTTCTGGACTTCTGAAAGTACAAACACGCTTGTGTATGGCACTTGACTGGTGACAGCATATGTAGTAGCTGTGATATTTACCTAGACCAGTAGTTCTTAACCTTTTTAGACTTAAGACACCCCTTGGGAAATAACAGTTCTGTTTTCACTTGATTTTTGACTAAAGAAACGTAATAGAGCAATTCTTCTGTTGCAAAGAACTCAGAAAGACCTCAATAGGTCAGATGGTTTTTAATGCTATGAATTCTTATTTGAGATCTCTGGGTTTATCTTGTGAATCATGGGTGCACACCCAACAGTGCTAATATTGTGCTCCTCACTGCAATACCCTTAACAGGATATCAAGGCACCCCAGGGTGCCAGCACCCTAGTTAAGATTCACTGACCGAGACAAATGACCATTTTAATCTCCCTGGCTATTTGCATGAGTACCTGTTGTAATGGCTCCCTGCTGTGAGGAAATGCAGATGCAGGTCTTGGGAGGTCTTCTGCTTGTTGAGAGCCAGGGTCCAAGATGTCACAGAGAGACTACTGAAGCTCATCTGGCCCTCTGACCCCATGCTGCTCATCCATGTGGGTACCAATGATATTGCCCTTGGTGTATCAAAAGAGACTACAGGGCTCTGTGTGCAAGGGTGAGGGTTCCTGAGGCTCGGGTTGTGTTCTTGCCAATCTTTCCTGTGAAGGGAAAGGGCCTGGGCAGGAGTAGGTGCATCCTGCAGATCAACACCTGTCTGCACAGCTGGTGTCAGCAACAGGGATTTGGCTTCTTTGACCATGGGATGTTCTTCCAAGAAGGATTGCTGGGAAGAGATGAGATCCAACTGATGAAGAAAGGGAAGATCAACTTCACAGACAGGCTTGCTAACCCAGTTAGGAGGGCTTTAAACTAGGTTCACCAGAGGATGGAGACCAAAGCCCTAGGGGAAGTGGGAGAACTGGAAGTAGAGTAACCAGGAGAGGTGCAAACATAGCGCCCATATTTAAGAAAGGGAAAAAGAAGGATCCAGGGAACTGCAGACCAGTCAACCTCATCTCAGTCTCTGGAAAAATCATGGAGCAGATCCTCAAGGAATCCATTTCTAAGCACTTGCAGACAAACACGATTAGAAACAATCAGCATGGATTCACCAGGGGCAAGTCATGCCTGGCCAATCCGACTGCCTTCTATGATGAGATAGGCTCTGTGGATGTGGTGTATCTTGATTTTAGCAAGGCTTTTGATACAGTCTCCTACAATGTTCTCCCAGGCAAGCTAAGGAAGTATGGGCTGGATGAATGGACTGTAAGACAGATAGAAAACTGGCCAAAGCATCAGGCTCAGAGAGTAGTAATCAATAACTCAGTGTCTAGTTGGCAGCTGGTACTGAGTGGAATGCCCCAGGGGTGGGTCCTGGGGCTGGTTTTATTCAATGTCTTTGTCAATGACCTGCAAGATGGCATAGAGCACACCCTCAGCAAGTCTGCAGATGACAACAAGCCGGGGAGAATAGTAGATATACAGGAGGGTAGGGCTGGGATTCAGAGTGACCTAGACAAATTGGAGGATTGGGCCAAAAGAAATCTCATGAGGTTCAACAAGGACAAGTGCAAAGTCCTGCACTTAGGATGGAACAATCCCATGCAGCAGTACAGGCTGAGTGCTGACTGGCTGCTTTTAGCAGCTCTGCAGAAAAGGACCTGGGGGTTATAGTGGTCAATAAGCTGAATATGAACCAGCAGTATGCCCTTGTTGCCAAGAAAGCTAACAGCATACTGGGATGCATTGATAGGTGTGTTACCAGTACGCCAAGGGACGCGATTATTTTCCTCTATTCAGCACTGGTGAAGTCATAATTGGAATACTGTGTTCAGTTTGGGCCCCCCACTACAGAAAGGACATGGACAAATTGGAAAGAGTCCAGTGGAGGGGGACAAAAATGGTGAGGGGGCTGGGAGACATGACTAATGAGGGAAGACTGAGGGAACTGGGCTTATTTAGTCTAAAGAAGAGGAGAGAGAGGGGACTGAATAGCAGCCTTCAACTACCTGAAGGGGGTTTGAAAGAAGATGGAGCTAAACTGCTCTTCGTAATGGCAGATGACAGAACAAGGAGCAACGGTCTCAAGTTGCAGCAAGGGAAATTTAGGTTAAATATCAGGAAGAATTTTCTCCCTAGGAGGGTAGTCTAACACTAGAACAGATTACCCAGAGGTAGTGAAAGCTCTGTTCCTGGAGGCTTTCAAAACCCAGCCAGACAAATCTTTGGCTGGGATAATCTATTTGGGACTGGTCCTGATTTGAGCAGGGGGTTGGATTAGATAACCTCCTGAGGTCCCTTCTAACCCTAACTTTCTATGATTCTATGAGGAGGGGCATATTTTCATACAGGTATATGTGGAGATGATCAGAAATGTGGACCACTCTGCTTGTAAAGTACAGAGGGTGGGCTGTACATTTCTTGCAGCCTGTTGCGAGTTGCTGCACTTTACCCCAGAGCTGGTGACATTTCAGTAATGCTGTACAGAAGCTCAGGGAGCAGAAAACTGCAATGCAAATTTAGACTAGAGTTGTCCTAAGACTGTGCAGAGGCAGGTGGAAAAGTCTCCCCTGACTGAGGTCTTTTGTGCCAATCTGAAAGTCCAAGTGATTTTTTTCGCACATGATTAACAAGAGGATCTGAAGTAAATGCTAACAGTCTCTTAGATACTGTTTCATTTTGCCATTGCTCTAGTATGCCAAAGTCTCCCTCACAAGGGCAAGATGGCAAAGTGGTTAAGAAATCTAGCTATGGCTCTAGAGGTGCAAACTCAAGCGCTTCTTTGAGCTCATGTTAAAGACTTCTCTAGGTCAATTCAACAGGTATTGCCCATTCAAAAGGTGGGAGATAGCAGAGACAGGCAGACCTAATGCTGGCCACACTGTTCCCCTGTTTGCCATTAGCTACATAACCCGGTGTGCCCCAGCCATGCCAGTCTGATGGATTTGTAGGGTGGAGGGGATCTGTGACCTCAATTCTAGACAGAACGATAGAAACCTCCTGGGACTAAATGCACAGGATAGGGTATACAAGAAGCTCAAGACTGGTTTGTTTTCTCCTTTCAGCAGAAATCTCTGATGGTTCGCCTTAGTCATTAGTGGTTTGGTAATTCTGACTACTGCAGTAGGCACAAGCCAAGGCAAGCTGACTCTTCCCTTGCTGTGGCTTGAGTTGTCATCGCCCAAACCCCCCAGAGCAGCAGAGCACGTGGCAGGAGACCGTGCTGAGAGCCATGACAGTGAAAGAGGTGTGGTTGCTACTGACAAAGCCTGCTATGTCCTGGCATGTGGGTCATTAGCTGTAAGACACACCGAAGGACTGGACTGAAAGGCTGTCTGACAGCACAGACCTAATTACATGGGAAAGCCCTGAACAAATTAGTCAACCAAGTAAACAGTGTGCAGACAGCACTCCAGCCTGTTTCCCCCATCCCAAACCACTGGTTGGGAACAAAGAGGAAGATGCCAGAATACACTTGGCTCTAGAGCAGAGCAGTACATGCCATGGAGGCCCTTTGAGTGGCGCAGAAGTCGGAGTGCCTGGGAGGGTACAGGAGACATGGAGGCTCCACAGAGGAGGTACCTGCAAGCAGGAAGGGCTGCGTGTCCACCTGGGTGTTAGATCAGGCAAATGCAACTCAACAGTAAATAAGACAGTAAGGAAGACTTAGCAGATGGCAGCTTCTTTGGAGACAGCCAGCCCAGCTCATCATGAATCCAGAAAACACACGCAGTGTCTAGAAAATAGTTTAGCTGACAGTAGACTCCCAGACAGAACTCTTATGGAAGTTATGAGGGAAACGCTATTCTTCTTCAGACCAAGGTCAAGGCTGAGTTAGAACTTAACACACCCCTCTGCAAAGGCCAGAAACTAGGCTCCCCTAGGCAAGCATTGCCCTTAGCTAGAGCACCCTGCTAAGTTATGGCTACTGTGTGAGGGCTTTAATGTCCTGGATACAGGTTCATTGGGAATGAGGGCAGAGATGCTGTTGGCTATTCCCTATCTCCCTCACCAAGTCTCTGGACGGCACCAAGTTGCAGACAGCCAGCTCTCTGGAGCCCACAGTCTCCTGCACGTAGTTATTTTCCCCACTCCACAAGCCTTGCAGGGATGTCATCCTTCCTAGCAGCAGCAGTTGCTCTGGCCATGCTGCAAGCTCTTCAGGATGAACAGCTGAAACAGATCAAGGCTCTGAAGGAAGTGTGCAGGGGGATCCTACTGCCATCACCTGTCCCCTCTATAGCATGTGTATACTTAGGGCAAGATGGACAGACATCAGCTGCTAGGGAATCAGGAGAGAGAAGCCAAAAGCCATAAAGGCTTTGAAGATCTGTGTCCATACCCCCTTACAAAAGGTGAAACATGAATTGGTAACACTCTGCAAGCCCCTTGGCCATCATTGGGCAAGGTTTGCCTCTATTTGATTAATGACAATCACATGCCAATGTGGTAAACATGATCTTCCATGCCAATTCCCACTGGAGATCCCTGAATCAAACTCAGGGGAAACTTTAATCCAGCCTACACAGGAGTATTGGTCTCCTGGCCAAAGTGTTGGACTAAGACCCTGGAGACCTAGATTTAATTCTGAGCTATGATGTTTTTTCTGTGCGACCCTGGATGAATCAACTAGCTGTTCTGTCCTTCAGTTCCTTTTTTAGAGGCAAATGCCCTCCCCACCGCCCTTTCTCCAGCCTGTCTAGCTTCTATAGAACAAGTGCTACCGGTCTCATTTCAGAAAGAAGAGAGCCTATTCCAAGAGTGAGACTAAACATGAGGAAATTTCAGTCAAAGGAGGCTGTAAGCAGGTTCAAAATTGAGCTGTAACGTGGAACCAATTCTCTGGTGATGGGACCACCTGTTAGGTATGGACAGACAGTTGAAGTACTTTAAAATTATAGCACTTTATAGCTAATCCACTGTATCCATTTCATGCCTGCTGTATTCTACTGTAAGTGGAAGCTAAGTCATTGTAAACATGTTTAAACCTGTTTCATGAAGGTATACTGGTACAAGACAGGACAGACAAAACAGTTACATCAGTTCACCTGATGTACTCTCTCTGGAGCAATTAAGTCCCTCCCCACTCTTTAAAACTCCCTGTTACATCTGCCCATAGCCATACAGATCTGAGTCTATTCATTTGCTGTGGCTTTGTCTATTAACCCCCCACCTCTTGGAATAGGTTCTCTTCTTTCTGAAAATGCACAAGTGAATGAAGACAGTGCTTGTGCACACATACTGCTTGTCACCAAACAAGTCACATTCCCATGTCCAAGACAGACCCTTCTCTTAAATTATGATTGTGACTGTTTTTCCTAGAGAGATGAGCTGCTTGTATGATGCTTACAGGTCTATTCAAAACCTGCTCTTGGACCTACCATTCCTTCAAACACGGTGAGCAGAAAGGAACCAACAGTTAAAATTTGCATCCATCCAAGGAGTTCAAATCACCTTACAAACACGAAACCTCGGCATCTACTGTGAAAGCTCAAGTACACAGCAAATTCAACAGGTACAGCAGCAGCTTAGGGGACCGCTCCAAGGCCAAGGAGTCTGAAAGCAGCAGGAAATCTGAATCTCAGAGACCTTATGACATCCCCCTCCTCATTCAGCACTACTGCTTTGACTGAGCCCTTCCAGGACAGAGAACAAACAGACTATTTGGAAGCTGCGTACAAACAGGCCTTAGCAGTAAGGCTTCTTTTACGACAAGAAACATGGAGAAATGCTAGGAAGTTTAAGTTGCTGCAGTACTGGACAGGAGCAACAGTCTGTCCTTCTCCTCAGCAAAAAATAGAATGAGTTGAGGGTAAGACAGCTATTAGAAAGATAGCCTGATGGGACTAAACCTTGAAATTCAGGTAAAAAAAGGGCCTCTGGTTCATTATAGCTTCAGTCATGCACACACGTAAATGGTAGGAGAGATGGGCAGAGCCTACTTATGTATATAGGGAACATTTTCATTCAGCTTACCAGTGTCTTCAGGTCTTTGAGCTGGTTTCTCAGCTGGAAGAGCTCAGAGGATGTCAGTAGTATAGTGTTCAGGGTATGAACCATGGTAGAGGCAAACTTAAGGTCCTCCTCCCGAAGCAAGATGTCTGCCATGGAGTGGAAGATGTTCTCTGCATTCAGCAGTAGACAAAGTTGCCTGTATGTCAACAAAATAATAAAAGAAAGTTATTCTTCCAGTCTACAAGGTAACCCTACAAGATCCATGCACCATACACCAGTTGGTAAGGTGTCCCTGACTGATGCAGGGATATTAGGGATGGGAAAAGCACAGCAGGGTTGCATCTAATCACTTCCCTATAGGCAGTATAGTCTTTGCTCTCTCTCCAGTGCTCTAGCTTGAACCAGCCCAATTCCAGCCACTGGTGTTCCTGCCACTTCCCTTATGACCAAAAAAAAAAAAAAAAAAAAAAAAAAAAAAATCACACCTCTGACTGTAAGGAATGTTTGCCTGTTACTCAGCATAATGGCTTGTGTACTTAATTTCACCCTACTACTATCACTTGCATCATTCTGGACACCCCAACAACCCTTCTTCCTTAGGTGTTGGGACCTTTCCAATGCTTGCAGAGAGAACTGGACGATATCACTTTTCAGGGCATGTTTGACCAACTGACACATCCTGCTACTCCGCCTTTCCCTGTGAAGTAGGGGATTCTCTCCAGCTGACTCACTGATGCTACCCTTTCTTGAGCCTCCTTCTATTTCCATCTCTGTGGCACAGAGACACCCATGTGTGAGCACACTGGTCTGGTAGCAGGGAATAGCACCCCCTACCTTCTGCCTTGAAGCAAGGCCTCCGCATCTACAATTCTATCATAGCACTGGCTTCTGCTACTGAACGTAGCTGCTGGCTTTCACTCCCCTCTCATTTGACATCATTATTTTCTCCTACTGCAGGCTGGAGGAGTTTTGCTTGATGGCTGTTAAAGGTAGACGTGTGCAGACCAACAGGCTATTGGTGAGGACCAGATCCTGATACCTGGATTCTAACACTTGCCCAAGTACCTGTTGCAAAGACCACAGACACAGGTAAAGACTTTCTTTCTCTTTTTAAAAGGGAAAACTGAAGCACAGCCAATGTGTTTGACTGGATGCCCCCTAGCTAGCTGGTAACAGTCAGGAGCAGAATCCAGGTCACCTGACTTCAAGGCTTGTGCTCAGTCTACTTGGACACAGCTGTTTTCATGCTAAAACTTATGCACTCCTACAGATATACTTTCTACCACCTGATGATTTTCTTTGGAAAACTCCAGCTCTGTACAGTTCTGCTCATATGTTGCCCCTCAGATGCACCATCCGGGTCACAGTAAGAATGTTCTGCTTAAACTGAAGCACACTCAAAATTTTTAACATTTTTTACTAGGAACCAAAAACCACATTTTCCTCTGTGTTTGTTTGGATTTGACGATGTTTTGTTCTCTTTGCTACAGAGTTAAGTCCACCCAAATGACTGCATCTCTGGGCAGGTTGTTTGAAGGCACCTGAAATACTGCTCAATGTTGCCTTTGCTGTTCTGTACTAATATGGAAGAGACATGGGAAGCCATGATCTGAACACTTCAGTGCCTTGAGAGGAATTTTATCCATGGTCATGGGGAAGGGCCAGAGGCCAGGAAATACAGGCTTAAAAAAATATGTTTGATTTTAGATTCAATGTTTGAAGAGACATTTATGCAACACTTGCTCTTTCTTGAAGTTCACGAGTAGCCAGTCAGCCATTCACCTGGAGTTGGGTAGGAAGGGTGCACAACTGCACAGCATACAGAAGGGTAAAATACAGACCATGTTATACAAGAAACCCACAGACCAACATACATATCTGCACAGAAACAGCAATCACCCTAAACACACCAAAAAAGCTGTGATATACAGCCAAGCCCTCAGAT
>JAGPOW010002791.1:35065193-35078646 GCA_030014935.1 Caiman crocodilus
ACCTGCTGGATACTAGAGATCATGGACTAAACATAGACATTGGATTTTTGATACATTATAATCTGTCTGGCAACTGACTCCCCAGCCCAGCCCCTGGCTTCTTTACTTCTCATTTCATCCAGGAAGAGCATGCACCAACTGCTGAAGCTTCCTTAGCCTGACAAATGGTTTTTGAACCCGAAAGCTTGCTATAACTATTCTCCAACTATTTAGGTTGGTCTAATAAAAGATATCAAATTCACCCAAGGAACTTTGTCTGCCCATGTCCTTAGACCAACACGGCTACATCCTACACCCCTGCAACATGCATTAAAGAATTCTTTGTCAAAGACCATGACAACGACAGGAAGACATTTATGTACATGGATGGGAATGATTTCTAAGGCTCCCCATCAGCACAGCTCAGCTATGCCATCTGATGTTTCTCTCTTGCTGTGAAATCTGGCTGAGGGTGGGATCCCCACCATGAACTGGGGTGTTCAGTCTAATTAGTTGTAGAAATAACAAGAAGTTGTCAGAAAAGTCTCTCTTGGGCAGACCACTCCAACCTTGCTTGCCAGAGTGACTCACGAGGAGTTTAACCCTGCTAAGGTTCTGGGTTCCCTGCCACCCTTTGTCATCTTACCACACCAGTTCCTGCTATTCCCAGGCACCGATCTAAATGACAGCTTCTGGGTTCTAAGCACCATTGGCTAACAGGGATGCTGTTTATGACTGGTTTTGCTATGTGCTTAACTGAAGAGCTTGGACCTACAGACAAGTCTCCTTTTTTATCCTTAGATTGATGCAGCCCCAGGTGGTTTGACCAGGGATGGAAGATTTGCACAGTGATGACAGTGACTTCCAAGCCTATATATCAACAATCACCAAATACACCAATCAGACCTTGCCATGAGCTGTCAGTCTTTAAAAATGGGTTGCCCCAACTCTACAGTTGCTGTGGGGAGAGCTCAGTTAGGTACTTTCACAAAACCACTTGTCTCCCTCATTAAGCAGGGAGAGGTCACTTTGTTTAAGATACAATAGGACTGAGGGCTGAATGTGCTGCCAGCTGATGGGCAGCACTCCAGCCACTTCCTGGCTGCATGCGCTTCCACCCCAATCACCCACAAAAACACCAGTATCAGGCAATAAGAACTGGCAGCTGCACGTTCCACCTGGAGGCATGATAATGACATATATGTGGGCAAAACAAGCAGTGTGTGCTTTCCTGTAGGGAGGGCCTGGTCTGGCAAGCTTTTGGCTTGGCCTGGCTGTCAAGCAAAGAGTTTTTAGAAGGCAGGTGAAATGAGTGGCTGGTACTCCTGCAGGAAGATTGTTGTTCTGGGGAAGGTCATGACAACAGTTTTCCTTCTGCCTGCTGCTATTGTGCTTGTGCTGTCAGAGGCAGTGGTAGCAGCATATGCTGACTTCCAACAGTGTGCTCTGGGCGCATGGCAGCTCTGGCTTAAATAAGAGAATAAGGATCCAAAACATATCTTCTGTTGCATACAGCCTCCAGCTGTGATCTTGTCATGCCTAAGCAGGGTCAAGCTGGGGCACTGATTTCATGGGAAAACTCCAGGGCAGTAGAAAGCGATGCCTGCAGATCAAATCGGGAGCATTCTTCCCTCAAGTCCCTGGTAAACCAGGGTCCCAAAGCAGCCAGTATTGGTGGCTGTACTACTTGAGGGATCATCCTTGAAAAGAGCTCTCCAGCTCACCTATGGAACTTTTTGCCAGAACAAAAACTGTCAGCTTACTTAGCTAAGTAAGCTCTACTTAGATTCCTCTCCTGCTGCAGGTAGGTGTTCACTTCCTGTCCTAAACTCCTGTGCAATTAAGCCATCTGCGCCTGAAACTTGACCTACTCTGGGGGTGGTGGCACTGCTAGTGGTGGCAAACTGGGCTATAGTTCGTGCAGCCAGGTGCAAAGCTCTCCTGGATCTCACATGGCTAAAAGGCAATGCAAATATTCAGGACTTCCATAACTGCTCTTTTTTTTTTTTTTTAAACTAGGCTGGACAAAGGGTCTCCTCTACTTAAAGAGGAAATGACATTGTTTTATTAAACCTACAGCACAGCTATAGTGACACAAGTTACTAACAGTATGTTTACGTAGTGCTGATCTGAGGCGGGTGTTTCAAGCACAAGCCAAGGTGCTGGTTCCTCATAAAGGAACACCTTGAGAGGCTGGATACCTTCAAGTCAGCTAGCCCTGACAACCTACACACCAGGGTACTCAAGGAGCTGGCGAGCATCATAGCCCAGCCTCTGGTATGGATCTTGGAGAACTCCTGGCACTCTGGTGTAGTGCCCAAAGACTGGAAGAAAGCCAATGTGGTACCTATTTTCAAGAGGGGTCGGAAAGTGGATCTGGCAAACTACAGGCCATCAGCCTGACTTCTATCCTTGGGAAAATCTTAGAAAATTTTATTAAAAGAGGCTATCCTTAATGGACTGGTCAACACCAACATCCTAAGGGGTTGCTGTGGGTAGGTCTTGCTTGACCAATCTCATTTCCTTTTATGACCAGGTGACCTATCACCTGGACAAGGGAGAAGAGATCGATGTCATAAAACTTGACTTCAAAAAAAGCCTTTGATCTGGTATCCCATGATCACCTTTTGACAAAACTGGCCAATTGTGGCCTTGGGTCCACCATGATCCGCTGGTTGGGGAATTGGTTCCATGGTTGGACCCAGAGGGTGGCAATTGGCGCAAGTCAATCATCATGGTGCCCTGTGACCAGTGGGGTCCCCCAAGACTCTGTCCTTGGACCCATATTGTTCAACATCTTCATTAATGATGTGGACATTGGAGTCAGGAGCAGACTGGCCAAGTTCACTGATGACACCAAACTCTGGGGTAAAGCATCCACACCTGAAGACAGGAGGGCAATCCAGGCTGACCTGGACAGGCTCAGAAAATGGGTGAATGAGAACCTGATGGTGTTTAACAATGAAAAATACAAGGTTCTCCACCTTAGGAGGAAAAACTTGCAGCATCCTTATAGGCTTGGCAGTGCTACACTGGCTAGCACTCCGGAAGAAAGATACTTGGGGGTCATCATTGACCACAAGATGAACATGAGCCTGCAATGCAATGCTTTGGCTAGTACAGCAACCAAAGCGCTGGCTTGAAATCATAGATGCTTTTCAAGCAAATCCCGGGACCTCATTCTCCCATTGTACTTGGCCTTGATGAGGCTGCAGCTGGAGTACTGCATCCAGTTTTGGGCTCCACAATTAAAAAATGATGTGGAGAAGCTTGAGAGAGTGCAGAGAAGAGCCACGCACATGATTAGAGGTCAGGAAAACAGACCTTAGGATGACAGGCTGAGATCTATGAGGCTCTTTAGTCTGGAAAAGTACAGGCTCAGAACTGATCTGATGGCCACCTATAAGTTTATCAGGGGTGACCACCAGTATCTGGGGGAACATTTGCTCACCAGAGTGCCCCAAGAGATGATGAGGTCAAATGGTTATAAACTCCTGCAAGACTGTTTCTGGCTAGACATAAGGAAGAATTTCTTTACTGTCTGAGGCCCCAAGGTCTGGAACAGCCTGCCAGAGGTGGTTCAAGCACCTACATTGAACACCTTCAAGAGAAATTTGGATGCTTATCTTGCTGGGATCCTATGACCCCAGCTGACTTCATGCCCTTTGAGCAGGGGGCTGGACTCGATCTTCTGAGGTCCCTTCCAGCCCTAATGTCTATGAAATCTTGATGTCAGGATGGTGAATGCATTAGCATGCCTGAGATGTGGACTATGCAGGTGTATCTCGGTTTTTTGTACCCATACACATCAACCCTGCTGTCATTCCATGAGAGTACTTACATAGCCACTAGCAAGCTCTTGTATTCCTGACTCCACGTGCAGCACATTACATTTTCAAAACAAAACCCTCTTGCCTTTCAATGTTGTCTGGAACTTTGCAAAGCACCGTTCAGGCAACACATGAGCTCCAGGGGCTGGTAATGGGATTAAGAACATTTAATCTCTCGATCTGTTGCTCCAGGACCAGATGAGGTGACAGTACCCAGAAGTCTACTTCCAGAAGGCTCTTCTACAGTCAGTGCAGGGCTCCTACATGAAAGCTGCCAGCCCAAGGGCCTGTGCTAAGACAATCTCAGACAGGCATGGAATAGACCTGAACATTCTCCTTTCCACGTGGCTGAGAAAGGCCAGCTGGGAGAAAAATGAGAACAGCTTTTCCCTGCCACTGTGGTATACTCCACCCCATCCCATTTCTACAACTACCACCCCTCAGCAGCTTGTACCAGAACTCAACTCACTGTGACATTACAAAAATATTTGTAAGAGATGGTGGGGGAGAAAGGAAGAAGGCAACAAAATCACCAGCACTTGCCCAATGTGCAAAGGGTGGGGTGGGGGAATTGCTTCCTGGTAACTTCCTAGCCTTTGCCTCATTGCACTGCACTGTCTTGGTACCCACGCAGCTTTGCTATTTCAAGGGAGGGCAACTGGGACTTGGAGAGGCAGCACTCACAGTTTGCAGCTTGGCTGGTGCAATTAGTGACACAGTCCTGGCTGACAATGAGAATCTCTGTGCGGAGGTTTATGTAACCTAATCTAACATTCTTTATGGGCTGTGTTGAAATGGAATGGGCAATAAATAAGCCCATTTATACCAATTATTCTTATGTAACCGGCTGCATTCATGTGTTTTTGGGATTAAACACTTCCCCCCTCCCTTGGCTTCATGTGGGCTGGCTGGGAAAGGAGGAATGGGAAAATAAATTCAAGGTGGAGAAAGAATGGACGGGAGGCAGAGGCCAGCCCATGATGACTAGGAGATAGGTAATAGGATACTGGAGGACATCAGGGTCAGGCTGTTGCAGCACAGTTATCACAAGCAGCTGGCTCAGACAGAAGCCAACAGAGGATGCTGAGGGGAGTCTGTCTCAGGATGGAGTTGTTCTGAGGCTACTTCAAGTCCAACATGAAACAGAAAGAGATAAAATAAATCTCAGAATCAAATTAATCACCAGTTGTGAAGGAGCAAGTATGGCACTGCCAGGAGCTGGGATCTTTTGAAGCACTTTTAGGAGAAGGCTGTGGTCATTTCACTGAACCCAGCTGCGTTGGCTAAGGTCAGCTCAACACATGAGCAATGCACAAGGCTTTGGAGTCCAGGACAAAAATATCCTTCCTCCTGCCCCACCCAACACTAACGTTAATGATTAAGTGCACCTAAAATGAATGCTATGAGTCAGGCTCTTGCTGTTTAAAATAGCCTTGGGCAGCAATTCCTTTGTCTAAGAGAGAGAGGACAGATTTTGAACCTCAAAATGCATCCTTCCCACCAACTGTTTTTTGCATCCTTTTGGGGCTCTAGACCCTGCATAAACAAGGAACAGATTAACAGCTGATGACTGCATCCTCCCCAACTCCCTGCTGAAAATGGACCAGGTCTGGGGACCTAGTTCAATTTCCTACACAACTGGACACCAGATTCCTTCCTTCTAGACAGTTGAAGGCAAAATGGCCTCTGAGCAGGTCTCAAAGGCAGAAAGACAAGATGCACCGAGATGCCCAGAACTCAGCATTCCTAGGCATGTTTGTCAGGATACAGAAGCCCTTAAATAATTTAATGAACAAGCAAATTGGGAAACTAGTTTGACAAGGCAGCCTCAAGAAGGAACCTGAAGTTTCCAAAGAGACAAGTGAAAACAAAGAATTAGCCACATGCTTCCGCAGGAAAGGACTTTCCACCTGCAGTCCTATAGCCCCCTCCCACAGGACCCATGGAAGTAGCCTGATATCTCTGTACACACATCTGATAGTGAAGTTGCTCTTCCAGCTGCAGCTGCACACCTACCGTTACCACTCCCATGTTCACTTGCAGTCACAGAAAGGAGCTGTTTCCAAGCACAGATCTCTAGCCTGAGCCATGGAAGGGGTCTGGTGAGCCAGCTACTCAGCCTGGAAACCTTTGGGTATGGAGCCTTTCATAGACCCAAATACCAATCAGTCAAGTCCTTAGGACAAAGGAAAAAAGACCCCTTATTTACCAGGATCTTCTACCTGTTAGCCTGCTCTTCATGACTCCCCAGGCTTAGACATTTGGGAAAAATCCCACTGCTTCCCCCCCCGTGATCACCCTCTCAACTTCTGTTAGTTGGGCCAAGTCGTCCAGCAGTCCCAAGGCCAGTGGGGAGCCAGCTTCGGTGCTCCATGTTCTGAAGCCAGGAGGTATGTCAAGGAGCAGAGCCTGGTGAAAAAGGAACTGCACCGGGAAACTTTCTGGGACAAACACCGTGTAGCGTGCCAGGAAGGCAGCTCAGAGAAAGCCGTAGTGACTTCTCCTACTCCTCATATGTGCCCACCCTCCAAAGGAGGCATTTCAAAGGGAGAGTATTCTGGTCCTCCCCCTTCCCCCCACCCTTGCTCCTTGATCATAACTGAGGACTCATTTTCCATAAATAGAAGTTCTGACATTTCACTGGCTAACGCCTTGTTCCCATCACTGCTTTCGAGTTTTGAGCCTGGTTTTGATTAGTGAGGAAGGAGGGGTTTTGGTGGCATTGGGAAGTCTGAAAACATTTTCCATTAAAGGAGCAGAGCACACATCATGTCATCCCCGCATATGAGACTCACTGGAGGGAGAAAGATGCTCCAGTGCTTTGCTCCTCTTTCCTTCCCTCACTTTTCCTTACATTTCAAATTCTGAATAAGATAATGGGAAGAACAGAAACGCCCCGCCCCTCCCCATGAGACACGTGGGGATGGCAAATGAGGCAACAAGCCTCTATTAACTATGGCATAGTGGTTACAGCAGGGGCTGGGGGTGGAAGTTATGAAAGCTCCTCAGGAAGCCAGGCCCCAGGTTAAGGGGTTCCAGATGGAGCAGTAATGAAGAGCAGCATGTGGGCAGGGGTAGGGCACAGACTGCTCCTGGCCAGTGGCTGGCTTGTGGGTCTGAGGAGAGGAGTGGTGGGGAAGAGGATCCAAAGCCTGAGTGCATGAAGACCGTATCCAGGGCAGTCCAGAATGTGACATTTCCCCAAGTTTGGGAAAATTCAGGCCCTCCCTATTGGCTGTGCAGGGGGTCAGGACTTCCTAGGTACACTCCTGGCAGCAATGTTATTGACTCAATTTGTTAAGCTGGGTCCTGACCACTTGTGTAGCAAGGACAAGGAAGCAGCCTTCAACTGCTGTAAAAGCTCAGCTCCAGACTTCTGAGGTTTGGCTCCAAATTCATGTGCCATAAACTGATACTTTGCTAGGAAGACTGGCTTTTGCCTGACAGAGGCTGGCCAAGGAGGAGTTGGCACCTCCAATACTGCCCAACTCAAATCAGGTGCTCCTTCCCACAGGGAAGTTCATGCTTGCTGTTATGACAGGTGAGACTCAGTCCTGGCTCCTCCAAGACCTAAGGCCAAGAACATGCCAATCTCCTCAGCTTGACCTAGACACCTCAAGCAAGGACCCCAAACATCTTTCATGCCATATACATACTTACATATAAAACCCTCGGCTTATGTATGAATCTGTTCTGCAGGGAATTCCTCCTTAGTTAGGGGATGCTGGTTTATTCCCCGTAATACCATATTCATAGACAAAGCCTATGGCCCCTTCACATTAAGCCCACACCTAATGACAGAGAGGGAGAACGCTTGTTCATGAGGCATCAGTATCTGCTTTAAAACTTAGGGGAGAGAGCAAACAGAAATGGGAAAGACAGCCACATTCAAAGCTTGGTTGATGTGCAGCCCAGTGCTTCAGAATGCCTTCTCTTTTTTTCTGTACCCTGTACCTCAGCCCCTCACATGGACTATCACAGTTTGAGCTGTGTGTCCAACCTTCTCTGTCCTGCTGCAGTTCTGGGAAGTTTCTGAAGCCAATGCTGGGGGAGGGTGTGGAGGAGGAGAGGACAACTGGTCACACACACATCAGACAGACAGCTGCAGCTGCCAGCCTCCGTAATAACAGCCAACAGCTGAAGCCATCTGTACAGCCACAGCCAGATCACATGTCAGTGACATGGGAAACCCCAAGCAGATACATTCCCTTGAAGGGTTTCCATTTAGTGATGGTCAAAGTAGAACATGAATCTCGCCTAGTGGCTGGGCAGCGAGAGGGGAAGAGCATGGGAGAACAGGTGGTTTAAACTAACCAAGTGACAGAAGAGATTCCAGAGAACTCACTGGAAATGCTAAAGGGAACAAGGTTCCTGGCACCACGGCAGGAAACACAAAATCTGGCCATCCTTCACTATGCACCCTCTCTTTGCTGGATAAGACTAGTTCTGCACTTTCCCATCCCCTCAGCAGGCCAGTCCTTTACTTGGCTCTGAGCTCTGTTGTGGCTAAGACTGCACATGCAATGAAGAGGGCATCCAGGGAGGATACATCTGCGTGGTTAGTTGTAAGGGGGCTCTATGGGCCCTTCACTTCTGAACACCTGATTAATGCCCTGTGTTTAACCATTACAGTGCAAATGAAGCTCAGGGCACCAGAAAAGGTCAAAAAGCTCACCAGGGCCTAGCAGCACATTAGGTTAGTATGGCTGAGGCCCACCAGTTTCTGCAGCTCAAAGCACACAAAGGTGAGATGCAGCTAGTCCCATGTTTAGCTGCCTTGGGCTTCCCAGCCCAGATGAACATTTATAGCTGGGCAGCCTTTAGCACAAGCCCAAAGTGAACGTTGGATTTACACCTCCAGGAGTTGCAGGGATGCCCTCACTGCTGCTACTCATACTCAGAGTCTGAAGATGTGCACTGCAACTGGGCATTTGCAAAATGGGGGAAGATGGGCATTTACTCCATTGCAACTGGCAGCCTTTGACTCAGCTATCATGCAATGAGGCAGTCTTCCTGAGCTCACAGAGCCCAGTAAGCTTCAATTTAGTGCCACTGGCTGTGCTGTCAGGGGAGCCTGCGCTGGGACTATCTGCTTTAAGTGTGGCTCTAGCCAATACTTTCAGCTCCTTGCTTTCTATCAAGACTAGAATCAATTCAAAGGCTCACCTGATGGCCTCAGGAGCTCAAGAGAACATTCACTCCTGTGGAACAATGTGGGGCTGGGAACGCAGCCTCCAACCTCTTCCTCCTTCCCCAAAATGCCTGCCAGCAGGTGCACTCTCATGGAAGCGGGAGCCATACCTCCCTGGGGGGCCTGCTATACAGGAAGGTAGATATAGCTTCCACTATCATACAGGTTCCTGAAGTACTGAGATGCAGATAGTGGAAGCAGGACAGGAGAGCAGTAAAAAGGTTCTACAATGTTAGTGGAAAAGGCTAAACTTGCCGACTCTGCCAAGGTCCAGAAGCCAATTCTAGCAGATGCTTTAATTGCTCTGCCAGCAGGGCCAGGATTCTAAAGACATTTATTCTCAGATGTGCATCTTACTGCCACAAGTAGTTTTATAGATCTCAATGGGATGGGATACCCACAGCAGCAAGTGTCACACTTGGCAATTTGTCTCATTTGGTGCTGACACTTTGGAAGCTCACTTGATGAGATTCTACTGAAAGCCCCAGAAAGCCAAAGCTATGGAACGCCACTCATGGCATTACTGCACACAGGAAGACAGCTACTCTCCCCCTCCCCCCCGAGAAAAACTCAGACAGTGCCTTTATATTGACAATCGTTACAGGCAGTGCTGGAGAAAGCTAAAAGAACAAAATATTATTAGTCTTCTAACTTTTTGGCTGCTTGGATATTTAAGCAGAGCTGTGGATGGAGCTCCTGTCATCACCTCCCTGTCAGAATCAGCTTCTCCTTTTGTGTGGGTCCTTTCATTCAGCAACTGGAAAGTGAAAAGCTGTGCTAAAAAGACACAGGATATGTCTAAGCCATAAAAATGGGTCTGTGAGACAGGCATAAGAACTAAAAAGAATGCATTTTTGTAGGGAAGGGGTGAGAGAAGAGGGCAGGACCCGACTAGCTTTCAGGATAACTGTGTCCTTTTAAGACAGTTTTTCAAAAAACCAGAACTATTTGGCAAATTCAGCTACAGAAGCACCAGTCACTTTTCTTACAACTGCATACGTTTGAAGCTGCTCTCAGAGAAGGTATCCTCTTGCCTTGGAAGTTTGTTTAGCAAAACACTGGGGGGGCTTGTTAAGACAATGCACTGAACAAATATTGTCAATTATGGTCCCTAGCCTAAAACTATTTACACAGTTTGAAAGCAAAGACAAGCTCCCAATAGCAGGACCTGCCGTGTATGTCTTGTATGTTGCTCAGGCTGGAGCCCAAACCCAGAGCAAGCAAGACTTGGATGCAGTTTTCAAAGGGATCAGGTCTACTGTTTAAACAGAAGAATTTCCCTAGTCCCAGAAAAAGGTGCATGGCTGGAGTGCTGGTCCTCCACATGACTAAGGTGACTGCCTCCAAGGAAGAAGGTAGGTAGAAAAGGGTTTCTGATGCCAGCCAGAAGGAGCAGAGTTCATATACCAGAGCAACAAGGCTGGAAGTTGAATTTGACAGCAGGAGACAAACCATAGCAGGATGTGTTTGAGTCCATTAGTGTAGCACCTCCAGTGGGGAGCAAGAAGCAGAACTTTCTGGCACAGGTATTAGAAGAAACCAGAAGGTGAACCACAATGAATGGAGGCCCCATTGCCAGGGCACTGGTAACAGCCAATGTGATGCTTCCCTGCTTAGGCACATGTACTTCCCTGCCCCCATCCCCTATAATCTACCTCCAAGTGCTATTTTGGCCCATTTTGGCCCCAGGTAGCCAGCCCACCTAAGGCCAGTGCAACAGGAAGTCCACCTGGTCAGGTCTGCACAACTCTACCCTCTTGTAGTAGACTGGCTGACCACAAGTGCTGCTCTTGGGTGGCTGGTTGAAAAGGAAAGACACTTGGCTATTCCTTGCTAAGAGTGATCCTCTTCAGCTGGAGGGTTAAGAACTGGCTTTAGAGCCAAGAATGTATCCTGGCTGCTGGTTGTGTCCAGTGTCCACAGAACATGAGGATGCCGAACACTTTGGCCAAGCCAGGCAAATCAAGGATGCACCACATGGCTAATTCAACATATCATCCAGCAGGGCTGATGCCTTTGCTATCCTGAGCTTTGTACTCAAAAAGAGCTATTACGTCCCAACATGCCAATGCCTAGGAAAGATTCAGGTGTGGTGCGTGCACATTTGTTCCGCCAGCATTGAAAGAAAAAATTCAAGAGCAGGCAAAAGCTGAGCTGGCTTGGATATCAGCTCACCATTTATTAAAATTCTCTGGCTACAGATCAACTTTGTTCAGTGCTGATTGATTCACCTGCCCTGCAATCAGAAGCCGCAGGCTCCTTTGATGTGAAGATGGAACAGGCTTGTATAGTTTCACAGCAGCCTCCCTTTCCCTCTCTTTGCAGCTTTATTTTGTAATATCCAGCTATGCCCACTATGAATGGCAACAAAACCACCCCTCCCTGTACTACATTCCTGCTTCAGTAAACAGCAAAAGCCTAACCATGCTCCTTTGGCATTGAAAAAAACAGAACCACCAAGGCGATGCCCAGACACAGTCAGAATCCATTTCATACTGATAAATCACAGCTGCCTGGCACTTGAAGCACACTCCCGACTTCAGTCCAGGAAAATGAAGACTCCCTTGACTGGGTTCCTAGAATGCCACCTGACAGCACGTACCAGAGGCACTATAACACCTGGCTGAGAGGATGCGCCAGAGCCATGCTGTACGGTACAATACCAGGAAGGGAGGCTGCTCACGCACTACTCTCCTCTTCTCCCACTGCTGTACCTGTGTTATGGTGGCAGACAAGTCTCAAGGAAATAGCAACCTGTAATCTACACAGAAGGGAAGGGAATACTACAGCAGCATTAAGCATACAGGGCAAATGTTTCACCTCTGAGGAAGAAAACCCCCAGCAACCGCCTCTACAGCAGAGGTAGGCAACCCCTGGCATGCGTGCCAGGCAAAGACTTTTTGCTTGGCACATGCACCTCAGGGCAGATAGCAGGGAAGTGGCCAGGGTTCTGCTGCCAAACAAGGATCGGGCCCCTTGCAGCTCTCCTGCCACCTGCCCATGGCATGCCAACATCTTACAAATCAAGGTTGGGGGGGCCAAAAACGTTGCTGACTTCTACTCTATGGAGAGATGGATTTCCTCTATAGTGAGAGAAGTGACAGCCTCACATTGCTCCAGGGGAGGAGAGGAGCGCTCCTCCACTGCAATCTGCAGTCAGCGCATACTCTAGCTCTTCAAGCTGCATTGCTCCATTAGTAAGTGGCAGCACACACTAGGTGGCCATCAGTGATTCACAGCAAGCAGGCCTGTGGCAGCAGCTGTAAGGAAATGCTGGGCTTAGGCCATTAAAAATTAACTCCTTGAATTAAAAGTGTTATTCATCATTGATTGTGAGATTAGACCAGGGGTGAGCAAAATGCGGCCCACGGGCCCCTCCTTACTCTGCCAGTGGTCAGTCCTGAGTCCATGCAAGTAGCAGGACAGTGTGGGGATGGAGGCTTCTGCAGCACTGGTTGAAGCAGGGTTCCCGGGGAGGGTGAATAGTGGAAGATCCAACTCCCCTTTTCACCTTAAAACTCAAAACCACCATCACATCATTTCCATCTGAACTACAAGAGAAACTACAAAACTGGACCGTGCCGTTAAATAATCCAGGCACATTTTACATGCTCTCTAAAACAAGGAAACCAGGAAGATGCTCTCAAGTGAGCCCAGGAAGACCTATAATATCAACCATGGAACCCTAACTGAGGAAATATCAGGTTTAATCAAATCCATCCTAAAACCTCTTGTCACCCGAAGACAGAGTTCTGTCCAAGACTTTCCACGAAAACTTAAAAACATAGATCACTTTCCCAGCAATACCCTCCTAGCCACCATGGATGTTACCAACTTATATATGAACATCCCACACCAGGATGGCATCCAAGCCTGCCTTACATATCTACAAGAGCAATATTACAACTTGGAGTACAGACCTAAAGAGAGTACTGAACTTATACACTTCATACTCCGACACAACAGCGACTTGTTCAAGATGAACATGAGTTATCAGTGTGATGAAGTCATCAGGAAAGCTAATGGCACCTTAGCGTGCATCAGCAGATGCATGACGAACAGATCCAAGGAGGTGATAATTCCCCTCTATCGAGCCTTGGTCAGACCGCAGTTGGAGTACTGCATGCAATTCTGGGCACTGCACTTCAAGAGGGATGTGGATAACCTGGAGACGGTCCAAAGAAGGGTCACACATACGGTTAAGGGCTTGCAGGCCAAGCCCTATGAGGAGACACTAGGGCACCTGGACCTCTTCAGCCTCTGCAAGAGAAGGCTGAGAGGCGACCTTGTGGCTGTCTATAATTCATCATGGGGACGAGAAGGGAATTGGTGAGGTTCTATTCACCAAGGCGCCTCTGGGGGTTACAAGAAATAATGGCCACAAGCTAGCAGAGAGCAGATTTAGACTAGACATTAGGAAGAACTTCTTCACAGTTAGAGTGGCCAAGGTCTG
>JAGPOW010002791.1:35084149-35118537 GCA_030014935.1 Caiman crocodilus
GGTCATCTGACCCCGGTGCTCTTTCCTGCCAAGGCAGGGGGTTGGACTAGATGATCTGCCCAGGTCCCTTCCGACTCTAGATACTATGATACTATGACTATGATACTATAATACCAGAGGAAGGGGAGAGCACCCCTTCTTTCTTCCAGCAAGGCTAATATAGAAGGATGTGCTTCAATCTTGCCCTCCGTCAATGTGCTTGTCCTCCATCAGTGCTGACCTTGTGAAGGAACAGCTTGAGAGGCTGGACACTGTCAAGTCAGCCGGCCCTCACAATTTACACCCCAGAGTACTCAAGGAGCTGGCTAGCATCATAGCTCAGCCCCTGGCACAGATCTTTGAGAGCTCCTGGCACTCTGGTGAAGTGCCCGATGACTGGAAGAAGGCCAATGTGGTGCCTACCTTCAAGAAAGGGAGGCAAGCGGATGTGGCAAACTATAGGCCCATCAGCCTGACCTCTATCCTGGGGAAGGTCTTAGAAAAAATCATCCTCAATGGACTCGCCAATGACAACACCCTGAGGGATAGCCAGCACAGGTTTGTTGTGGGTAGGTTGTGCCTGACCAATCTCATTTCCTTTTACGACCAGGTGACCTGTCACCTGGACAAGGGGGAAGGGATTGATTGATGTCATATCTTGACTTTAAAAAACACTTTGATTTGTTATCTTATGATCACCTTTTGGCAGAACTGGCCAACTGAGGCCTTGGGTCCACCATGATCCGCTGGCTGGGGAATTGGCTCCAGGATCAGACTCAGAGGGAAGTGGTTGACAGAAGTCAATCGTCATGGTGCCCTGTGACCAGTGGGGTCCCTCAAGGCTCTCTCCTTGGACCTATTTTGTCCAACCTCTTCATTAATGATGTGGACACTGGAGTCAGGAGCGGACTGGCCAAGTTCACCAATGACACCAAACTCTGGGGTAAAGCATCCACACCTGAAGACAGGAGGGTGATCCAGGCTGAATTGCCAGGCTCAGTAAATGGGAGGGCAAGAATCTGATGTTGTTTAACACCAAAAAATGAAAGGTTCTCCACCTTAGGAGGAAAAACCTGCAGCATGTCTATAGGCTCGGCAGTGCTACGCTGACTAGCACTACAGACGAGAGTGACTTGGGGGTCAGGATTGACCACAAGATGAACATGAGCCTTCAGTGTGATGTTGCAGCTAGTAAAGTGAGCAAAATGCTGGCTTACATCCAAAGATGCTTCTCAACCAAATCCCAGAAGGTCATCCTCCCACTGTACTCAGCCTTGGTGAGGCCACAGCTGGAGTATTGTGTCCAGTTTTGGGCTCCACAATTTAAAAAGGATGTGGAGAAGCTTGAGAGAGTGCAAAGGAGAGCCACATGCATGATCAGCAGTCAGGAAAACAGACCTTATGACGAGAGGCTGAGAGCCATGGGACTTTTCAGCCTGGAAAAGCACTGGCTCAGGGGTGAACAAATGGCCACCTATAAGTTTTTAAGGGGTGTTCACCAGGACCTAGGGGAACGCTTGTTCACCAGAGTACCCCAAGGGATGATAAGGTCCAACAGTTACAAATTCCTGTAAAACCGTTTCAGGCTGGACATAAGGAAGAACTTCTTTACTGTCCGAGCCCCCAAGGTCTGGAATGGCCTGCTACCGGAGGTGGTTCAAGCACCTACATTGAACACCTTCAAGAGAAACCTGGATGTTTTTCTTGCTGGGATCCTATGACCCCAGCTGACTTCCTGCCCCTGGGGCAGGGGGACGGACTCAATGATTTTCCAAGGCCCCTTCTAGCCGTAATGTCTATGAAATCTGATCAAGGAGGTCTGAAAAAAGAAGCCGCCAACCAGCACGGTGGGGTGGCACCCTGACAGGATTCTCTGCAGACCTCACCCTGTCCCCAGCATCTTGGGGAGGGAAGAATTGATTCTCACCAGGTACTTGGGCTCCTGAGAAGCAGGTTTGGTCCTCCGCTTAGGTGTCTGGTAATGTTTTGGAGGCACACAGGGTCAGTCCAGTGCGGGCCAGTGGGACAGAGATGAGAATGAAAGTAAGGAGATTTAGGGAGAAGGAATGATGGAAGAGAGGCAGGAAATGCATGGGAAGAGGCAGAGGACATGGTGTTGAGAAAAGAGAGGAGAGGCACAGAAAACAATGCCCAAAAGATAACTTTGGTACAGATCCAGAGGAAAGGGTGGGGAAAAGCTGGGGATATGTAGAAAGAGACAGATGCAATACCAGGACCCTGTGCTCGGAGATGTGCTGGACAGATTCAATGCTAAGATGCTGTTAAATTCAGCACCCAGCTGCTGCATTCCTTCACGCTGAATGCAGGAGGAAGGGAGAGAGGGAGGAAGGCCCTAGGGAGCACGGATGCTTTGAGCCAGGTTAGCAGGCTTAGCCCTTGGGTGGTGGCTGCGAGGGTCAGCAAGCGAGGCCAGGCCTGCCCTGCCCATGAAGCTGCAGGCTGTGGGATATTGTTAGCCTAGGAAAAGTTACCCCACCATCACCTATTTCAGGGGCTTCATGCTTTGTTTGTGTGGGGATCTGCAACTCTGCTGGGAGTCTACACCACCAGGAATCCTCCTCCCCCATGCTCTTGTAGGGATTATCCACCTCCCAAACCAACAAGTGGCCATTCCCCCTCATCAGTCATCCCTTTCCATGAACCCTGGGCTATGCAAGGAGATTCCCTGGGATCACCCAGTTTAGATCTTTCCTGGCGCTCATCTACACAACACATCTCCAAGTAAGGACAGAAACTGACTTTCCTCCCAGCCCCGGCAGTCTGACAGCAAAGCACAAACAGGGCTAATCTAAACACTACTGCAGCCATCTGTCAGAGCTGCCTTTGCCTCTGACTTACCATTAGCTGCCTCAGTCCCTTGCATTCCCCAAACAGCCAGCCTCAGTGACAGGATGCAGGATCGGCCTATGGCTTTCTGCACGCATAGGGGACAATCTGAACAGAGCAAAGCTTCTCAAGCCCCCTGGTTTCTGCAGGGCTGGGAGAAGCTGAACACAGCAGCCTTTGGTATCAGCTGAGTGGAGATGCCACACTAGCCCTTGGACAGAAGGGAGAAACTGGGTGGGAAGTCTCAGGCCAGTTACTACAGAAGGAGCAAGCATCCACAGATGGTTTAAAAGTGGGTTCAATCACTCACAAGACAGGAATGCAGCATAGCCCGGCCAGGTGGCAAAATCAGATCCTCAAGAGCCCCCAAAGTTGCTGCCTGTTCATGACACCCTCCACCCCCTTCTAAGCATGGTTTGGCAACAACTGAAGAAGTTCAGATGGGCTGGAAAGAGATAGGGGAAAATGTCACTAATTCCAGGGTCCCTTTCCCCAATTTTTTTACCATGTAAGCTCCAAATCCTTCCTTCCTTGGATTGGCTTGCACTGGTGTGGGGTGGGTGAGCATTCAGAGGCACACAGCAGAGCCCCACTGCCAGTGCACTACTGCTGAAAGGGAGGTGCAATTCAGAGACATCAAATCCATTTTGGCTGAAGGCAGGAATGGCTCTTCCTGTTGATAGTGACAACTCTGCTGAACTCTGCAAACACCCTGGCTGGGAGAAGCCTCTTCCCTCATCCCTGGCCATCACACTTGATAATGTTCCCCTGCACTATTTAATATGGGTAGTTTTTACTTTATAGCAAGAGTCACTTCTGCCTTTTATTACTAACTGCATCATGATGATTCTCAGCGACAGTCATAAAATTCCCATAGAACTTGCAAATTCTACTCAAGCAGCGTTCCTCCTCCTCACAGCCACATGCTAAACAAATGAGGTGATTTTAGTAAATACTGCTTTAGTGATCTAGCTATTTGTTTTATTACTGTTATTCATACACTCAGGGATTGGTGAGGATAGTGGTATTTTCTCTTCCCGCTTTAAGCAACTAGGAAAGACCTTAATAAAAATGAAGTGGGAACTCTGGATGGTAGTGTACCTCCCTAGGGAGGATAAGTGCCATCCTCATTTTGTAGCTGTGGAGAGACCTAGGGACGAGGGGCAAAGTGACTTGCAGAAGGGGTCACAAGTAGCAGAGCCAGGTCAGCTGAGCTGTTCACCCTGCTCACCCCTCCCTTCACAAACAAAGCTTCCAGGAGGTGTCTTGCCTTCCCCCCAAAAAACAAGAACCCAACTGCAGTTGCTATTATCCTGGTTCTGCCATCAAACTGCCACCTTCCTCTGTTATCATTAAGTGCCCTCCCCTGTTACTTGACACCTGGTAGCGGTGACCCAGAGCACAGCAGGCCCGTTCTCAGGGCAAATGCATTCTTTCTTATCCATGGCATATCTACACGCTCCGTATCACCTTTCCCCATGCACACCATAAAGGAGGGCAGTGCCCCTTCTAGCTTCCTCCCCACCCTCCATTTCCTGTGCTAATGCCAACTGACTGGACCACTACTTGCCAACTCCTTCCTGCAGTCCCCCCAAGACCTCCAAAAGATTTTCACCACCCTTCCTACCAGGCCTGGATAGCATCACAGCAAGGGGCAATACCCAACAACACCTTCCTCCTTATATCTGGGCAATCTGAATGGGGTGGATTTTTTAATGCTTCTGAGGCCTACCTGGCACTAACTCTATCCAGGGGACACCTGCTGCCCCATGCCCAAGCAACACAGCTTGTCACAGAACATTTAGATATACAAACCCATCCCCATAGCCATCCTGACAGGAAGCACAGTCTCCAGGCTGAGTTCCACAGCTGTAATCCTTTAGGAGTTGGAAGAGGAAGCGGCTTTCCCAGCAAGGATAAAATTAGGATAGTGAGGGGAGAAGAGAGGGAGGGGAACCAGAGGAAATCAGAAGTCAGCCACACTTCAGAGCTGGAGAGAGAGCTCCACCCCCTCCCTTCCCATAAAGTACAAAAATTGAAATTCATTTTATTTTATTTATTTCAGATCAGTCCTCAGAAGCGCACCCCTCAGGGCAAAGGAAACCATAGCAACCCTGCCAGCTCATGCTTTAAAAAATCATGGCACTTAATGTACTAGACTTCTAAACACTTTTAAAGTTTGAGGAAAAGGAGAAATAGGTCTCGGTTTCTGGGTTTTGCTGAAAGCTGGAGAGGGCAGTAGTGGGAAGCAGAAACATTTCTGGGCTCTCTGTGCGCCCATCCCTCTTGGGGTGGGGGATAGGTGTCAATTTGCATTTTAAAAGAAAGGCTCCATTAGACATCCCCACGTGGGCTCACATGCCTCCTTCCATCTGCATGCCACATGCTGAGCTAAGTCCATTCCATTTCTTTTAGGGGCCAAACCTGCTGATAGTGATATTGCTGCACTTGCTAAAACAGTTGAAACCTTGTAAGCAGGCAGATAAACAATGGTAGGGTGAGATGGCCACAAGGCAGGAAGGTATGGAAGGGAAATAGAACAAAGTCCTATGAGCAAACTGCTCAGGAGAGCTCAGTGCATAGTCCCTGCTGCCACTGACAGCGGGTGGACTAACCAGTACCCAGGAGGCAGGAAGGCAGGAGGGAAGAACCAGTCCAGCGAGAACAGGGTGATCCAGTGTATGGTTCAGCTTAAAACAGTGCAATAGAAAGAGGCACAAACAATAGAATTATGACAGTAAGCACCAGGATAGAGGAAGGCAAAATCTGTTAAAAACTCAGAGTCCAGCATCCAGACTATAAGGGGTAGGGGGACTGTATTTGCTGAAGCATGACCCCTGTCCATAGAGAGGAGCATGCTAAGGGCCTGAAGGGAGCAGTTATGCCCTCCACACCTGGGGGGGGGGGGGGGCGACACAACAGGACGGGACAGAAAGGAAGGTGTGCAGAAGTCAAGCAAGCCACTTGGATAGCAAAGTGAACCAGAGCAAGACTTGCATCAGAGCAGCTATCAGATTCCTCTGGATGCCTTGTTTTTTTAAGCCCTTGGGTTTCCAATAGCTTTAAACCCTTGCTCTTTAAGATGTTAGATTAGCTAAGAATAAAAACCATTGGATCAAAAAGATGATCAATGGAAACAGCGAAGGCATTTTTGGAAGATCTAGTTTAGCATACGACCACAAAACATTGGAAAGAAAGATTAAAAACTTTCCTTTCAATAATAATTCCAAGCTGCAATATGAACTCATGCTGCACAATCCACTGGTCTGAGAGACTGTCTGGAGCAAAGCCCTTGAACTTTCACTGCATGCAGTGCTTCCCCCAATGTATTAATGGGGACTGACATAGATGCTGTCTGTGTCAGTAGTGCAAAACTCATGCACCTCCCCCATGCTTCCTCTTATTAAGTAGACTATGGCTGGCATTCCCAAACACAGCCACTTGCAGAAACAGTAATTTTGCATGGCATCCCGTGATTCCAGAAGGAATCCTATGTAGTGCCCCAAAAGCACTCTCCTTGCTGGCTCCGAGTCCCATGATATATATATGTATTTTATGATGTATGAAATACCAGTGTTTCTCCCCAAGGACTGTGTGGTGAGAGGGATTTGAAGCCTGAGATGATGGATTTTGCTGAAGCTGCTTCTTCCCAGAAAAGGGAAGGAAAGGGAGCCTAGGGCTGGTGCTTTTCAAGGTAGTCACCTAGATTTCTTGAACAGCAGGTGTTGCCCCTGCTGCTGGCCTGATTGCATGATTAGCACTAGGGGTGGCTCTTCTAGCCAGATGCCTTTTAATGGATGGCTTCAAAGTTTCTGTGAAGTTAAAGAGCTCCTTGGCCCTGTCTTGGATATTGACTGATTCATGTTACACTGAAATATGGCAGGAGGCATAAGAGAGAAGTTGGCTCCTTGGGCACTGCTGCAGTCCCCAGCTAAGTGTACAGGAGTCTTTTCCCTGTCAGATCAGGTGCAGGAACTGTCAGACTGAAGCACGATGGAGTGCAACACTGCCAGGGTGCCAAGACACAGCAACCATGTTCTCACCTGCACAACACTGCGCCAGCACCTCGAGGAATGGGAGATGCTCCGAGATGGCTTCCCGTGTTACTGAAAAGGTGCAGAGTGTTTTGCAGCAAGCGAGAGAACCCTCCCACGGAGTGTCTGCCTGCGAGAAGTAATTAGCATAATAGCTGCTGAAGGTGCTGCTGTGCCAGCTTCAGGGGCTGGAGAAGAGGAGTTGTGCTCTAGATCACGTTGTAGCGGGATCCCCATTTAGCAGAACAGAACAATGACGTTGTTGCTAGGAAGGCTGTGTTCTTCCTGTAGCATTGCCTGACAGACTGTGTGACTGGAACTAGACACTGGCCACCTCACTGTGGAGTGAGCCGGGGTTTTGCTGCTGGACTGGGTCTTACAGGTCACCTTATAGCCCTCTCTTCCCTGGGTGTCAGCACTGAAAGTGTTCCAAGGCTGTACAGTTGTGCAGATGTCCCCTTTGCTCCCCCTGCTGGAGCACTTCAAAATCTCTACAGCAGCATATAGCAAAAGTGTTTTGGGGTGGTATACGGTCCTCCCGTATCCCACAGTGCTCCACACCCTTGCACATCTGTCCACTAGTTGGAATATTCCCAAAGCAGTTGGAAGCTTAAAACAGCACATCTGTCCAGGGTCTCTGACTGTCCCTTTTGCTATGTGCTTTGCCTCTGTCTCCTACCTACAACACCTCTTCCTTTCCCTCACACAAACTGGTTGGCTGCCCTCTCCCATATGCATCCCACCAGCTGCACTGGTTTTCTCCCCTACTCCTGGTAGACTGCAGTGCCTGACCCTGAAAGCACCTTCCACTTCTTCACAGAAGAAGCCCTTGGTGGATTAAGTCAAATTTCTTATTTTCAATTGCTTAGACTGACATTCAGGCTTTTTTCTGCCATTACCCAAATGCTCTGTAACCCTTCACTTGAGGTTTGGGGCACAGAACTCTTATTTAACATGATTTATGTGAAACACTGTGTTCAACTTGTGTAGGCCCTGAATACTGGGGAGGGAAAAAATGGGGAGGACTGTGGCAAAGTAACTTTGATTAGATGTTTCACTTAACAGTTCCTCCTTGCTGAGTCTGCTTGAATGCACACTGCTCCCAAACTTACCACTTGCAGTAATAGGGTCAGTAAAAAAATTACTGAATGGCTAGGTAATTTACACTGAGTGCTCTCTCTCAAAACTTAACCAGGTTAGTCAGGCAGAGGCAGGGCTGAGAGGCACTGGCATGAAGAGGGACCTTGTTCACCAAGCTGTAAAGGCAGGGAACCCATACCCGCTGACCAATGCCTCCCCCCAGAGTACTAATGAACCAAGTTCATGCCGGTATAATGCCACTAGCTTTATACTATTAAGTAATCTGACTAGTGAAAATACAGATAGAAGTCTACATTTTTCTGATTCCGTGAGGCACTTTTCTCCCTCTTGGTTTTCAGAGCCCTTCAAACAGGTGTGTGACTATCTACACCCCCATTATACAAATAGGGGAATTGAGGTACAGGGGCCAGCTAACATGGTATACATTTTCTAAGATCAAAATAAGTCCATGGCAGAGCTGGAAACAACCCAGGTTTCACAGAGCCTCATGCTCGCCCCCTACCCACTGGTGAATGCACTCTGCAATAGGCACCTCTTGGCAAAAGGTGGCTTTGTCATATCCCATGGCTTAGGTACACCAACCCTGTATTTGGTTCAAAGGTTGTTCTCTTTTCAGCCATGCCCAGGGAAATAGCCACCAACTCTCTTATCTTAATAATTTAGGCTGCATGATCTTACAGTCACTCCTGTCACCCTGAGCAAGCCACAGACTGCATCAAGATTTTAAGCCTGCAGGACTTCTTTGAAAAGGTGATTTGAGACTTCATAAAACACCAGGAGGTGAAGGAAAACAAGAACCACCCAAGAGCTAAAATTACAGGCTTTCACATGCAAAGGGGATTAGGATCTGCCTATTGGAACAAAAACATTAAACCACATACCAGCGCTAAGCTCATACGTGTCACCTTTTCCTCTGGCACTCCTATTGCTTGGTAGCATGTTTCAGTCCTGGGATGCATGTTAAACTTCATTGTGGCAGCCCTATTATTTCAGTTTCACAGTTAATACACTAAAGACAGATGAGACAGGCAAGCTGGCAAGTGCATGTTCTGCACTGTGCCAGTACTCATGGCTGATAATCCAACAGCCCAAGTATGTGGACTAAGTGGAACTTAAGCAAGCTGCTTTGCTCCTACTGGCTAATAGGACCCAGAAACAGAGAAGCTGCTGAGTTAGACTAGATACAAGTGTTGGCTGGAAAGCTCTCAGGAAGCTGGCTAGACAGCTGAGCACCGGAACTACTTCCCCTTGTGGAAGTAGTTCCCATGCTCAAGTGTTGGCCACTTGTTTCAGAAGTCCAAGTGGGCACTTGGCTATTCTCTCACCTACATTAGTTCTCTAAGAGACCACTATTTTATAAGGTTACAGATGCCAAGTGCTTTGAGACTTACAGAACCAGCAAAATATCCATAATTATATACAAGAGGGGAAAGGAAAATTGCATTGTATTAAAGGAGAGGAAAGGGGAAGTGAGCACAGATCATCCACTGCTGATAAGCTCAGGAAGTACAAGGCACAAAGAACTGTAATAAAGCGGTAGAAACGGAGGGTGTATTAGTATCCAAAGCACTAATGACCAACTACAGCAGCCTCACTTGGCACAGAAGAGTCTTGGGGTACCCAAATCTGAGGTCATACGCATTAAAAATGCATACAGCAGCCTCTTGCCTCCAAGACCTTCAGTGCCCCAGTTACTACCACCTCTATATATAACTTGTGGACAAAGTTCATCAGGCTAGAGGTGACTGATTGCTAGTGGATGGCACAAAAAGAAGAGCTTTTATAGGAGACTGCTAGATAAAAGACACTTGTTACTTCCAAGCCCTAATGAGGGCTAGAGGATATGAAGCTTGAGGGACCCACACACCCACCCATATATATCTTTGCAGTAAATCTAGGGTATCAACACAGAACCATTTCTTCCCTGAACACAGAAGGGATTATACCAAGTGGCCTTAATATTCTTGCAAGGTCAGTGCGCAGGGTAAAAGTTAAAGTTAGAAGACAGAAAGAAGACTTGCAGATATTGCAACAACTATAAGCAACCAGGGAAAGCATATCAGTTTTGCATTTCAATACGGACAAGTGCAGGGTGCTGCACTTGGGCAGTAGTAACCGGCAACACACTTATTAGATGGGAAACTCCCTTCTTGAGAGCACGGAGGCAGAAAGGGATCTTGGAGTCATCACCGACTCCAAGATGAACATGGGCTGACAATGCGAGGTCACGGTCGGCAGGGCTAACCGGACCCTATTGTGCATCCACAGGTGCATCTCAAGTGGGGCCAAGGAGGTGATCCTCCCCCTCTGTGCGGCACTGGTCAGGCCACAGCTGGAGTACTGTGTCCAGTTCTGGGCACCCCACTTCAAGAGGGATGTGGACAACATTGAGAGGGTCCAGAGGAGGGCTACCTGCATGATCCAGGGACAGCAGGACAGACCCTACAATGAGAGGCTACAGGACCTGAACCTGTTCAGCCTTCACGAGAAGACTGAGGGGGGACCTTGTTACCTTCTATAAACTCATTAGGGGGGACCAGAAAGGTTTGGGGGGATCTTGTTTCCCCTAGCACCCTCCCGGGATAACAAGTAATAACGGCCACAAGTTATTGGAGAGTAGGTTTAGACATCCGTAGGCACTACTTCACAGTCAGGGCGGCTAGGATCTGGAACCAACTTCCAAGGGAAGTGGTGCTGGCTCCTACCCTGGGGGTCTTTAAGAAGCAGCTTAATGCCAACCTGGCTAGGGTCACTTGAGCCCAGTTTCCCTCCTGCCCAGGCAGGGGGTTCCGACTTGAAGATCTACAAGGTCCCTTCCGACCCTACTTCTATGATTCTATCAGTTAGTAGCTTTCCTGCAACAGATGAAACAGGGGCATTGTAATTCAGAGGAGCTGCAAGTCCCAGGCAGCCATGCCCATCTGTAGCCAGTTTTAGCTGAGATGCACAAATTACAGTATGTGCCTTTGAAGGCTGAAACTGGCTAAAGACCAGATGCCTGGGAGCCACTGACTCACACAGTTCAGCTCTGAGTGTTCATCTAAGCTCCAACAGCAGGCAGTTGGACCATCCCTTCTTTGAACTAACAGGGATAGTTTAATTGATGCACCATGCTCCACATACCTAACTCAAGCTAGCACTGCAAGCATCTTTGTGAGCCTATCCCTCACTGTGTTCCCTTTTCTGCTTGAAGGCACAAGGTCCTTATCTATATTTAAAAGGGGGTTAAGCAACAGCAGCGCTATTTCTCCTTTGAGACTCATGCTCTCCTTTCAGCCTGACAGCTGTGGCCTAATTTCCAAGGAAACTGACAAGCTTCTTATTTCCACCCATACAATTTCTTTTTATTACAAATGAAATAGGGAAGCTGGCTGAAAACCAGGATAATGATGGTGAAAACTTAGATGTTTACTCAGTTTTGGGGGGTAAGGGATATGTTGGATGTTTGCACACTACAATACAAGCACTAATGACTTCTAAATTTCACAGGAAGGGTACAAGGTCTGTGCATTCTTTTTAGAGGATCTGTCCTTCTTACCAAAGATCTTTCAGGAACTCAAAATGGAAACTGACAAACTAATGGCCCTAGTGCTTCGTGACAATTTTCCACTGCAGAGAATGCAGTCACACTGCAAGGAACAGACTGCTCTCCAAGCTAAGTACAGACAAAAAGCCTGAGGCGGAACTGAATCAATTTTTGCAGGTTAGTCTAAGCTGCAGAAGTTGAATTGATTGAACTGATAAGCAAATGAGCAAACATTCCATTTTGATTCAGGAAATGCAGTTACATGCTTGCAGTGGCTTGAGCTAGAAACTGGGGGGCTAGAGCAGGGGTTCTCAATCTCTGAGTTGCAGCACCACAGCAAGTTGGCTGCTGGTCTGCAGCATGGTTGGCTGCTGGACTGCGAGTGGTGGCAGACTGGCAAACCACAGCCCCCCAGATCCAGGCAGAGAGACTGTAGCTCCTTCTGCAGGGCCCGCAGCGGTGCAGGGTTTGGCCCGCCCTCTTGGCCAGGGGGTGGGGGTATCCTTACCTGCCTTCTAACCAGAAATTCCAGCCATGGCTGGCTGTGACTGCTGGGCCGCGGTCTGCTGGGCCATGGCATAAAAACATTGGGAACCCCTGTCCTACAGCATACCTGCCAGCCGAAGCAGAGGGAGGACAGAAACCCTGCAAGACTTTCCCCCCAACTCTGCTGGACCAGAGGAGGTCCACCCCAGCTCTGCCTGGGTTGTGGGGCAGGTAGTGGCATTGAAATAATAAAAAAACTTCTTCCTGCTTCCAGATACCTCTGAGATTTGTAGTCCAGAGTCTCAGCCAGCACTAAATAAGCCAGCAGGGCAGGGCAGGGCAGGGGAGCTCTGTACTCAGGGGAAGGTGAGTTTTACCCCCCCTTCCTGGCCCCAGACCTCAGCCAGGGTTTGCCAGGGGAGGCGGGGAGCAATGAGCCAGCCCTTACTGCTACCTAGCTGAAGCACAGGGGTAGGGCCAGTCCTGCTCTCTGAAGCAGACAGAACAGCCAAACCCAGGGCTGCAAAGCATGCTGGGATGCTGTGGAACTCTGATTCAACTTCAACCAGGAAGGAGGGGTCTGGGTCAGAAGTTTCATAAACTGGCTTGACCTAAATCAGGTAAGTCTGATATTACACTCAACCAGGTTTATCTTAAACCAGTTTTAGTCATTTTGAAACTGGTTTATATGCACTGAACTTCTGTTCTGTTACAGGTTTAAACCACCTTCTGGTCATTTAAACCAATTTATGTGTAACTTCTGTCCCTAGCCCTGCTGATGGCAGCACAAATGAAGACTTGGCGCATTCATATTGAAAGAAGCTCCATTTTCTCATCTAGACCCCAGCACAGGAACTGGGATGCTTCCTACATCTGGCAGGGAGTTAATGTAAAGATCATTCCTGCTATAAGTTATGCTTATTGATATTTGTTTGTATACCTGCCTCCTCTGAGTTAAGTGGACTTTTAAACCTGCTAACAACAGATCAGCAAGAACTTTGCCTGTTTTGTTTAGCTCTGCTGTATTGAAGTTCAAGACGTTCTGATCAGCATGAAGGAACTGAAATGTGGACAGATTAGAAAGTCTAGCAAAGAGCATAAAAATGACTAGTAGCCTGGGAAGCAAGACCTATGAGAAAAGGCTAAAAGAGCTAGGGTTATCTGGTCTGGAGAAGAGAAGATTGGGGTGGAGGGGAAATTTCATAACAGTTTTTAAATATCTGAAGGGTAGTTATAAAAAGGATGGGAATAGACTATTCTCCATGGCCCTAGAAGCAGGACTTAGAGCAATGGCCTCAAGCTGCCACACAGAAAGTTTAGGATGAAGTTTAGAAGGAACTTTTTGGTAATGAAGTTTGTCAAGAATTGAAATAGGCCATTTAAGGAAGCTATGGAATCTCTACTCCTGGAAATTTTCAAAAGCAGGTTAGACAGACACTTAGCTGAAATGGTCTAGTCTGGATGATCTTGCCTTGAGCAAGGAGCCCGACTAGATGACCTCACAAAATCTCTTCCAGCCCTAATTTCCTATGATCCCAAGCTATGGGATCCTCAAATCAAATCTTTTGCTTTTACAGGCTGCAAAGTGAGGATGAGGTTTAAACATGACAAGTAAACAGGAAGCCACTGAAGAAGATTGAAGGGAAGAGAGGGATTTAAAATGGCAGGATGAGAAAAGAGTTAGCATAATAGGATTTGAAACGACGTTAAGGGAACCTGAAAATGAAATTAACTGCCTGGAGTGCTACTAGCCCTTGGTTTCATTAGCAACTATGTGGCTTGGCCATGGGATCAGTACAGAATCTGATGCTAGGCTCTTTGATGACTTAGGCTGAAGTTAAGGAGACTGAGCACATCTTCATGGCAAGTTTAACAGCTCTTAAAGTAAGGTTTAGATAGGAGCTGTAAGCCCAGGAAAACCAGCTGCTCTAAGAGTCATCTACAATAATACTCCACTTATAAAAGCAAGTGACCAGTGACTAAGTGTCACAAGGCAGCCCACTGGGCACAGAGTTCAAGGAACTACTACGGGACTGAGGACAGGAACCAAAGTGAGACCTCATGTAGAACTGATGACAAGGAAAGAGCAGTTTCCAAGTGGTTCAGGAGTCCCTGAAGATGGTCTGATAAACAAGTGAGATTCACAGAAGCCACGAAGCAAAATATGGTTTCACAAGCACAAAACACTATGGATGGGGGTGGGATCAGGCCTGTGTAGACTAGAATAAGATAGCAGAAAAACTTAATGCTGGCACTCCCTGGGCCCATACCAGTCACCTGCAGAAGCAAGTAGTCACTATGCATGATTTATGGGGCACATAAGGATGTGATTGGAATTGGCCAAAATCCTGGGATAACATCGATTTCTAGAGTAGACTCACAACAGCTAAATAAAGCTGCAAGGCACCTACCTCCCATAGTCACACAGTGCAAACCCACGATTCAGGCAGGATCACTCCCATCTAAGCCACCCCAACATTTGTCTAATCTGCATTTACACTTCCAAGGATGGAGATTCTACCACTTTACACACACACACACACACTGCCATCCTCTCTAGAAAAACCCTTTTATATTTCAAGACTTCTATTAAATCCTCCACCAATATTCTCTACTTTTGACTAAATAATCCCAATTCTTCAACTTTTCATCTAGATTTCTATTCAGATTTGTTGCTGGTCTCTTCCAGACTTTCCAATTTGTCCATGGCCGTGTTGAAGCACAGTACCTAGAACTAGCCACAATACCCCAGATCAGACATCCTGAAGAATGGAAGAATTGCTTCCCATAATTTACACAATTATTGTTGCTGTTATTTGCCAGTGGGCTTTTAACTTTACTTGTAAAAATGACACTGCTGCAGGTTCATTACAACTGCCAGGTCCTTAGCTACACTACTATAACCTTGCCAGTTGCTCTTCATTTTGTAGCTAGAAAGGAGCACTCAGACTACCAAGTGCAGTACTTTACATTTCTCCTTATAAAATGTTATCCATTTCAGACCATTTTCCCAGTCTAACAAGACCATTTTGAATCCAAAGCCTGTCCTCTAAGCTGCATTTAGTGTAATTAGGAGATGTGTCCTGACTCTTTCAGCAGAACCCGGGAACTGGAGCAGCTTCACAGGCTCCCATGACCGCTAGTATTTGAGCACCTCAGTCTTTCCCATCCTAAAACCTTCTGAGGTCAGACAATGCAAATATTCCCTAAGTGCAGCTGGAAAGCCACAAAAGATTAAATGACTTGCCAAACACCTAGGAAGAAGAGAACAGAACAGGAGGGTGGTCTGAAAAAAAAAAAAGGGGTGGGGGGAAGTGGCAGGAAAACTGGGAAGAGAGGAGCTGGAACTGACAGACAGTGGAGGCTGAGACACATTGGAAGACAAAGCTTCTCTTCAGATGACAGATGAGAAAGAAGAAGCTCGCATTGCAGAAGGCTGCCTCCTGGCTCCCTCCTGGACAGCTGGCAGGCTAGTGCAGGTTGCACTCTGGCTGCCTGCCCCCAAAGCGGTAATACAGAAGTAAACTGGCTTCCTCCAGGCCACAGAGGCTCTGGGTTTCCCCCAGCTCAGAATCCACTGAACAGCACACTGGCCAACAGCATGCAGCCCCTTCAGAGCCAGCTGATCTGCTGATCTCTCTGGCATCCCCTAAAAGCCATGCAGCCAGCCAGTGGGAAGGGATGTTTACAGAAGAGACTGAACAGAAGCAAGAAGGGACTGGCGTTCACTCAGCTCCCATCTCAGAGCTCAAAACCTTAAGGTATTACTGCATTAAAACTCTGCCCAGACCCTGGCTCTTCATGCCCCTGGACTTAGCCACAACAGCTTCTGCTGCCGTGGCCTCTACTTAAATCTAACAGCAGTAAATGGCAGAGGCAGCATCATTTTTAGTTAGCTCTCACTAATGTGTCATATGGGCAATCTGCTTCCCTTCGGAAAAAAAAAACAAGCCACTGACTCATCCAAAAGAGCCAAAGCAAAATCAGAAGTTCTGCAGGTGCTTTTGCTTATGAAAAATTCAGAGAACAACCATGTGACCACAACATCAGAGACACTCCCAAGCCTTAACTTACTTCCTAACACCACACAGCCTCAGGCCCACGACCACCTCAGACTTGAAGAGAAAGCAACTCTGCCCTAGGATCAGGCCCTTTAATTTCTGCAGAGGGGTGCTGACTGTAGTTGTGTTGGTCTGAGGACATACGCAGACAAGATTCTTTGGGTAAATGTAATATATTTTATTAGGCCAACTACATAGTTGGAAAAATTGTTCTTTGTAAGCTTTTGGGCACAAACACCCAGAGTCATCTTCATTCATGCTGTAGCAATTGTGGGTCTTCTGACCTTGCTAACTTAATGCAGCATTTGGGAAGGCTGGAGGACAGAATGCTGGGAAGTGCTGGAGAACAGGACTGTTAACAAGGGTCTCACTGCCTTTGGGGATTTATCTGTAGGGTGATCAGTCATGTCTGCTGCCTGACAGCAGGAAGGTCTAGAGCATTATGCAAGCACCTTGTGGTCTGTGCTGATTTTTCTAGAGCCCTGTAGAGCTTGGTTGTGGATGCTGCATCTCAGTTGTTCCATCATCTCCCGGTCCTTGCCATCAGCATCTCTGGCCAGCTTTCCCCTGTATGCTGTTGGACAGGTACTGGGGGAAGTACTGGATGAGAACTGGACCTGTGTCCCTCTAACTACTCATCTGACCCATGCCAGACTGTGGCACTGCCACAGTCTCACAGCCATTTATAGCACTGATGCCCATGGAAGGCTGGGCTTTGCTATTACCCCCATAGTATAAATGGAAAGCTGAGGTAGAGAGTTATTAAGCGATTTGCTGAAAGGTCAAAGTCTGTGGCATGGCACAGAACCACACAGATGACTCCGCAGCCTCTACCTTGCACAGAAACCACTGGGTAATCTTCCCTGAGAAACATTGTTGGCCCCACCATAACCAGGCTGCAATGATGTCGCGTCTCCCCCTGCCTCCTCCTCCACTCTGCCCCTGGCTTATGGTGTGATGATATGATCACAATTTTGCAGGCTATCCAATGCTATTTTGGTGGAATTAGTTCTGCCCAACTGTTCTGATTTAGATGCAAATTCTATTTCCTACCAAGCAGTATGAAGAGACCCCGCTATCAGTTATGGACTCCCAGTTATGGTCACCCCTCACTGACCCTGGCAAGATGTGGCAGGCACTCCCAGACAGCTCAATATAGAAACACTCCTACTTTATACGTTCAGATCAGAAGGCTCAGCCTTTATGGGCATTTACAGACATGCCGGGGGGGGGGGGGGGGAGGGAGGTGCTTTAATTAGCACAGCTCAGAGCCACACTAATTAAAAGTGCCTGAAGCATCATGTATTTCAGCATCCCCACACTGAAAAATGGCAGTAGGGTGCTTTGAACTAAAGCTTGAATGAGGTTTAGTTTAAAGTGCCCTGCTGCCATTTTTCAGTGCAGGGATGCTAATACATACGACACACTACAGTCTGCTGGAGTGTGTTAATTCTGATTAATCGAGTCTGCTCTGACACACTGGAATTACAGTACATCAGAGCAGCCTCCCTGCATGTGTGTAAGTGCCTTATATGTTTCACTATTAATAAAACTCCTAGAGGACTTTTTATTGCACCATGCTCCCTAAGGCAGGTGCTGTTCCTCCAAAGGGGTGATCAGCTTTGTACTGCATTGGGTCTCTGTTAGTGCTGCTTCCTATTTACAGGTGCTTGGATACTTCCCCAGTTGCCTTTTGGATTCTTCAAAGCCTCTGAAATGTAAGCATTAAGCTTAAATCTCTACCCTACTCTCTCATAGTCAACAGGTGTCAAGCAATGTCTCCAAACACCAGTTCTGCACATTCCAACAGCTTTTTGGGCATGCTTGTACCATCTACTGAGCAGTGATATTGCTACAGCCTTGAACAACAGAGTACAGTTGCAGTAGAGGCTCATGTCTTAAGATCCAGAGACTCCATGTTTGAACCCTGTTGCCAAAGATCCAGCCAAAGAAACAGACTTCCACACAAAGTACCATAGAGTCTACTCCAATTGCATGCATAACTCTATCCCATGTCACGATTTTTGGGGTTTTTTTGAGAACTGCAGATACTAAGATGGCAGCCTCATGTTTGTTCAACAAACCTTGTTTGTTCCCTTGCTTTTTCATCAGACATCTAAAGATGCATCTTTCCACATTCCTCCTGTCAAGCCTTCAGCTTGCGTATTTTTCCTAAACACCCCTACTTATGCTCCACAGGCCATGCCTGACTATAAACTTGTTGAGAGAAGGGGACTTGTTTCTTACTGATGCAACAGTCTGGGTCCTTTCCTCCCATTTTCTGAAGTCTCCCATGCTGCTTTGGCACAGATTGGGTGGTAGTATTTCTCTACTCAACATCCTTCAGTTATCAAGTCTAACAAATGTAAATTCCCCATTTTTAAATATCCATTTAATTAGCACAACAGCTCTCACACTCTAGAAAGAGTTGCATTTTTTTAAACGTGCCTATTTATCCAACCAGCTAACAGCTCCAGAGGAGCTATTACAATCTTTGATGCAAATAGGTACTTGGCTAATGCATATTTTCCCCATGGACCCTACCAGCTGCTTTATGAGTGGTTACTATCTGCCATGTGAAACTACAGTGAGGGCTATCAGTTGGACCAGACAGCTTGGGTAAAGTCTAATCGCATCATCAACTACTCATACTGATCTTTGAGCATTATAAATCCTTGCACACTTTTCTGGGGCAGGGGAAGAAGAAATGGTAGGAGGGGTGATATTGAGCTAGGGCATTGCCAGGACCCATTAGTTGAATGCCTATGGCACAGTGGAATTTCCCGCCACAGTGGAAAATCCCCAAGCCCTTGTGATTGGCACAGTAAAAGTCCCGGTGTAGTGAAAAATTCCACCACAGCAGAAAAGCCCACCAAGTCCAACGGCTGCATCGTTCAAATGAGGGCCACCCATTGGCCGGTTACAAATTATTCCCACTTTGCAACTAGCAATTAGCTTGCTAACCATATAAAAGTAAAAGTAATTTCCGCCCAAGTTGGAGAACTCCGGACACAACCTAGAGTAAACTTGGCGGACTGATCACCCACCAACGACTCCCCATCATCGACTTCCCCGACGTACCCCCTTCCCTTGTGCACTCGGTAAGCCGTTTACGGAACGTCTCATTTCGCTTCAACGTCTCTTGCTACGTTTCTCTCACTACAGTTGCAACTCGTTTGTAACTGCAACTAAAGCCAGCTTCTTCCTACGCTACAAACATCAGTGGCGTAAGTAAACAATCTATTTGTTACCAACACACATCCGTGCCTAATTCCACTCCACGCGTCGAAGTACCCACCTAACGTTCTGGGTTCCTGGCAAGGGCCCCAGCACTCGCCCGGCCACCACAGGCATCAGAATACATTTCCTCAGAGATCAGATTTGAGAGTTATTTATCCAGGACACGCTAGACCATATTTCAGAAGCAAGACAAAGTTTTAGCTGAAAAGAAATACGGAGTTGTAGAAGCATCAAACATTTCTGCAGTCAAAATACTGCTAGGCTTTGCTGCATGTCTGGAGTTTAATTACATGCAGCAGCTTTATGGATAAAGCCCAAGTGATTATTTTACATTGCTGCAGCTTGTGAAATCTGCTAGTCTATCCTAGAGCCATAGAGCAGGCCAGCAGCTCAGATACCCCTCAGCAGTCAGCATAGCTCACTCCCTCGTAGCACCAGAGAGCCACATGCTACCAGAAGTGGAAGTCCTTCTTAGCTTCACTGCCATCGTCTGTGCTGGCCAGTCTGGGCAACAGGTAACCATGCGGTCAGGTGCAGGGGCTGCAGACACCCTCCCCATAGAGCCAGCTGTTCCACCCATGCCCCTGCTTGTGGAGCTTAAACAGTTTCAAGGACCCAGCAGCTTCCCATGCCTATGGAAGTCTTGCTCAGTTTCTTTTATACAACTATTCTAACAAAAGCCAAGGGTGAAAAGGGATTTGTACTAGGGAAGAGATTCATTTTCAGGTGGGGTTTGAACACAGTGGAGAGCTGGTGAGACACACCACACTATAGCCACACAGACTCCCCAGAACTGCAGAAGAAAAGCTTGTGCTAAACAGATATTGCAGGGCAGGGCAGAGAGGAGGCCACCACTAGCTGAGTAGAAGGAAGAGGCAGGCTATGGTTGGTGAGTCAGAGCACAGCGGATTCACAGCACAATCTCAAAGATTGCTCCTGTGGCAAGACACTGTCCGCTGCTGCATTTGGGCTCATGACAACTCTCCAGAATCAGAAATAACTCTGTGAAACCATGACTGTGGAAATATTGGTTCCTCTGCACTTTAACCAGCTGCCTTGTATGTCATTGCAGGTAGCCACCCACCAGCAGACAACAGCCAAGTCACATGGAGTCATCTTGAGCCGAGTGCAGACCTAGAGGATGCTTGGCTGAAAAGAGCCACTTGGCGAGGGTTCCAGGAGCTCTCAGCTGCTAAATAGATGCACAGTCCTGCCTTGCTCTTGAAGTTTCTAATCAAGTGTATTCTGAGCTTCAGACACATTACTGAGAATGGACTCCTCCAAGCAAGACAGTGAAGTGCGACTTATTCATTCAATGGTTCCATGTCTCCTATACACACATAGATTCCTGTATATCCTGTGCTATTCAGGATACTCAACTGATGTTAACAAAAAGCCAAGGCGTTCTACAGATTTGCAGCATCAACATGATTAGCATAACCTGTACCAGGACTAACTGTGCCAGACTGGTGATTTCACAGTTAATCCTCCACTGTTCATGTCACATCTACATTGGCCTATCTATCAACCTGTGCTGCAAGCCATGAATGCTCTCAGCCCCACTATGAACCGTTCCCACTTTATGGGAATGCAGCCTGCATCCTGACACTTATGTTGGAGGATAACTTGCCCACCAGCAAGTCATCTGCTGCTATGGAGTAGGATTTTGCAAGGCAGCTTTAAAGTCCCCTTGGGAGGTGTGGTTCAGCTGCATTCCAGCTAAGCTAGGGTTCAGCAGTAGGTCCAAATTCTCTTCTCTCACTGATGGGAACTGGGTGCCAGCCCACTGAAGACAACAGAGTTGCAGCAGCAAAAATAAGGGAAGAATCAGGCCCAGCTCAGCCAGGATGCACGGGACCAAACCATGCTAGAAAAGTCATTCACAAAACTCTTCCGGTCAAGGTCCCCCTGAGCACAACCCATTCTTTATAATCCTCCCTCCCTATTCTCTAACTTCACTTTATTGCAGCTGGAGATGATCTTATTTCCCCATCCCACTCCTCCCAGAGGTCACACAGCTCTTGCTGGGCTCTAAAAAAATGACTTGGAAGAAGAAAAAAAATAGAAATAAGAATGCTGCCCTTAAAGCACACTTGCACATTTTGCAAGGCTTTGTTTTGGCCAGCACTTCCTCTGCCTCCCCTCCACACTTACCAATTTTAATTAATCCCAGCCCATTCCAGCAATGTTGATCACATGTGTTTTCCATTTTTCTAAAGGAAAATACATCAAACTTGTAGGCAGCCAGGAGTAATTTGGGTCCCAGAGCAACTTTGGTGTGTAGGACAGTTAGCTAGTTTCAATAGCTGCCTGAAAATATTTTTGAGGGAAGACAGCCCAGATCAGTCACAATTCCCTCAGTTCAGCTAAGACCAGGCACTGAAGGAATACTCATACCACTGCCCCCTTGAGTAAGTGATGACAACATCTTCTTCGTAGTATAAGCAGTGGCGATACTTGTTCCATAGCGCCATGGGTTGGTTATGGATGGGCCCAATCAGGAGCACGCCTATAGCAAGCGACTGCTTTGTAGTATTGTAGGGCTCTTGGGAGGGGAAGTGATTACTGTGTGTTGTCAGCTTGCTAGACACAGGTGCCTGTTCCAACCTCTACTCTGTGAGACATCGCTCCAACCCTTGCCTTAAAGGTTCACTTTACTTTATGTTGCCTGTTCTCTGTTCAAGCATTGTGGAGCTAACCCTACCACCCATGCAGTGATGCATTTCTAAAGCTTTTGTTCAGTTTAACAGATCATAGCCAGACACAATCTGGTCTGGAGCAACAGAGCTTTGAATCCATAAAGCATGCTAAATTGCGAGGGGCCACACAGGACTATCAAGCAGATCAGAACAAGGCACTTCGGGGTTCTAAGAGACTCTTTCTTCACGCGTGGCCAAACCAGCCTCCCAGTAGCCTAAGCCCAGTTATTATGATTCTCCTGGAACGGTCTACTTTCAACACTAACTTCCCAATGTTAAACAGCATGGTCCATATGATTAGATATGAAAATTAAACTATTGAGCTATGAGCTTTCCTGGGCTCTCAGCTGCTAAATCTGTAACATCATGGAAACACTGATTTTAAATTGAATCTTCATCAAAATTCATTCTTGCCTCCCACCACAAATTAGCATAAGTCATCAACACCTAAGAGGACGGAAAAAGACTAAAGAGGATCCATTAAAGGTCCTTTCTTACAGACTTGGAACCCACTGGCAGGAGATATATGAAGTCAGCAGTTCTTACAGTACTGCTTAATAAAAACCATTCTTTATCTTCAGTTACCAGGGCTAAAATTTATTGTCACCGAGTGATCAATGAATGGATGCAACTACAAAAGTTAGATATGGGTAGAGGAACTGGGAGAGGAGATTGGAACGGAAGCAAAGCAATGTAAAAAAGGAATATGACTTGGGATGAGTTTCTGGAGAGAAGAAAGCTATCAGTCAACTGCAACTCCTACCAGCTAACATAATTTGGATGCTATGATTAACAGGAACATTCATTCGTGGCCAGCCTAGCAAAGCTGCAGTCTCCCCAATTACTGAATGAAAGGCAAGTTTTCTTTGTCACCTTAAGGGCCACTTAAAAACAAATCCAACTTTTAACTAGATCACAGCAACATATGGATTACCATGAATTCCCCCTCCAAACCAATGTCAGCCAGGCAGGTGACTCAGTACGCTAATGGTGCTTACATAATCAGGTGCTCAGGAAAATTAGTGTCATGCTGAAAGCTGAATGGCCAAGCAAGAGGTGAGTGGAGGGAAACTAGAGGACAGTTAGATGACTCAGTAACTAAGTTTCCTGCTGTGGAGGTCTAAGTTAGCAGTGGCCTAAAACCCAGGTTGTACACACAAATATATAGTGATCTCTGAGACTTATCTGCACCTGAACTAAGCAGCCTGGGCTTTTCAGCTGAATCTGCTGCCCACCCCCCATTCCTCCTCCCAATCCACAGAGAGTCCCGAACTGCCCTAAAATGTTGGTCACACATATCTACATATGAGACTTTGCACATCCTGTCTCCTCTCTGCCCTGTCCTGTCCTGTCGAGAACCTCTCAGCTCAAATCACACATCAGATGGCAAATTGCAGTTTGGAGTGTGCAGTCCACTGAACTAATTTCCTGATTTTTAAAAAAAAAAAATTGTTAAATAAAGGGGAGAAAACAAGATAAAAATAAAAGCATTCTCCAGTTATTCCTCTCTGCAAGGCAACAGGGGCAGGGGGAGAATGTACAGTTCATTAAAGCAAAAGGGCAGTCAGCCAGAGACCATCTTGGCAGACAGAGTAGAGCATTTTCACAGACTTGCTTGCTTCCCAGCACAGAAGCATCCCTTGTAAAGATCACAGCTGTTTGGATTATGCCTGAGTTCATATCAGAGTTTATCAAAGAAGCTAGTTTTTTTTTCTCCCCCCGCTCTCCCTGTTTTGCTGAATACAAGTGGAACAGTTCGCACAAAAACAAACCAGGGTTTTGTTTTGCGTGCATTAGCATGGAGGGTGGGAAAGAGGAAGAGAGACGCTCCATTTCGGGGAATTTTCAGGGTTTTTTGAGGTCTTCAGGAAGCTGCAGCACCAAAGGGACTAGGTGATATTTGGTTACTGCTTGTCACCTGTCTGGAAGTCTGGGTTATGTCTGAAGTTTAATGTTCTCCAGAAAGCACTCGTGTTTCAGGGACTTGACAAAGTTTCATAGCGTTTGGTCAAGTATCAGAATGGCCAGAAGAGGACCAAAACAGCAGTGGAAAGGGGTGCTGGTAAAGTGAGTGCTGAACTGCATCTGGAGAACTGTGTACGCTCTCCTGTGGCTGTAGCCAAGAATAGGGTGAATGGGAATAGCTGCAGAGAGACAGCAGACAGGGATAAAGGATATTGGTGGAACATCGTGGGGGGCCCAGACTAGAAAAACAAGTGGTATAGTAGCTAAGACTAAAGGTACATTGGCAAAACAAAGAGAGGATGCCCACAGCACCTCTCAATACAGCCCTGGGATCTAACCTATCCCTTAGTGTCATAAGCACTTAGTTCACTCGGGGACATCCTGCAAGAGGAGCATTTGTTACTCCTAGAAACCAACTCAGTCCAATGCATGAGGACTCTGCATTCTTTCCAGCATCAGACAGGGGCTCAGATCACAAGGTACTTTCCCCAAAGCTCTGAGGTGTCTCTTCAAAGGTAAGTTTAAAAGTGGCATATTTCAACTGCACCAACAAGACCCAACTACTGCCTCCTGTTCCCTGCTCTGCAGACTTTGCTTGTGATAACAACCCAAGTTCATGAAAAACAAGGGGATGAGATTGCTGAAAATCTGTACAAGAAGATCCCAAAGGAATTGCTCCATTATCCAGAATGACAAGTCAGCAGAAATCACTAACAAACAAAATGAACTCTTCCCCTCAACCCATTCACCAATTAGTTTTCAGGGGCCCTTGTCCTGGTTGTGGTAGCATTGCCCTCCATGTCAGTGCTGACCAGAACAGCATGGCCATAGGAATGGGAAAGCTGTGCAAACAGAGTGAAAAATAATTTAACATGCTGCTTGGAGGGGGAAACACCCTGCTCCCTCTTGCATCTGCCAAGAGAGCATCAGGTGTTTATCTTCCAGAAATCCAGTCACTTTTGAACATGCATGCATGAGGCTTTCTAAACATGCTGCTTTGGTTAATAGGCCTGGTCAACTTGCCAGTCTAAGTACCTCACTTCTCCCAGTTTAGCCTTCTGGAGACAGGCAGGCATTTAGTGATCAGCAGCAGTTCAAGTGTTGGTTAAGGACTTATAAATCATCTTCTGCATAACTTAATAAGGTCTGCAAGATTTCTTTACAGAAGTTACTGTGTTGACATCACTGGCTGCTCAGAGACTGTGGGAGAAATAAAAGGAATGGGAGAAAGGCAGCAGCACGGGGTGGGGGAGGGAATGAGCGAGAGAGCAGCTTCTGACACTTTCTAGAAATCATCATACCCCTCCTGCTCTGGGCAAACATGACTGTACTGTCTCAGAGAGCTAGCATTAAGACTACTGCCATGAGAGATCCTTTTCACAGACCTTAGTTAATACTGTCTGCACAAAACTAAGACATGATTCCCCAGTTTTCCAAGGGGAATCCATAACCCTAGCCTTTCTCTGTGATGATATCACTAAATGGAGCACATGGAGTTGCTGGGGTTTCCTGTGGAATGGGAGAGGCAGACTAGTCATACCACATGACATACCCTTTGCACAGCTTTGGGAAAGACACTGCTAGTGTCAGACAGGCCATTAAATGCACCAACAGTGTGATTCCTCACTATGTTAGAGTTGAAGGTATAAGAGCCCAGGATTGGGCTCAGAGTAGTGCTAGCCAACAGGGAATCCAGCCTCAAGAAATCAAATGCCCCCTTGCTGTCCTGTTTTAATTGAGCTTGTTTCACAGGGGAGATGTGGAAGGTTAACAGAGCAATATATTTAACTGTCAGCCCCTGGTACTGCTATCCTCCTGGATCTCATGTTGAGTAGGGTTGCACCAGGCCAGCCCTGCACTCAGATAACCTCAGCAGTACTTTGAAATTCACAAAGAAAGTGCAGGAGCTACAGACAATTCAGTATGTGAATTACTCCTTTTGCATGAACAATAAAACCAGTGGCTCAATGGGGTGCTTAAGGGATCTCTCTATTGCTCCTAAGTACTTACAAGGATGTCCAATTTCTCCATTAATGTAGGACCTGAACACCTAAAAATAAGTGTATTTGCCACCCCAGCACCCCTCACAGAAAAATACTATTATCTCCATGTAGAGCAGACAGATTCAGTGACCTTCCCAAGGTCACACAGAACCACGGCAGAGGACAGTACTGAAACTGGGTCTCCCACATCCCAGACTGATGCTTTGGTCACTGGACTAGCTGCATCTGCTACTCTACTTCAGGTAATCTTTCACAAAAAACAAAAAGAAGGTCCCAAATGCTCACAATACTCAAAAAACACAAAGCACTAGGATACACTCAAAAAGATTGCTAAGTGTCTTGATCAACTTCCAACATCTTTACATTACATTTTAGCTACATGGAATTTCCCTGGGATTTAAATTGCAATTATAATAATTTCTGCACTGACACTGCTGCCCAACACCGCTGCACGCTGTGACAGCTGCTGCATGCCACCATGGGGGGCGGGGTGTGGAATTACACAGTGGATGCAGGAAGCCATTCCTGAATAGTATTTATCTCTGCTTAGATTTGGAAAGTGCACTGGGCTCCTTTGGGAAGGAAAAGCACCGTTCAGAGGGACAGCGTGCTGATTTGTAGAACTGGGAGAGCATGAAGAGCTCCAACAATCCATGCAAATGTGCCCTCTCTCCACAGGGGACTGCCAGGTGACCTGCTGAATCAAGAGTTGTCTTAGGGGGCCCTACTGACTGAGCACATAGGACCCAATAGAGGGAATTTCTCTAGATTTATAACTGCTAGTACTGGTTATAACCAAGCCAGCTGTAAAAAAACAACTGGGCAGCAACTTGATAGCCATTCCCAGAAAGTCATTTAAAAAAGAATCCTGATTTTAGCTATAAAAATCCATACAAAAAGGGGTTCAATCTGATTACATAAGGTCAGATGCACCTCACTTGTCCTTAGCCTGTGGTCGTAAGACTGGTCCAACAACTCACCTCTGATGGTTAGAGAAAATGTGGCTTAAATTCCCAATGCCATTTTCTGCCTATACACAAATCTCCCTCCTGGAGTGATGGGCTTCTGGCAGCCAGGTCAGTTCCATCTTGGTTTTATGCTTTATGTATGGTTGCCCAGATCCAGTGGGGAATGGGCCACACTGGCAATAGTTCTGTATTTTTGTGCTGCTTTCAACTATATTAGGAGGCCAGCAGTTATAGAATATTTTGTTCTTGTTTAAAGGCACTGAGCATGTGCAGGACTCTTCTCTTGCCACATGTCAAGCTAGGGCAGATGATCAAGGGAAATCTGAAAACTCCAGGAATACCTGTGAAGCTAAGTGGTATACAGCAGAAGATAACAAAGGCCAGTGAAACTCCTGCATATCTAGCTGAGATAGCTGTAAGCAAAGGTGCCCCTTGAAGCAAAGCAAGTACACTGTAGCTTCAGAAGGAAGAAAGCAGCACTTTGAGAGTGAGATTCAGTTAAAAAATGTAGACACTTAACTGGATTTGAGTTTAGGTCATATCACTGCCTCTACAACATAACTTACTAAGGCAAAAAATCCCAAAGGGAAGCCATTTAGTTGCTGAGATACACCAGAACAATCCTAGGAAGATTGTGAAGTTAGGCTTACTCCATTTTTGCTGCTTTGGGGATGGAGGGGTTAAATCAAGGTAGCCTGGATAGATTTTTCTTCCCCAAAGATGAGCTGTATAAATATAATCTGTGGTCTCCCCTGGAGGATTACTAAGAGTTATCAAACCTTCAGTGAAGTAGTTAGTGGGCATGCTCAACTTTTAAAAATATGGTTTCTCTCCTAAAACGTTTATTATGCAACACAGAGAGAGATTGGTTTGTACAAGCAGTTCTGCAGAGTTCTTTCCTCACTTGGCTTTCATCCTGTCCTCTGGTAGAGGCAACATCACTAGTTTTACAGTCACCATTTGGTGCCTCATCTAGACTTCACCCTATGAGAGAGTTCCCTTGCTGGCTTAGCCACAGACAGTAGTAGCAAGGAGACAAGACATCATGTAGCCACTTGCATTAACTGCCTGATTAGAAAGATGATTTGACTGGGATTTCCTTTTTGGAAAGGAAATACATTTCTTACATGAAAAAAGTAATTCATGAAAATTTTCATTCAACACTGATGAAAATGGACTTCTGAAATACTTTTTTCATGAAAAAATCTATCAGGGCCAGGAGGGACCTGAACAGATCATCTAGCCCAGAGGTGTCCAACCTTTTTGAATGTGGGGCCAGATCAGAAACTTTATCACCCAGTGGGCCAGCAAGCCATATTCAAAGACCTCACAGGAAGCAGTATCACATCAGGAAGTGATGTCACGTGACCTTTGACACCAATGAAGTTGTAGGGAGTGACAATGACATGGGCCTGGAAATGTGGTTTAAAATCCAAAATAAAAACAATATAAAAGTAACAATGAAATAATACTAAACACTTGACTAAAATAAACACTGTTGCATAATGAAAGCATAATGCAAGTAGACAAATCAAATGTGGAAAAGATAATCAGCCAGAGTGGAAACTAATCAAAGGTGGAGGGATGCATCTTGGCAGGAGACACCTGCGTTGGTGCTCTGCAGCCTCCACCACTCACTGCCGTGCAAGGGGCAGGCGGGAAGGGAGGGAGGAGGGAGCGGGGGCTCCTCAGTGCATCCAAAAGGCTGCAAGAGAGACTTGCAGCTCAGCCGGGCACGGCCACAGCTGCAGCTGGGCACAGAGAGCTGCTGCCATGCATGGGAGCCCCAGTCCTGGCTCCTCCATGTCCTCCTGGCCACAGCCTCCCTGGGATGTGCGGGAAAGGCACCCTCTGTTCCACCGCTGCCCACCTTGCTGCCCTGGTGGCTGCAGGTGCCCGTGCCATCTCCCATCCCCAGCAGCACATGAGAAGCGACCCCCTTAGGACTTGGGGTTTCACGTGCGGGTGGCTGGGCCCAGAGAGCTGCAGCGCCCAGGGGGAGACTGGCCGGGAGAGCAGGCACTGCCTTGCTGTGGGGCAGGGCAGTGGGGATGACTTGAAGTGGGCAGGTGAGGAGGCAGGCATGGGCCAGCGGGAGCCAGAAGCCGCTGCTTGGCTCCCTGTGCAGGGCTGCTCTGGCAGTGCAGGGCATGGGCTCATGTCAGAGCGGGGAGGCAGGGGCAGGAGCACAGGTGCTCCTGGACGCGTATCCTCCCTGCCAGTGACCGGCGTGTCCCGGGCCTGTGAGTGGAGCCACTCCTCTGCCACCCGGCGGCAAAGTTCTCCCATGAAGGCTCTGTCCTGCGCCTTCCCTGAGCCCATGACACCAGCTGTGGCCACCTGGGCAGGCAACAGCTCCTCTAAGCAAGCAGGCAGGTGGAGCTGCTTAGCAGCTGCAGCCAGCACCATCCCCAGCTGGGGAGGGGTCCGGCCCCGCAGGGGACCTGGCCGGGCTGCACCACGCTAATGCATGGGAACCTTGTCTCTTCCCCAGCCCTTCAGCAGCCATTAGGAAGCTGCTGAGGGGCTGGGGGAGGGACAAGGCGTTTCCCATCGCAGCACCGTGGGCCACAGAAAATGCCTTGGCAGGCCGCATGGCGGCCCGTGGGCCATAATATGTTGGACAAACCTGATCTAGCCTGACCCCCTGCCACAGGCAGGAATGAATGCTGGGTTCACAAGACCCCAGAGAGGTGATCATTCAACCTCCTCTTGAATTTGCTCAAGATAGGGGCGAGGACCACTTCCCTAGGAAGCTGGTTCCAGATTTTGGCCACTTTAACTGTAAAATATTGCCTTCTGATCTGTAACCTAACCCTATTCTCCATCAGCTTATTACCATTGTTCCTCATCACCCCAGGTGGTGCTGGGGAGAAAAGGGCTCTGTCTATTTGCTGTTGATCCCCCCCGATGAGCTTGCAGGCAGCCACCAAATCCTCCCTCAGCCTCCTCTTGCTGAGGATGAACAGGTTCAGATCCCTCAGTCTCCTCTTATGGCATGTCCTGCTGCCCTCTCACCAAGCGGGTGGCCCTCCTCTGAACCCTCACCAGGCTGGCCACATCTCTTTTGAAGTACAGCGCCCAGTACTGGATGCAGTACTCCAACTGCGGCCTGACCAAAGTCGCAGAGGCAGAGGATCACCTCTCTGGACTGGGTTGAGATGCATCTTTGGATGCATGACAAGGTATGGCTGGCCTTTCTGGCTGTGGTCTGGCATTGGTGATTCATGTTCATCTTGGAGTCAGTAATGACTCCAAGATCCCTTTCTGCCTCTGTGCTTTCAAGAGGGGAACTCCCCAGCCTGTATGTATTTAGTTCTACAGTATTTGAAATGTTCATTCCATTTCTCTGGGCATGTGCTTTCTTTCCTCCCTTTGTCCGTCTGATAGAGGGGGCTTAAGACCAAGCTGGACTAGCAAAACCAAACTGTTTCAAAATTTTCTGAGAAGTAAACTAGTGTGGGGAGGGGGTTGTTTGTTTGTTTGTTTTACCAAAACCACTTCATAGTCTTCTTTGGCCTCTTGGGAGAAACCTCTAAGTAGATCATTAGTACAACACAAAGGTACCATACTTGGTGAGCAAGCACCATGCTCACTCTTTTGGTAAGTGAAGGCAGAAGGATCAATCTCAGGGATCAACATGAGCAGGAGCCAAAGTTGAAGCCAAGGGGGCAAGCCTGGAAATTCTTGATTTCTTAAAGGCCTCTGTGGTGGCCCACAGGTTCTGGACTCAGGATGGCAAAGAACAACGAGGCAGATAACAGGAAGACTGCTGGCAGCAACAGAGAGGTCTGAGTCCAGAGATGCCAACAGCTGCAGCTTAACAAAATAAGTGGCCAACGTAGAGGGTTTCTCTGTGGGTTAGAAGTTAGTGAGTTCACTGGTTGGCCATGGGGTTTTACCACAGCCTTGTGATTTAAATCTCATACTTAAGGCACACGAGTTCACTGCAGACAAACCAGATATTGCATTTCCTCTTATGGTGCTTTGGCTAGCCAGCTTCTGAAGAAAGCAGGCTCCCATGGAGAATTTGGGTGAAATGGAAATTCAGTGCTGGGCTCCCTAAGAGCAATAAGTCACTTTGACAGAAGCATAGTCTGTTTCTTCAGTAAGAACAGGTGATTGGAGACATGCTCTAAATATGAAAGGGTCAGTAACTTGAGTATTGTATTTCTGATAACTGCTCAGTTCTCTAGGGTGGGTTTCCTCAGACTCCTCATATCACCAAGCACCAGGGATTTAGTATGATTAAGATTAAGAATCACCTCTTCACTCTTAACTTCATGCTTCTGCCATGGCATGGAGTTCATCTGGTCAGAAGAAAGTGATGGACATTCCCTTCCCTAGGAATAAAGGTCAACATTTCTCCACAGACTGTACTGCCAGAGATATTTTGCACTTGTAACATGAAAAGAAATGTACTTGCTTCCCTGGATCAAGGGACGTGTCTCCCACTCCGTGGGGTTATTTTATATTTGCATTCGCCCAAAGCTCAACCACACAGTGTACCTTCCTCCTCTGTGGTATGTGAAGACTTTGCAGTGAGATGAAAATCTATATTATAATAATCAACTACAAACAGACATTACTGAGCCCCAGACAGGGATTGGAAAATAAACCATGATCATTCCTAACATCACTTGGCACCCTCCATCTGACCCTCTGGACTGCCTCCTTTTGCCAAATCTAGACTCAGCTGGCAAAGTTACAGCAAAAATTGCTGCTTTGTGCTTTTAAGAAAACCCTATCCCACATTTCCTTTCCATCTCATATTATTTCTTAGGATGGAAACATTCCTTTCAGTTTAACAGTTTTGTTTTCATTTACTTTTCCCCAAAATACACAGTAACTGACTGATATTCATATGGGCCCATACAGTATCTTAAGGTGTTTCTGGGGCTGCCTGTGGCTGGAAAACAATGAAGTAGGTTGTGGAGCAGGTAGAAGGAAGAATAAAGACTGTATCTGAGGGAACCCTTAACTGGTACACATTTGAGAACCTTTTATTAAGCATTCCGTTTGTGCTCTATATAACCCAGTCAGACCCCACTAACAAGGAAGAGAAACTGTTGAACTTTGGTGACTGTGGAATGACTGCACACCAAAAGCCTAGAACATGCTCCAATAGCAAACATTAGATTGTTTTACTCTCCTGCCTTAGCTCCCAAAACAAGCCCTGCCTCTCCAGGAGGCTAGCACTCCATGCAGAGAAGCCACACTTGCTAAGGGATGATGTGAAACTACAACACGGGAAAAGACAGTTCTAGTCTAAAGTGCAACTAAACATCATCATGAAGACTCCATTTTTAATGGTACTCTGTGGAAACAGATCAAGCATTCTCCCTGCCCTACCCCTCACATCCAACCCCACTAAAAGTCCTAAAAACTCTCTCTATTATCCTACCCCTTCTCACTTTCTTTATATAAGCAGGGAAAGTCAGAATTGGCATTTTAAGCATCTTTGTTAAACTTCACACTTAATTCCCACTGCATCTACTTGAGCAATTCATGGCTCTCAGAGCCACTGTACCATGCTGTTTGCAGACTCAGGGAGATGCCACTGAATCAGTTACACAAGATCACATTATAATCATTTTCCTTGCAGTCATAGGGGCTGGAGATATTTCCTTTAATAGAAAGCAAGGATTCTGGACAGCCACCATGAAAATGTTCTTGCTTGATGAACTGCCATGAACCAACACAATTACAGCTCTTGTTGTATCCTGGGAAATAGCACAGCATGCCTGGAAGTCTTTGTACCCAAAACATATTCACCATGTGGACAGAAGAGAGGACTGAAGGAATATTTAACCCAGAACTATACAAGCTCAAAGCTAAGGTCAGAGCCAAGAATTGTTCTCTCCTGTTCTGTGAACTTGCCCCGTCCCATTAAAGAGAAACACGGCCATTTCTCTCCTGACAATTCTACGCAGTTCAGACTGTGGACTCATGTTTCTCTTGTGCAGAAGAAAGAAGAGAGGGAGCATTGAGAATGGGACTATTTTAATGATGCAGTGCTTGCTGTTTTAAGATTCCCACATAATTAAAACCTAATTATTAAACTTCTACAGGAGAATGCCATTAGCACAAATAACCAAAACTAATTGGGAAAACTGACTTCAAAGATGTCTTGTTTGAATTGGCAAGTAGATTCATAGATGTTAGGGTCAAAAGGGACCTCAACAGATCATCGAGTCCGACCCCCCGCATAGGCAGGAAAGAGTGCTGGGTCTAGATGACCCCAGCTAGATACATATTCAACCTCCTCTTAAAGACCCCCAGGGTAGGGGAGAGCACCACCTCCCTTGGGAGCCTGTTCCAGACTTTGGCCATTTTAACTGTGAAGAAGTTCTTCCTAATGTCCAGTCTAAATCTGCTCTCTGCTAGCTTGCAGCCATTATTTCTTGTAACCCCCAGGAGTGCCTTTGTGAATAAAACCTCACCAATTCCCTTCTGTGCCCTTGTGATGAACTTATAGGCAGCCACAAGGTCGCCTCTCAACCTTCTCTTGCGGAGGCTGAATAGATCCAGGTTCTCTAGTCTCTCCTAGAGAGAGGAGTCTCTCCTATGGCCTGCAAGCCCTTAACCATATGAGTGGCCCTTCTCTGGACCCTCTGCAGGTTATCCGCATCCCTCTTGAAGTGCGGTGCCCAGAACTGCACGAAGTACTCCAACTGTGGTCTGACCAGCACCCGATAGAGGGGAAGTATCATCTCTTTGGATCAATTCGTCATGCATCTGCTGATGCACAATAAAGTGCCATTGGCTTTTCTGATGGCTTCATCACACTGCTGACTCAAAGTGCCATTGGCTTTTCTGATGGCTTCATCACACTGCTGACTCATGTTCATCTTGGGAGTCCACTAGGACTCCAAGATCCCTTTTTAAGTAATGTAAAGGAGAAAAAGAGCTCCTGGAAGGGGTGAAAAAAATACCCATCTCTGCTGAAGAAAAAAATGGGAGTGCACATGCCAAATCAAGGTCCAGCCCACCTGTTCAAAGTATATGGATGGTTCACTATTAATCATTTCAGCAGATATATTTAACACTGAGATCAAAAGACAGTTTAACAAATTAACATTACCCTCTCACTGAGATGAATTAGGCACCTTACTACTTTAAGCTATTGCAGGCTGCATGTAGACATAGGCAGACCATCTTACTGTCACACTCGAAAAGCTGTCTTCACAAATAAGGAACAGAAACTGCCTTTTAGGAACTTAAGAGTTTACAAAATCTGATGAGGCCACAGTGTGCCACATAACCACTCCTAACTCAGGGTTCAACTTCTGATCTCTACACTCTTTGCAGATGAATTGGTTCATACATAACTCTTGATCTTTCACAACTAATTCTATCCTGAAACACTGCCTCAGAGCTAGGGAGATTATATTTCTCCCCCTCCCCAATAGGGATTTAATGTTTCTGTTGCATTTCAGCACACAACTTGATAGAACCTACTTAAGGAGGCCAGGGAAG